>CM076579.1:1405504901-1406104901 GCA_034641835.2 Pinus albicaulis | reverse complement strand
CATGTTATTAAGTTGCACATGGAAAAGGAGTGATTCGATTTTCTTAAATCGACATCGACTTTGTGTCAAAGCCTCAATACATAGAATCGATGAATTTTAGTCTTTTAATGAAGGGTGAAAATGATGCTAATATCTAATTTGAGCATATTCATCCTGGTATCGAAAATCGTTTGATTGAAGTGAGGTTGGTTGAGATCGATCCATAGTGTTAAGGTAGATGAGTGAGTGAATCAAATTATTGTGGAGTCTTGCATTCTACGCATTCTAATTCCACTTAAATTTGAGCGGGTTCGAATTGAAGTGGTGATAATATGGTTAATTGCAGAAGTGCCATATTGGAAGCAGAGGCATAAATTTGAATTGAGACCGTTGATAGGATACGAAGGCAGAAGACGAAGTATAAAGGGAGCGAATTAAACTATCGTGCAACCCCTACGTTGAACGGATTAAAAACTCTATTTGAAGTGGAGCGGTTTTGAACCAAGAAACCAGCAGTCTCGCATTCCTAAAAAATGGTAAGCAGAATCTGAAAACAAAAAGCGATAGCATTTGGCATGTGACACGTAGCTTGGAGTGGTATTCAAATACCACCCATTTCGCATATTTTTTGAGTGATAAACTATGGGGGCCGAACAAATGCGATTTCCATTGGATGTGTCGATCAAAGGATCGAACAGTGGCCGCATCATCAAGTTGCGAAGGGGTTAAGGAAAGGTAAGTGGCTTGTCAATATTGTGGGACCCAACATTTATATGCTTGGCTCATGTTTCAATCGAAGTCAAACTCTAATATAAGTGAAATTTATAATATGGTTCGAATGCATATAGAAGTTGGCCATCGAGATTAATGAAATATCAAAAAGGGTGCGCATATAAGAATTTGTATATGTGAGTTGGTAAGTTTGACCGAATATAAGCTTTGGGCTTTTGAAACATCGAATGTTAATTCGATATCTCCATATGATGGGAATTAGCATATATGCATTGATATTTGGATTGTTATCCAAAGATTGAAAAATTGAAACATTTATCCGATTGACATGAATGTTTTTAATATGGGGTTGATTTATATTGGTTTTACAACCATTAAATAAAAATCTTCCGCATGTTAGAGTTTCAAGATTTAAAATTATTTGGGTAAAAACTGGAATGTAGTTTTATATACACAAGAGAGTGAAGATTGTGGGTTAGCGGGGTAATCCCTGCATCAAGTGGTATCAGAGCAGGATAGCTCTGTTTGAGGTAAAGGAATTTTTGTAATTAAATCTAAATGTGTGATGAGAGAAGGAAGAAGATCAGATTCTGAAATATGATATGCAAAGGTACACAAAGTTGCAGAGAACATAGATTTGCAGAACTAGAAGAATGAAGAACAAGATCATTCAGGGATCTTGCAGGTAAAATAATTTTAAATCTGATTTGGAATTTATGATTGCAGAATTATGGTTGCAGATAAGATGATGATGGCAGTGAACCTAATATTAAACTAAAGGTTGGATAGGGAGAAAAATTTCATTTTTCTCAAGAGAAGGTGAGTTGATGAGCAGTGTTTAAATCTGGTTTGAAGAACTGTTTGTAGAATTCAGATTGCAGGCAATTGAAGAAATCTCAGCAAAAGTAGATCACAGCTTTGAGAGCAGTGATGAAAGAGTCCAGCAAAGGATTCTAAAGTGAAGAAGAATGTGTGGCAGAACCTTGAGGAAATTCAACAGAGGTTGAATGAGTTCTAAAATTTGCAGAGTGAAGCATAGAAAGAGCAAAAGAAAGTGCTCAAAAGGTTCCAGCAGAAGGAGAACCAATACTTGCCGAAAGCCCAGATCCGAAGGAAAGGATTGGTGAGGTAAGTGGAAGCATAAGAGATTGCTGTTGCAGAGGCTTAGTGCAGCTTATGAGTGAAGAACTCATGGATAAAAGGATGACTAGTGATAGTCATAGAAGAGATAGCATAGGTTCAGAGAGAGGCCATAACAGAAAAGAGAAAGAAGATACCAGGAAAAATGGCATGAGGAAGAAATTGACTGATGGAGAATATGAGAAAGAGGTAGCTGAGCTCAAAGAACAGTTTAAAAAAATGAAGATGATGATAGAGGAAAGCCAGAGAGTTGGTTGGCTCATGAAGAAAAGAGTAAAGTGGCCAAGGTTACAACAGAGAAGAGAACAACAAGAGAACATGCAGTTAGTAGAAAAGATGAGAAAGCTTGAACAGAGGAGTAGTGTACAGTTGGAATGTGCAGAACTCAGCGTAGCTGAGTTGGGAAAAGAAGTTTCTATTTGTGAAGCAGAATAGAGTATAGGTGAAGAATACAGATCTATGAAGGATATTATGAACCATGATGAAGACTTAAGGCAACAAGAAGTTTGTCTTGCCAAAGAGAAAATCATTGATGATTTCCTGAGTTATTGGACAAGTCCAGATTAGCTGGAGGATGTAAAGCCCTATAATTTTGAATCTGAAAATTGTGAGGTGATTACAGGTTATACAGAAGAAGAGGATCAGTCTGAGGCACTAATGAATGAAGCAACCGAGACTGAAAATTCTTTTGGTTTTAAAACTAAAGAGTTGTGTATGTTTGTAGGTACATTACAGGGAGATGAACAAGCTTTAAAGTTTGTTGAGGAGGAGAAATTGTGTCTGAAATCTGTTCAGATCAATGCTAAGATAGCAAGATCTCAGGAGGAATTGAAGACAAAGGAGTCTAATGAGAATATTCAACAGAGTATTGAGTAAGAGATGAGGGACCATCTGATGATCAGTCAAGAACAAGTGAAGGTATAAAAGGTTGTGTGAGGTTCCAAAAATCTACTCCAATTGAAGTTGTTGAATTGTATAGAAGTTTGGATTTTCAAAGAAGAGAATTGGAGAAACAGAGGACCTATGCACAGGATAATTTGCTAAGGGAGCAGGGCAGGAAGGTCTTCATGAATATTTTTCATGAAGCAGATGATAGAAAGAACGAGAGACTAGTTGACAGCCTCATGGAGGATGAAAATCAACATACTGATGTGTTAACAAAGGAATTGGGAGGAAAATCAGAGAAACATACTGATGTGTTGTCAGAGGAGAAAGAGGTATTGAGACCTTGTAATTTTAGTGCTGAAGTTGCATGTGTTAATTATGCATGCAAAGAATAAGAACAAATGGAAATTGTCAGGAAAGTTAATAAGAAGGAAACTATGTTAGCTGAAAACATAGTGAAGGATCATCATTTTAACATGGTGATCGGAACAGTGGAGATGACTCTAGAAGCTGAGAAGAAAGAAAGTGAATATTTTCTGAGTCTTCAAGAAGACTTGGAACTGCAGAGAGGAGAATTGGTGACTGGATCATCAATTGAGACCATTGGGTCTTGTGATTTTGAAACTGACAATTTGATTGTGCTTACAAGTATTGCAGGAGATAGTCCATCTCTTGGGATGGTCTTGAAGGAAAGTGAAACAACCATGCAGAAACTTGTTACTATTGGTGACCAGGAGGAGTTGGCTTGTTTGAATAGCCAAGAGAAGATTGGAGGACAGACTTTTAGAACTACTACAGTGGTGGAAAATCAGAATTCTATTTTGATAGAGGATGAAAATGCAGAGTTTGAAGAACTCGATTTGATTGCCAGAATCAATCAAGGAGATGAAAGGAAATTACTGAAGATTGTCAAGGAAGAAGAGGGATATGTTGAAACTGAATTGTAGTATACTAATGATGTGAAACAAGTACAAATGAGATGGATGAAATGGTTGCTGAGGACATTTGAACAAGAGGAAGAAATTGCAGGCACTGGAGTAAAGATGTCTGAAGTTGAGAAAGGAGCAAATACTAGTTTGTAGAATTTAATCATGCTTACTAGTACACAGGGAGAAATAAATGATTATGTTATTGCAGTTAGAGAATTGAAAGATAATTTAATTTTTAAAAGAAAGTTTGTAGGTAATGAGCAAAAGAATGTCATAGAGAGAGATATCCTAAGAGATACCCAGGAAGTTTGGGAGGCAGCAAAATTGGCAGCAGCAGCAACATCCACGAGGGAAACATTTACAACAACAATTGAGGAAATAGCCACAAGGGAAACAACAAAATTCTTGAATACAGTAACAACACCAGTATTGGCAGCCACATAAATTGAAGGCAACAGTGAGCAAAGTAATTTCCAGATAGAAGAGAGGCTGGACATAGAAATTGAAAGCATCAGAAGACTAATGATGAAGGTGTCTCAGAAGCAGTAGTCAGCAGCAAGAAAGAAGAGAAACTTTAGCAAAGTAAAAACAAGAGGAGAATGTGAAAGCATAGTTGGAGGCAAGTTGCAAAACAAAGTATGGAAACCTGGAAGTGTGCAGTTGAAGAATAATGCAGTTGTTGGACAGCAGCAAAGAAAAGTATGGGACCCAGGAGGCAAAGTTTTAAGAGCACATGATCGGGAGATCATGATTAATTTTAACCTTAGGAGTCTGATGCAGGGGCATTAGGCTAAAACAAATCCCATGCATTTTTGTTAGACTTAGGGGTTTTTAGTTTTCAAGAGAATTAGATTTTATGTAATGAATTTAGTGGTTTCTAATTAATTTTAATTCAATGTGGAGAGAATTTTAACTACTCTCGAATGATTAGTTGGGCATATGAAGAGATGAGAGATTTGAAAAGACTGCAGAGTAGGAATGAGTTGGAATCAATTTCCACAAATCTAGGGATTTACTCTAGATTTAGGAAATCTGAAATTTTAAGAGTTTTGTTGAGTTGTTAGGGGAGCTGAGTCGATTCATTATCATTTTTATAATTGTAAGCCTCAAGGCATTAAGGAGGGTAGTAAGTAGCAGAGAGCTGTTCAGGGGCAGAGTAGTGAAGATATAAGGGCCATCGAATTGAAGATCAGGCCACAGAGGAAGTAAGTTTTGTAATTAACTTAGTTTTATTTATACAGAGGAATTCAGAGTCAGATTGATTTGTGTATGAGGCTATGTGTATTTCAATTTTAATTGCAAATTGGGTGAATCGATCATTGAAAGGATCGATTCCAGTAAAGTATATAATTTCCTGTCTCAATTTATATATGACAAGTTGGATGCATTTGAATTGAATTGAAATTATGGAATCACTGTATGGTTAAGAGAGGGTTCGATCCTTTCTTATCTCCTGAGTTATTATAGTATGGAGGAATTTAAATTAAGTCTCTCTGCATTCCAATGATGAAGATCGATTTAATATATGATCCATGTTATTAAGTTGCACACGGAAAAGGAGTGATTCGATTTGCTTAAATCGACGTCGATTTTGTGTCAAAGCCTCAATACATAGAATCAATGAATTTTGGTCTTTTAATGAAGGGTGAAAATGATGCTAATCTATGATTTGAGCATATTCATCCTGGTATCGAAAACTGTTTGATTGAAGTGAGGTCAGTTGAGATCGATCCATAGTGTTAAGGTAGATGAGTGAGCGAATCAAATTATTATGGAGTCTTGTGTTCTATGCATTCTAATTCCACTTAAATTTGAGCGGGTTCAAATTGAAGTGGTGATAATATGGTTAATTGCAGAAGTGCCATATTGGAAGCAAAGGCATAAATTTGAATTGAGTCTGTTGATAGGATACGAAGGTAGAAGACGAAGTATAAAGGGAGTGAATTAAACTATGGTGCAACCCTTGCATTGAACGGATTCAAAACTCTATTTTAAGTGGAGTGGTTTTGAACCAAGAAACCAGAAATCTCACATTCCTAAAAAATGGTAAGCGAAATATGAAGAAAAAAAACGCGATAGCATTCGGCATGTGACACGTAGCCTGGAGTGGTATTCAAATACCACCCATTTCGCATAATTTTTTAGTGATAAACTACGAGGGTCGAACAAAGGCGATTTTCGTTGGATGTGTCGATCAAAGGATCGAATGGTAGCCGCATCATCAAGTTGCGAAGGGGTTAAGGAAAGGTAAATAGCTTGTCAATATTGTGGGACCCAACATTTATATGCTGGGCTCATGTTTCAATCAAAGTCAAACTCTAATATAAGTGAAATGTATAATATGGTTTGAATGCATATAGAAGTTGGCCATCGAGATTAATGAAATATCACAAAGGGTGCACATATAAGAATTTGTATATGTGAGTTGGTAAGTGTGACCGAATATAAGCTTTGGGCTTTTGAAATATCAAACGTTAATTCGATATCTCCATATGATGGGAATTAGCATATATGGGTTGATATTTGGATTGTTATCCAAAGCTTGAAAAATTGAAACATTTATCAAATTGACATGAATTTTTTTAATATGGAGTTGATTGATATTGGTTTTACAACCATTAAATAGAAATCTTCCGCATGCTAGAGTTGCCAGATTTAAAATTATTTGGGTAAAAACTGGAATGTAGTTTTATATACACAAGAGAGTGAAGATTTTCGGTTAGTGGCATAATCCCACCATTAGGCCGCAAGTACACGGACTTTAGTTTTCGATCTATCAATTTCAGAGCCAAAGGAGGAAACAGTGACACGTGGCAAGTCGTACAAGTTCACTCTACTAAACCATTCCAATATTGGGTCATTGTGGGAGATTGGACATAACTTTGCCTTGAAGAATCCAAATCAGATCAGACCTATGGCATTTGAAAGAAGCTTCAGAAGGCTACTACAGGTCTGAATTTTAGATATTGAGGATCTGCAGTTTCAGAGATAATTCAATTTCAATATCGAGCTCCTCAAAATCAAGTAAAAGGTGTGTATTTTTTTTTTCTGAATTGCATAAGTCTTGTTTGAAGAATCAAGTTGAATTTATTCCAAGGGAATATTGTAGAATAGATATCAGTATTGGATTATAAAATGGCCCCTAAAAAGAATTCAACACCCATTAAGCCTTTAGAAATCTCTACTATGACTCATGAAGACGAATAATGGCAACATGACATATCAAAATTACAAGAGCAAGTGCAAAAAATTTCACTCTCGCAAAGAGCAACAAAAAATGACATGGAAGTTTTGAAGAAAGGCATGGAAACTATGATGGATGGTTTGAAGAAAGGCGTGGAATCTAAGATGGATGTTTTGAAGAATGGCATGGAATCCAAGATAGATAGAATGGAATCTAAGATAGATGGCATGGAAGCTAGCATGGAATCTAAGATGGATGAAATGGAAGCTAAGATCGATGAGAAAATGGAAAACATGAAGAATGATCTAAAAGCATACATGGAAGGTTTGACAATTTTGATACAAGAGATGTTTCCTAATGGTGAAAAGATAGTAGAGGAAACTCATGATGAGAAAAAAATAAATGTTAATTGTGATTTCGTAAAATCTAATGTTGGCGGGAAGAACCACCATATTCCAAAAATGGATATGAGGAAGTTTGATGGAAAGGATCCTGTAACATGGATACTATAGATGGAGCAATATTTTGATCTCCATAATGTGCAAAACACACAAAAGGTACGGATTGCAAGTTTACATTTAGAACAAAATACATTTGTATGGTATTGATGGCTTTGCTCCCGTAAAAAAATTGTCACTTGGTCAATTTTTATGAAGGAAATGATAGCACAATATGAGGATACAAAGAGAAACACATCCTTTAGCCAATTGATAAATCTCAAACAAAAGGGTTTAATGGGGGAGCACATTGAGGACTTCCAAAAATTGAATATAAAGGTAACTGATATTCCAGAGTAACACAGGATTGATCTCTTCATAGGTACTTTAAAGGATAACATCCAACATGAAGTTCACTTTTTGGAACCTGATTCATTGGAGAAGGCATTTAGGTTGGCAAGAAAAATTGAATGTAAAATTATGGCGACAAGGAAGCCTACCACTCACTTCTATAAAGAGGGAAGTGCTACTACTCCTAGATTTCCACAACCTACAAGGTTGACACCACAACAATTGGAAGAAAAAAGAGAAAAAGGGCTTTGCTACAGTTGTGATAGCAAATACACTAAAGGTCATAAGTGTGCTGAGAAGAAATTATTTTACATAGATTGTGAAGAGGAAGAAGAAAATGAATAAGAAGAGGATATACACCAGGAACCAGCCCTAGAAGAGGAAGAAATGAGTCCGACCATATCGTGTAATGCATTGGCAGGAATTACCACTCCTCAAACTCTCAAGATAGAAGGACATATCAAGAAGAAAAGGTAATAGTGTTGATTGATTCAGGTAGCACCCATAATTTTATTCATTGTAAGGTAGCCAAGGAATTAAATTGTTTCCTATACCCAGCACCAGAATGTCAAGTGATGGTTGCAAATGGAGGAACTGTAAATTGCTCTGGAAAATGCCATAATATCAAGCTAAGCATGGGGGAATATGTGTTGACAATTCCAATGCTTTCCATTCCTATGGGAGGTGCTGATGTTGTACTAGGAGTACAATGGTTACAATTTTTGGGGACGGTAGCTTTTAATTTTCAAGAACTTTTATTGAAATTTTTTTCAGAAGGAAAGGAAGTCGAATTACGGGGTATTGAAGGGAAGCCAGGAAGGATAATAAGCTCTAATGTCATGACAAAGCTTCTAAAGAAAGAAAAACAAGGTGTAATTGCACAATTATGCTCACTAGAAGTTCCAACATCAAAATCATCTATTTCTGCAGATCTCCAACAAGTCTTGGACAATCATTCCAAGGTGTTTGAAACTCCCAAAAGACTCCCACCTATTCGTGATCATGATCATGCTATTCATTTGATTCCAGGAAGTGTTCCTCCAAACATCAGGCCTTATAGATATCCTTACTTCCAAAAGAGCGAAATTGAACGTATGATTGCAGAAATGTTAGAGGCGGTATAATTCAACCTAGTCAAAGTTCTTTCTCTGCTCCTGTAGTATTGGTACACAAGAAGGATGGATCATGGCGAATGTGTCCGGATTATAGGGAGCTCAATAAGCTCACCATTAAAGATAAATTTCCCATTCCTGTGATTGATGAATTATTGAATGAATTACATGGAGCAATTTATTTTACCAAGTTGGATCTTCGTTCAGGATATCATCAAATTAGAATGAAGACTGAAGATATTCCAAAAACAGCATTTCGAACTCATGAGGGTCATTAAGGAATTTTTGGTCATGCCTTTTGGCCTTACCAATGCACCTTCTACATTTCAAGGGTTGATGAATTCCATTTTCAAACCCTTCCTTAGAAAATTTGTGCTAGTATTTGTTGATGATATACTAATCTACAGCAGGTCTTGGAAGGATCATGTTGAACATGTTGACAGGGTGCTCAAACTATTGCAGGAGAAACAATTATATGCAAAAAAATCCAAATGTTTCTTTGGAGTACAAGAGGTGGAATATTTGGGTCATATTGTATCTCACGAGGGTGTTAAAGTAGACCCTAACAAATTAAAGCCATTAAGGAATGGAAAGTCCCCACAACCATAAAGAAGTTGCGAGGATTTCTCGGGTTAACAGGGTATTATCGCAAGTTTGTTAAGAATTATGGGAGAATAGTGGCACCTCTAACAACATTATTGAAGAAAGATGCATTTTCATGGACTCCTGAAGCAACTAAGGCCTTTGAACATCTTAAAGAGGCAATGTGCCTAGCACCAGTCTTAGCTACGCCAGACTTCACAAAAACCTTTATTGTGGAATGTGATGCCTCGGGAAATGGACTTGGTGTTGTTTTAATGCAAAAAGGAAGACCCATTTCTTTTGAAAGTCATCCAATCAAAGGAAATTATTTACAGAAACCTATTTATGAGAAGGAAATGTTAGCAATACTGCATGCACTAAAGAAATGGATAACTTACCTAATGGGAAGACACTTCAAGGTAAAAATTGATCATGATAGTCTTAAACACTTTTTGGAACAAAGACTATCTTCAGAAAAGCAGCAAAAATGGGTCACAAAGATGTTGGGTTATGACTTTGAAATAATATACAAAAAAGGGAAGCTAAATGTTGTTGCAGATGCACTCTCAAGAAAGAATTATGAGGTGGAAGCATTGCTTTGTTCCATTTCTATTATCCAACCAGATTGGATAACCGAAGCAAGAGATGGATGGAAGAAGAATGAAGAAGTGTGGACACTCATTCAAAAGTTGCAGCAAGATCCTAGTACATCTGATACATTTAGTTGGAAAATTGATTCCTTATGGTACAAAGATCGCTTATATCTTTTAAGAATTCCTAACTAAAACAAAATATTCCTTTGAAATTGCACACTTCTCCTTTAAGAGGACACTCAGGATTTTTAAAAACTTACCACAGGGTGAAGAAAGATTTTTTTTTGGGATGGCCTTAAATATGATATTCAAAAGTTTGTGGTGGAATGTTAGGTTTTCCAGTAGAATAAAGTTGAGACAATTAAGACCCCGAGTCTTCTACAACCTTTATCCATTCCAAATCAACATTGGGAGGAGATTCCAATGGATTTTATCACAGGTTTACCTAAGTCCGAAGGAAAGAGTGTCATCATGGTGGTAGTTGATAGACTTACCAAGTATGCACACTTTTGTGCATTATCTCATCCATTTAAAGCAAGTATAGTTGCCACTAAATTTATGAATCAAAAGCTACATGGAAACCCAAGGGTTATTATGAGCGACAGAGATCCAATTTTTACTGGAAATTTTTTGATGGAGTTATTTTCTTGTTTGGGTACTCAATTAGCTTATAGCTCATCTTATCATCCTCAATCTGATGGTCAAACTGAGATAGAAAATAAATGTTTGGAAGGATATATTCGTTTTTTTGTATCTGATAAACAAACACAATGGGTCAAGTGGTTACATCTAGCTGAATGGTGGTATAACACTTCCTTCCATACTGCAACAAAAATTACCCCATTTATGGCACTTTATGGATATCATCCACCATCCATCACATCATATTTAAGAGAAAATTTGAAGTTTCAAGCAGTGTAAGATCACATCAAGCATCAACAAGAAGTTCTCCAACTCTTAAAGGACAACCTGAATTTGGCACAAAATCAAATGAAACAACATGCAGATCAACATCGCAGCGAGAGAAGTTTTAATGTAGGAGACTGGGTATTTTTACAACTACAACCATACAAACAAATTTCCCTCAAGAAAGCTAAGAAGGATAATAAATTATCGCCAAAGTACTATGGTCCTTACAAGGTGTTGCAAAATATTGGTACTATGGCATACAAATTGGAGCTTCCTGCTTCTTCACGAGTGCATCCAATTTTCCATGTTTCATGCTTAAAGGAGGTTATAGGTGAAAATCTTCTAGTTCAAACAATATTTCCAGAACTTTATGAGGAAGGAAAAATCATATTGGAACCTGAAGCGGTCATGAAAACAAGAACTCGACAGCTACGGAATCGATCAATTTCAGAGTATCTCATCAAGTGGAAGAACTTACCCACTGAAGATTCTACATGGGAGGATGAGAATTTTATACAGAAGCACCTAGAGCTACTAAAGCATTGAGGACAACACATTTTTTAAGGACAGGGGCATGTTAGGTCCCTATATTACTAGTATAGTCCCTTATTGTTGTTAGTGTAACCCCCTTATTGTTATTATTGTACCCTTGTAACCCCCATATTGTTATTATTGTGCCCTTAAATTATTATTGTTAGGTCGGCTAGGATTACATTGTGGCCCCATGGACTCATATAAATAGAAAGGAGGTTTTGTAATTTGAATCATCCAAGAATTGTTCATTCATGTAATGTATTGGAGGTTTCCCCCTCGAAGTGGCTTATTTCTAAGGCGTTGATATCTCTTTTCTTCTCTTTTTGGAGCTAGTTTCACAAAAAATCCTCGCGACTGCTTTATGGTTGTGGGGAATTTCCATTCCTTAATGGATTTAATTTTGTTAGGGTCTACCTTAACACCCTCGTGAGATACAATATGACCAGATATTCCACCTCTTGTACTCCAAAGAAAAATTTGGATGTTTTTGCATATACTTGTTTCTCATGCAGTAGTTTGAGCACCTTATCAACATGTTGAACATGATCCTTCCAAGACCTGTTGTAGATTAGTATATCATCAAAAAATACTAGCACAAATTTTCTAAGGAACGGTTTTAAAATGGAATTAATCAACCCTTGAAATGTAGAAGGTGCGTTGTTAAGGCCAAAAGGCATGACCAAAAATTCATAATTACCCTCATGAGTTTGAAATTATGTTTTTAGAATATCTTCATTCTTCATTCTAATTTGATGATATCCTAAACGAGGATCCAACTTGGTAAAATAAATTGCTCCATGTAATTCATCCAATAATTCATCAATCACAGGAATGGGAAATTTATGTTTAATGGCGAGCGTATTGAGCTCCCTATAATCCGGACACATGCGTCATGATCCATCCTTCTTGTGCACCAATACTACTGGAGCAGAGAAAGAACTTTGACTAGGTTGAATTATACCAACCTCTAACATTTCTGCAATCATACGTTCAATTTCGCTCCTTTGGACATGAGGATATCTATAAGGCCTGATGTTTGGAGGAACACTTCCTGGAATCAAATGAATATCATGATCATGATCACGAATAGGTGGGAGTCCTTTGGGAGTTTCAAACACCTTGGAATGATTGTCCAAGACTTTTTGGAGATCTGTAGAAATAGATGATTTTGATGTTGGAACTTCTAGTGAGCATAATTGTGCAATTACGCCTCGTTGTTCTTTCTTCATAAGCTTTTTCATGACATTAGAGCCTATTATCTTTCCCAGCTTCCCTACGGTACCTCATAATTAGACTTCCTTTCCTTCTGAAAAAAAATTTAAGAAAATTTCTTGAAAATTTAAAGCTATCGTCCCCAAATATTGTAACCATTGTACTCCTAGTACAACATCAACACCTCCCATAGTACTAGAAAGCATTGGAATATTTAATACATATTCCCCCATAGTTAGCTTGACATTATGGAATTTCCAGATAAATTTATAGTTCCTCCGTTTGAAACCATCACTTGACATTTTGGTGTTGGCTGTAGGAAACAATTAAATTCCTTGGCTACCTTACATTGAATAAAATTATGGGTACTACATGAATCAATCAACACTATTACCTTTTTCTTCTTGATATGCCCTTCTATCTTGAGAGTTTGAGGAGTGGTAATTCTTGCCAATGCATTAGACGATATGGTTGGACTCATTTCTTCCACTTCTAGGGTTGGTTCCTGGTGTATATCCTCTTCTTTTGAAGATTATTGTTAATTTTCTTCTTCCTCTTCACAATCTATGTAAAACAATTTCTTCTCAGCACACTTATGACCTTTAGTGTATTTTCCATCACAATTTTAGCAAAGCCCTTTTTCTCTTTTTTCTTCCAATTGTTGTGGTGTCAACCTTGTGGGTTGTGGAAGTCTAGGAGTAGCAACACTTCCATATTTATATATGTGAGTGGTAGGCTTCCTTGTCGTGATAATTTTACATTCAATTTTTCTTGCCAACCTGAATGACTTTTCCAATGAATCACGTTCCCAAACGCAAAATTCATGTTAGATGTTATCCTTTAAAGTCCCTATGAAGACATCAATCTTGTGTTCCTCTGGAATATCAGTTACCCTTATATTCAATTTTTGGATGTCCTCAATGTGCTCCACCACTGAACCCTTTTGTTTGAGATTTATCAATTGGCTAAAGAAGGTGTTGCTTTTTTTAACCTCATAATGTGCTATAATTTCCTCCATAAAAATTGACCAAGTAACAATTTTTTTACAGGAGCAAAGCAATCGATACCATACAAATGTATTTTTTTCTAAATGTAAAGTTTCAATGCATACCTTTTGTGTGTTTTGCACATTATTGAGATTAAAATATTCCTCCATATATATTATCCATGTTACGATATCCTTGCCATCAAACTTCCTCATATCCATCTTTGGAATATGGTGGTTATTCCATCCAACATTAGAGTTTATGGAATCATGATTAACATTTATTTTTTTCTCATCATGAGTTTCCTCTACTATCTTTTCTCCATTAGGAAACATTTCTTGTATCAAATTTTCCAAACCTTCGATGTCTACTTTTAGATCATTCTTCATGTTTTCCATGTTGTCTTTCATTTTTTCATCGATCTTAGCTTCCATGCCCACTTCCATGCCATCCATATTAGCTTCCAAACCATTCATCTTAGCTTCCACGCCTTTCTTCAAACCATCCATCCTAATTTCCATGCCTTTCTTCAAAACTTCCATTTCATTTTTTGTTGCTCTTTGCGATAGCGAACTTTGTTGCACTTGCTCTTGTAATTTTGATATCTCATGTTGTGTTTCTTCGTCTTCATGAGTCATAGTAGAGCCTTCTGAAGACTTAATGGGTGTTGAATTCTTTTAAGGGGGAATTTTAGAACCTAATACTGATATCTATTCTTCAATATTCCCTTGGAATAAATTCAAACTAATTTTTTTTCAAATGAGACTTATGTAATTCGAAAAAATACACACCTTTTTCTTGATTTTGAGGAGCTATATATTGAAACTGAATTATCTCTGTGATTTTGTATCTTCAATATCTGAAATTCAGCCCTAAATTATCCCTCTAAATCTTCTTTCGAATGCCATAGGTTTGACCTGATTTGGATTCTTCAAGACAAATTTTTGCGCAATCTCCCATGATTACCTAATTATGGACTAGTTCAGTAGAGTGAACTTGTAAGACTTTCCACATGTCATGGTTTCCTCATTCAGCTCTGAAATTGATATACCAACAACTATAGTTTGTGTACTTGTGGCCAATTTTTACAGAATCCCAATCTGATGCTCAGAGAGAGTTATGACGTTTTTCCCCCGATCACCTCTTTGAGATGAAATTTAGGAGCCTGAAACTATCCTAACTTACAAAGATCATATCTCCACAAATATTGCGAACCAAGATCTAAAATTTTTACAGGAGGTTCCTCGGGATTTTGACTTCGTACTGTCCAAATTTCAAATTTTGAAACTTATTATATAAAAAGTTATATAGAAATTCCACGATGACTTGTTTAAGTTGAAATTCAGGAGCCTGAAAAAACCCTAATTTCCCTAGATCATATCTCTAAAAATATTCTGAACCAAGATCTGAAATGTTTACAGGATATTCCTCATGATTTCATCTTCATGTTGTACAAATTTCAGCTTCTAAAACTTCGTAGAAAAAATGTTATTGTGAAACTTCCATGATGACCTGTTTGGAGTAGAGAAACCCTAGAATCCAAGGCTCTGATACCAAATGTTGTGAAACCAGCTCCAAAAATGGAAGAAAAGAGAGATCAAAGTCTTAGAAATCAACCACTTCTAGAGGGAAACCTCCAATACATTACATAAATGAACAATTCTTGGATGATACAAATGACCAAAACCTCCTTCTATATATAAGAGTCCATGGGCCAACAATATAATCCTAGCCGACCTAACAATAACAATGTAAGGGAACAATAATAACAATATTGGGGTTATAGGGGTATAACAATAGAAATAAGGGGGCTACACTAATAACAATAAGGGACTAAACTAGTAATATAGGGACCTAACATTTTGCCACCTTTTCTAAGAACTTTTCTACATTGACAGAACCCGTGCCACACCAACAACTTCCGAAGATCAAAAGATGCACTTCCATACTTTGGAAATCTGCACAAAAATTCTCCACACGAACTACATCACCCTCCTAGTGTTGCCTTAGCCTTTGTGTGAGAAGATTGGCTCAGTGTAGCCTCTGCGCAGTGTAGGTTTCCCTTATGTCACTCTAGAAGGATCTGCACTACCTCTGCATCACTCTAACGACTTTGTATTCCTCCTGGTGTCGTGTTGCCTTCTTCTGGACATCTCCTACTTCAGATTCTCTTCCTACAACAAATATCTTCAGCCACTTTGCTAGTGGATTAGCTTGATCTGCAATGCTCTGATACCATGTGAAAGTTTTAAAATAGAAACCCTACTACAGTATCTTGATCTACTTCACCTACTTGTTTGATTAATTAACAAGTTATTAATCTGAAGTATTCAAAAAAAAATTAAAGAAAATAAAAAATGCAGCCTACACATCTACAAATAATTTAATGAACAACATGCACATGTGACATAATTACACATAGATTTTTTGGACAAATGTCCCCAGAAAAAACTGAATGCGGGAAAACTAGTGTAAAATATCTAAAGGGTTTTATTATTGTTCAAAATCTTAATACAATTATATGGGCACCAGAAACGGTCTTCCCTATAGAGAAATTACACGGAAATTGTACCTTTCACTAGGAGACAAAAAATATGGTCGATACAATGCTCTTCTGGGAATTACAAATTCGAGCCCTTTCTGGCCCATCGGAACCCTCAGCGCTGCCTTTGCAACCTCTGCATCAGCCCCTACTAGCCAGCATACCCACGGCGTCACCCTAACCAGTGTTGAGTTGCCATGGATGGGCCTGAGTCACCCTGGTTGGCATTGCGTTTCCCCTGATGGGTCTGCATCACCCTGATTGGGCTTACATAGCCTCTGCATGGTGCTGGCCCAAATTGCGTCCCTCTGGCTAACCTCTGTGCTTCCTGGTACAAGATGCCTCTCTGTTGTTGTATTCTTGGCCTTGGATCAAATCATCCCTTTCTGATATTTTCCCCTCACTGCACTGCAAACTCACTTCAAATTCCTCAACAAACCCCACCCCAAAAATTTGACTTAGCTTTAGTGCTCTGCAATATGTGTGTGTCTCCTCCAATTGAACCAAAGCCTTTCCTTTATACTTTTCTCGTTTGCAAACCAACGACCGTGACCTAATATCTTATCGACTACTGAGATTAAAAGAAAGCTTGATCCATGTCACTTAGAACATTTCATCACATGTGTAATTTAATTCACTTAAATTTTTTAATTTCCCTAAGTTAGACTTAAGGTCCCCATTAAAAAATTTAATTATTTGAATAAATATTACACCAAATGAAATTTCTCCAAACGCTTTCTAGGTCTTGGAGATCTCGTGTGTCTTATCCCCTCCACAAAGTTTCGGAGCTAGAGCACACCCGATGCTACCCGAAAATATCAATAATAATAAGTCAAATTTTGACATGGAAATTAACTGAAGAAGAAAATAATGATGTGGAAAGCACATGGGGCCCATTAAGAAAGCCATAATTCAATTAAAAAGTCAAACAAAAGAACAAGTCAAAGGAATTCAAAGTGGTCAACGTTAAAGTTATGAGATATACATATGGCCAATGTTTAAGTTGATTTATTTTAAGGTGAAAGCCATATTATAATGTTGAAACATTAATAAAGTGAGTGGGGAATGGATCCCACCCACTCTCCATGGTATACACATAGCATGAAGGAAAATAAGCACATGCCATAAAAATTGTACATGTTGGTCTAGTTTCAACGCAACAACAAAAAGGGATCAACATATTTGATAGAAGATTTATTTGAGAAAATCATGGAGTATGGTCTCCGCTTACTCTAGTAAATATCTACACATGTATGCATCTTAAAGGAAGCCTCAACACACTCTAGTTTAGTATTCAACGTAGGACAACAAGATACATATGCAACTGTCATTTGATGAAGGATTTATCACAACACTCACAACAACTTATACGAAAATATTAAGGGGTGGTTTGGTGAATGTTTACAGAGGTGTTGTTGTATAGGGATTTGTGGAATTTTGATGGAGGATTTGGAAATATGTCTCCCCTTTCACCCACCCAGACTCTCACATGGAAGCCTCAACCATTTATGCACATGAGAACAAGGAATATGTTGGCCAAAACAGAGATATCGTTTCATCTAAGAGGGAATTCGACTTGCTTGGTTCTCACACTTGGCTAGGTTCTCACTTCTTAGAATTAGAATTGATTTCCTGGGACTTCCTCCCTCTACACTTGTCACTGATATATCTTATTGGGATTTCCTCATATTCTTCTATTTAAATGAGCCAATGGCTCCATTTTGGGAATATTTGGAATATGTTATTGGGCTTAAGGAGACTTTTCTAGATTGTATACTCATTTTCATATAATAAAAAGACTTTTGGGTATTATATTGATTGTGTTCTCTTTCTATCCTTGAGGTGATGTTGTTTTGATTTATGCGCTTTAATTTCTATATGAAATTTGGATTATTTTAGCTATCATCTTGTAGTTCGTTTTGGATATATATATGAAATCTATCTTGTATTTATTTTTTATTAGAGAAATAATCTAGAAGTGAGCAGCATTAGATGAATTTTGGAGGAATATCTAGCCTTATCAACCATTGTACTCTCTAATTCCTTTATGAATTATAATGTATATTTCCAAGTGTGTAGAAAATTTTAAAGTTTGTTGAAGGATTTATTGGGCATGGGAGAACTCTCCAACAAACTAACTCACTCTCAAGCTCAAGAATTGAATGACCCAATAGATGTTGCCTCAAGGATCTCATCAAAAAAAGTTGACAGGGGGGATTTCCTTTCCTCTAGCCTACTAATATCACATAAAATTAAACTCAATATACTTGTTGATAAATATCTTGTGATTTCAAGGATTTAATTTTCTATCTAGAGTATGTTTTTAAACTAGAAAAGTATGGATTTCTACTTGCATGTCTTGATCTAGTTCCTGTACAATAATTGTAGATGATCATTTCTAATCTTTCATGTCTTCTTTCCACTTAGTTTGGATCTGTTTTGCATCCAATTTGAGCAAATTTACAAATTCTTTTTGTTGGAAAGTTTTAAGGATGAGCCTTTGAAAACTACTAATATATTTATTGTAGAACCTTTAGCATTCATTTGGTAGCCTTTTGAGGAGGTTGTGGTCAGTTTTTGGGGAAAACTTGGATAATATCTTGAGCTGATATAAACGGTTCATTCTTTCATTGAAAAGGTCATGGGATTTAGGATGTTTTTCCTCCCTTATTCAAGCATCATTTTCCACCTTTTCAAGGCTAAATTTACTGTTGAAAATTAATCCCTTATATTTTCAGATTTTGGCAAGACATCCCTTGTAATTTTAATTTTTTAAGGAAGTATTTAGCCTTTGAAAGTGGAATGTTGTAAAATTTCCCTTTTTTTCCTTGGGAAATATTCTCAAGAGGATTTTTTCTCCCCTCTTTGTAACAAAGTATTTAATAAAAGGATTAACTTTTCTCTGAGGGAGCTTGGGATTTTTCCCATGGTATTCCTTCTCCCCATCTAGAGGGAGGATCTTTGCTTGTGGGTGAACTAATCTCTAATATTTAATCTCTTTAGTTTAGGTTCTATAATTTTCTTTGCTAATCTAACTTTCTAAGCTCACTCATGAATTCTTGGTCTTCTAACATAGCACTCATATCCATTTTCGTTTTTGCGAAAATTTGAGATTGGTTTATTTTTTTCCATGTCCATTGCTTAAGTACTTGGATTGCATAATCCATTTACAACACATACAATATTTATTTTTTAGCAAGCAAGTATTTCATTTTTATTTGGAAAACTTAGACCATTTTTACTCATCCATTTACTTGGTTCTATAAGTTTCTTGAATACATTACTTCAATACTTTTTTCAACTCATGTTTATGTGGAATTTTTATTATTGGTGATTATATCTTGAAGTATTACTTGTACAATTTCATTTGGAGAAATTCAGAATATATATACTTACAAGAAATATATTTGAAACTTGTGTAATAATATTGGGTTAAATTTTTCACTTTGAATTCCATTTGATATTTGTATTGTTTACTTAAGCACTGTCTATTGTTCTCAAGCACCAATACTTTTTGGAAGCAACAATATTCACTCAAGCATCTCACTTAGGCACATTTTCATGCTAATTGGAATTTCTAAAATTAGCCTCCAACTTAAGTTGGTTGTATAGACATTAGGGAACCTCCACCCCTATTGAATCCTCATAGTGACATATATTCCAGGCGTGGGTGAGGTATGGGGACCAAAGTTCAATTGAAACTTGCTTTAGAAGGCTACTTAAAAAAAAAACCAATAGCACCTCTACACCACAAATTTATTTTTCTTGCAATTCAATTCGCATGCATACACTATCTTCATTTAAGTCTTATTGGAAAATATCATCCCTTTCTCAAGTAACATTTGTTTCATTTAGAAAATATTGTGGATCTTTACTTGCAATTTCACTATCTCATGTACTTGTTACTTTGGTGGTTATTTAGCTTTAATCATTATCTTGTGTTACTTGAGAATTCTCTTTAAAAGTACTATTTTCTTCATAATTGAAAGTGATGTTTATATGTTTATCTTGGTATAACATTTACTTTGCAGGATTATCCATCATTATATCTTGAATTTAATTTTTAGCAAGCACTTGTCATTTACTTTGAATCACTAGTTTGTACTTTAAATATATCATTAATATTGCTCATATATCTATGTGCTTGTTTACATCCTGAAATTGAGTCATATTTGATAAGTAATCCCTTCTAACTTTAATCTTCTAGAACCTCACATTTCCTTCATTAACATTCTTTAGGGACCACCCCACTTAGCTTAGCTAGGAGAGAGCTTTAACAAAGAGAGTTGGGAATATGTTACAAACCCATACCTAAGTTTTCCACCAATATCACACCTTGTGGGGTTGAGGATTTTTCCCACACTAACCTAGGTGTGCAAGCGAGGTGGAAATAGGAGGCACATTACATTATGACAAGATAATATTCAAAATATTACAAGAGGAGATGGCACAAACGTTTAGCTGGAAGCTTGTATGAGGAATGCTACAATTTGAGAGACCCTTTGATGATCTAACCATACCCTATGGTAACCTTGGTGCTGGTGATACAATTGATCAATCATTTCTGATTAAGATCACATATCCATGCAACAATTATTTTGACCACTTCAACCCTACAAACACACAATCGATAATTAGAACACAACATGGAAACATTTTATCTAAAAAAAATATAGAAAAAACATGTAAAGGGTATTGTTTCATTTACCATGAATGATACTTCTCAATATAATTAGAACTAAAGGATGGGGAGGATTTTGTAGCCCTGAAATTTTGATTTCACTATAACTCCAATCTTGGCATATGCCTCAATATAGTTTTCCTTGAAATTTCCTTATTGTGTCTCTTCGAGAGAGATCATATATAAAGCATGTGTCATAATGTAGATAGGGTTATAAGGATATCATTATGTTCTTCTCATTTATAGGATGTAATTTTGCAATTTATGCATCTGTCATGTCTGGGTTTTGATGAAACAATTTGGAAAGACTTACTCCAATGTATGAATTTTTCCCATGCCAAACAGTGAAATTTGGGATCATATTTGATAATGCAAATCTAATTGTGTGCACCAACCCATGAGACTAACCTTTTTGGTTTGTAAAGAATTATTTGTAGAAAAGGTTTAGCTCTGGCGACTATATGAAATTATAAGGACATGTTGTCACTACATTCAAATTTTGGAGCCTACTATCACTGTCATACCTAATTTGTTGCTTTGATCATAAAATGCCATATCATGTTATTATATGAGTTTCAAGTATCCTTGAGTGATCTAAAGTGTCATCACATTGACTATAAAATCTTTAAGTTCATTTCATGGTCATAACATCTTTGTTGTTGTAAAAAAATATTTTTGGGTCATAGTCGCACACACTTCACTCGTGGTACTTGGGGAATTTTTACAAAGTAGTTTTCAATGTATATTATCATTGTTAAAGCTTGTATAAGTTTTCTTGATGAGTCAGTATGATCACACATTGTTTTATGTTTAACTCATTTTGTTCATCCATTTTCCTAAGCAAACCCTGAAGCCTGAAGCCTTGATCGGGGATCCTTCATTTTTCAAAAGTGTGTCATGCACCCTCTAAGATCACAAAGCGCACTCCTTAATCCATCTTTCCCCTTCCCTATCCTGAATTGTGCCCTTCAAAAACCAAGCCTTCCTTTGAGAACACTCCTTCAACTTAAAGGAATACACCCTCCTTGGGAGCACTCCTTCAATCGGAAGGAATGTTCCCTCCATGGGAGCACTCCTTCAAACCTAAGGAATTTAGCTTCCTTGAGTGCATGAGCGCACCCTGAAGGCCTTAAGCTCCACCCTTTAGCCTTCCACAATGCACCTTACACTTTATTGGCCCTTTGAGCACATGAGCACACTTCGAAGGCATGAAGCTTCATCCTTCATCCTTCATATTTGTATCATGTGCCATATTTGGTATATTGATTGCATCAGTGCACTTCGAAGGCACGGAGCTTCATCCTTCAACCTTCATACTTGCGCCATGCACCCTCTTTGGTATCTTGAGCACATGAGTGCACTTTGAAGGCATGAAGCTTCATCCTTAAGCCTTCATACTTGTTCCATGAACCCTAATTGGTTTCCTTTGAGAGCATTGCATCGACATGAAGGGATGCCCCCTCCTTGAAAGAACTCCTTCAACCTGAAGGGATGCACCATCCTTGAGAGCACTCCTTTGACCCGAAGGGATGAACCCTCCTTGAGAGAACTCCTTCGACCTGAAGCGATGCACCCTCCTTGAGAACACTTTTTTGACCTAAAGGGATGAACACTCCTTGGTTTCTTAAGCACATAAGTGCGTTCCGAAGGCACAAAGCGTAATAATTTAGCCTTCAGGAGTGTGTCTTCTACCCTATTTCTATCCCTTGAGTGCACAATTCACTTGGGAAGCCCAAATCCTTCCCCTTCATCCTTCAGACTTGCGCCATGTGGCTTTTCTTGACTATCTCCCTCTTTTGAATGCATGAGCGCATGTTAAAGCCATGAAGCCTCCCCCCTTTATCCCTTCAACCTTTCAAAGTGTAACCATGCGCCTAGAATCCCCTTTTATACCTATCGAGCACACTAAAAAGGCACGAACAAAAAATATGCATAAAACATGGTAGAATTGGATATTTTCAGGTTGATCGTTTCTTGCCTTGAGTGATTGCAAACGCAGGTATTCCAGAAACGTATTGAAAGCATGCACAAGGAAGATTAGGAAAAGAGAACAAAAAAAGGAAGCTTCATGAATAATGAAGAGCACACTTGAACCT
This sequence comes from Pinus albicaulis, assembly GCA_034641835.2. Lineage (NCBI taxonomy): Eukaryota > Viridiplantae > Streptophyta > Pinopsida > Pinales > Pinaceae > Pinus > Pinus albicaulis. The sequence continues at coordinate 1,406,082,017 of CM076579.1, read as the reverse complement.
TGATGATCAAAACACCCCAAAGAATCCATTAGATCAAATACCCTTTGGAGGGTGAGGACATAAATTATTGAAGTTTCTTGAAGAAATGAAGACACAAGTGGAAACCATGTCACCACTAGACAAAGTCCATGTCATTAGTCACTATTAGTCTCATTCATCAAAGATAGTGACATGTCAAGTCTCATCACATGATGATGTGGAAGTCATGATGTATTATTATAATCATTATAAACACAAGTAAGTGGACGTCCAAGAGTCATGTATGAACCAAAGTGTCACAAAAGTACAAAATAATGTAATATCAAAAGTCATGTAATTCCAAAAGTGATTTGGAATTCCAAAGGTTGTAGAAGTCCAAAGGTCACTAGAATTTGGAAAGTCAAGAGTCATGAGGATATGAAAGGTCATTCATCTAGCTATAAATAGATCCTAATTCCTCATGTAAAGGAAATTTAACCTTGGTTTCTCCAACAAGGCATTAGAAAGATAGATTTATTACTTTTTGGGAGTAAGAAATGGCTATAATGTTCCATATTAGAGCTAGTGGTGTTCATTATATTTATGTATCTTGGGACTTTTGCTTAATATCAAAGCCTTTCAAGCCAAAACATGTTCACCTATGGATTATGAATGCTTCTAAGACTATTCTTTGAATGTTTATTGTTCATGTTTTTTTTCACTAGTATTGGATTAACTGAACTATTTCAGTTACATCAGTACTCGTTGAAAATGTGTTGTTATGTTTATAATGATTGTCACATCCTTGTGATATATTTCTCTTGATGTTAGACAAAACTTTCTCTTTGACATGTGTTTCCATCAAGGTAGTACTATTAATTTTCTCAAAGTCTCACTTAATTCCCCCCCTGTAGTAAAATAACCTTGATACATAAACAATTGAACATTCACAAGGTGCACTCACTTGCTCATTCAGAAGGGCATTTGCACTTCTCCCTCATGTTGACAGTTAAAGACAAGGAATATATTTAAGTAAATGGTAGTTAGGAAATACTCCGGATGGGACTCCTACTCCAAAATTTGTGAGGTCTAAGTAGGATTTCACATCGGGGAGACCCCCTGTATGTTGGTGGTATCCAGAACCTCAACATTTTGGCACTAGAAGAATGGCCAAATGACAAGTTGTGCTTGTTAAATCTTTTTTGAATATCTTATATTAAATGGATCTTTCCAAAATCTTAATCTGGGGATGTTTTTTCTAGGAGCTTGATCTTTCCATATTAGTAGAAGTTATTCATAAATTGTCTCAATTTAAGTTTGATGGTGAGAGTGAATTAACTCTTCATGAACATATGTTTCATTTTTTTCATTTTTTCCTTTCTAATTTAATACATTGTAAAGATGTCATGGCTATATTTTTCACCCTCAAATTTGAAGGTTGTGTTAATAAATGGTGTCATACGTTACCTGCTACTTCCATCCATTCATTCGATCAACTTGTTGTATGTAATATTCATTCCTAGGAATTTCTGTACTATGGACAGTGAAAACGTTGTTTTCAGAAAATTACGTTACAAAATTGGAAAATAGGACTTCGATCCTTTAGATTATGCTTTATAACCCTTACATGCAGAATGGGAACATAAAAAAATCACTCTAGCTATGTTAAACAGATCTCCCTAACCCAATACATCTCAAAAACACCCAAACCCCATGACTTCACCAAACAAAAATTTTGAAGCATGTAACAACATTATTATATGAGGGTTTCTATAGAAAAATATGAGTCATAATAGATCTGGATATTACATTAATCATAGAGCCAAGAAAAATGGAGGTCTAGCCTCTTTTACACAAAATGGAGACAACCCGGTAAGGGTTTCACAAGAGCACAAGTACAAAATGACATCTCTGCATAAAATCATGTATTTTAGTGAAAATATGTATTTGATATCACTGAATAATACATAAGAGTACATAAAAATGGCTGAAGACCCTCCTTACTAGCCTCCCAGGAGACGAAGAGCCCCCTTCTCCAAGAAACTAGCACAACATCAAGGGCTTTAACCCTACCACAACATCACCTTCAGAAATGACGCAGTTTCTGCAAGAGACTATGTTGTAGGAGTTGGTGACTGCTTGACCCCAATTTTGATGGTGGAAATGTAGTCCAGAATTCTCCTCTTAGATCCCTTCAACAATCCAAACCAAGAAAGAGAGTGGAACTCCCGCATGAGAATCCCTTGCACTAAAAAGTGTAGCAAACCCAGCTAAACAACTAAAGCATGCAAGAAGTCATAAGACTCAAACATAGACAAGATTATGAATGACTCTCATGGCTACCATCCCCTATTTCTTATTCTTGGTGAGCCTCCTCACCCTGGACCCCACACATTCATGAGGTTACTTCCTTGCAAAGAGTCCTCCATCAAAATTGTGTCGTTCCCACTGGTTTTCCTTCTCTTTTAGCAGCGCTGTTGACTTGGTCAACAAGGTTATAGTCCTCATGCATTGCCTCCTTTTCACACAAAAGGTGGCTTTATTTTTCCTACCTACACAAACCCCCTTTCACATAGGGAATGTTTTATTTCTACTAAATAGATTTAAGGGCCTCTCTACCCCATTTATTCTTCTAATATGAAAAATAAAGAAACATATAATATTCCAACTAGCAGTAGCTAATTGGGAATATTATAGTCCTCCCCTCTCAAAAATTGCTTGTCCTCCAGCAACAACAAAGAAGGATGATGTAAGATCTTCTCTTCTTCCCAAGTGGCATCCTCTTCAGGAAGATTCCTCCATCGAATCAGATATTCTTTGATCACCCTGCTCCTTAGCTGCCTCTCCCGTGTATCCAAGATTGCCTCAGGTTGCAAAACTAGATGGCCCTCATCGTCAATAGGTGGGAGGTCCATGTTGGAAACTATGTTCTGTCCAATGGCCTTCTTGAGGCATGAAACATGAAAGATATTGTGGATCTTGCTCCCCTTGGGAAGCTCCAACTCATATGCTACTTCCTCAACATGACGGATCACATTATATGGCCCATAGAAACATGGTTTGAGATTTTCATCCCCCTTCTCTTTGAGTGTAGATTGTCTATAAGGTTGAAGGCGAAGATAGACTAGATCATCTACCTCAAACTGTCTCTCTATCCGACCACAGTCTACATATAATTTTGCTGATTTTGGGCAATAGCAATGTTGTCTTTGAGGGCCCGAAGTATGTCTTGACTCTCCTGAATCCATTCCTTTTCTCTGGGAGCTTTGCTTGCTCCAAACACGACATCAACAAATGATAGTGCATCATACCCATAGAGAGCTCGGAATGGGGTCATACCAATGGACATATGGTAAGTGGTATTGTAACAATACTCCCCCAAATGGAGCCAATGCAACCATGCCCTCTCTTGTCCCGAAACATAGTTTCTCAAGTAGCCTTCCAGCCACTTGTTTACTATCTCAGGTTGTCCGTCGATTTGTGGATGATAGCTAGTACTTGGTGTCAATTCAGTCCCCACTAACTGGAAGATTTCTTGCCAAAAGCCACCCATGAAGTGGCTGTCACGATCACTCACTATGGTATTTGAGAGACCATGGAGCCTAAACACATCTCTGAAGAAGAGCTCAGCTACCTGTGAAGCAATAAAATGTGTAGAAATGGAAAATAAGTGTGAATAATTTGTTAATCTATGAACAACTACAAATATACAATTCTTACCTTGAACAGTAGGTAGACCGGTGATGAAGTCCATGGAGATGCTTACCCATTTTCCATCCGGAATGGGTAGTGGTTGTAATAACCCAACAGGGTGGGTGTGTTCTCCCTTGTTTTGTTGACAAACTATGCACTCCTTAATATGTTGGAGTACATCCTCCTTGAGACCCTTCCATGAGAATCTCTCCCTTATGGCCCGATACGTCTTTGTGAATCCTTGATGCCCTGAAAGTGGGAGTCATGTGATGCTTGTCAGCTCTTCTCTTTGAGCTTAGAATTCTTAGCTAAAATGACTCGGTCCCGGTAATAGATGATCTCATCCATCACTCTATACCTCTCATCAGCTATCAGCCCATCAAGTATCTCACATGCAAAGTTATCCTTGGAGTACTCAACCAACAATTGAGCCTTCCAATCTACGTCCATGCCCCTTAAGGACAACGTTGTTGGTCTCCTGGATAGATCATCAGCCACTATATTTCTCTTCCCCTTGACATACTCTATGTCAAAGTCATAAGCTTGGATTTTTCTTACCCATTTTTTTTGTCTTTCTTGGAGCTGCTTTTGTTCAAGAAAGAATCTAAGACTATTATGATCAGTTTTCACCCTGAATTTATTCCCCACCAAGTATTGCCGGAATTTGGCCGAGGCATGCATAATAGCCAACATTTCTTTATCATAGATGGGGTATAGCCTTTCATGTGGTAGAACCTTCCTTCTCTCAAAGGGTATAGGATGCCCTCCTTACATCAAGACTGCTCCAATCCCTTCACCTGATGCATCACATTCTAGCACAAAAGGTTGAGAGAAATCTGGTAAAAATAATACTGGAAAGCTACTCATTACCTCTTTAAGCTTATCAAAAGTCCTCTGCACTGTAGGTGTCCAACTAAAAGCTCCCTTCTTTTTCAAATCTGTAAGTGGTGCTGCAAGTTGAGATAACCCTTTGACAAACTTCTGGTAATATATGCATATGCCTACAAACCCCCAGAGTTCTATAACATTCCTTGGCCCGGGCCAATCCTTGATTGTCCAGATATTTTCTTTATGCACTTTTACTCCATCCACTCTAATGATGTGGCCCAAGTAAAACATCTCTGTGAGCCCAAACTCACATTTAGAGATTTTAGCATAGAATTTTTGCTCCCTAAGAATACGTAATATTGTCTCAATATGTTGCAAGTGTTCCTCCCATGTGCGGCTGTAAATAATAATATCATCAAAGAAGACCAATACAAACTTTCTTAGATGACCACGGAAAATGTGGTTCATGCAAGATTGGAATGTTGCTGGGGCATTGGTCAAACCAAATGGCATTACCAAGAACTCAAAAAACCCATAGCGACACCTAAATGATGTTTTTGGAATGTCTTGATCCCTCACCCTGATTTGGTGATACCCGGATCTCAAGTCAATCTTGGAGAAATATTTGGATCCTCTTGGCTCATCCATCAGCTCATCAATCCTGGGAATTTGGTATCTATCCTTCATGGTATTTTTGTTTAAGGCTCTATAGTCAATGCACATCCTCAAGGTGTTATTCTTCTTCTTTACCAAGACCACTAAAGATGCAAAATGACTAGTGCTAGGCCGTATATGTCCTAGAGCTAATAGTTATTAAATAGCCCTTTCAATTTCATCCATATAATCTTCAGGGTGCCTATAAGGGGTGATAATCACAACTTGAATCCCTTGATCCAACTCAATAGTGTGCTCAAATCCTCGATCAGAAGGTCTCCCTGGTGGAATATCCCCAAATACTACAGAGTATCAGTCTAAGAGAGATTGCACATTTGGATGCACTGGGGACTCCTTGACTCTAGCTTCAGATAAATGCAGTTCTACTACCCATTCTATGTATCCTCTATGTAAGTCTACCTCCATCTTGTGGGTTGAAACAATCTGAGGTGGGTAAGTGTGCATGCCTTTGATTTTTTTATGCTTACCATTCTCCTTCTCTATCCATTCCATCTCTAGAGTCTCCCAATCAGTGGTGACTCTCCCAAGAGTGATTAGCCATTGGACACCCAATATAACATTGGTGTCAGGGATATCAACCAGAAAGAAGTGGCATGTCAGAGTGTAGGTTCCCATAATGATAGACAATTCTAGAACATACTTGGCACATTGAAAAGTTCTGGCTCCTGGAACCAAGACTAAAAAACCTTCAAAGTCTTCCATATGGATGCCCCTCTTATTTACTAGTTGTGAGTCAATCAAGTTATGAGTAGCTCCATTATCTACTAGTACTGATATTCTCTGCCCCATAACAGTACCTATAACTATTAAAGTCGGATATTTAGGGACTCCTCTTAACGCTGCAAGAGCTCTTCCCCTTGGAGAAAAAGTTTTTACTGCATATTCTGTAGGTAATACAGCACTGGCCCTCTCTTCTTCATCAGAAAATGTCTCAATATAATGAGCTTTCCCTGCAACACATTCATGGTTTGGCACCCATGGTTTCTGACAAGTAAGGCAAAGTTTCTCCTTTCTTAATTTCCTCTGATCATGGTCAAGAGGTGTCTTCTTTGGCCATGAGAAATTCTCCTGCTACAATAATGCCTTTGCCTTGGGTAAGGTATGCTGTAAATCTATAGCCTTCTCCACAGCCTCTAGGAATGTAGTTAGTTTAGTGGATCTTACCAACCCATGCAATGGTTCAGCCATCCCATCAATAAACATACATACCCTTCTGCTCATAGTGAGGTTGGATACCATCACTGAAAGCTTCAAATATTCAGCAATATAATCTTCTATATCTCCCTTTTGTTTGAGCTTGGTTAGCTCAACAATGTGGGCCTCTGGATCTCTTGGATCAAATATCTCTACTAGTCTTTTGGTGAAGATTGAGTATGAAGTGATATGAGCATGTCCAAGTGTAGTTAGCCCATGGAACCACCATTCATGAGCCTCCCCTTCCAAGTGCAGCGAAAATATTTTGATAGCCTCTATTTTAGAAACTCTATTGAGCTAAAAATAAGTATCCCGCTTCTCCACCCAAGCCCTGGCTGTGCACTTAGATGATCCGTCATATGTAGGCAAGAAGAACCTTCCCATACTGCGTTGTAGGTATGATTCCTGCATAAATCCTCCCCTCTTTTGGTGATAGAAAGTTCTCCTTCCATCCTTTATCCAACAAAATTCCTGAAAGCTCAAGTGTTCTTTGAACCTTCAGGATTGAGACTCATACTCCACAAAATAATCACCAAGGGTTTCTTCCTTATGCCTCATCTCCTTGAGATATCTTGCAATGTTTTGCATGGTTTGAAGAAGAAGATTTGAAATATATTTCTCCTCCATACTATAGATATATTGTCCCCATAAGTTGAGCCAAGAGCAGAGCTCAGATACCACTGCAATATTCCTTCTTAGGAATTTTTGCACTATGGACAGTAAAAACGTTGTTTTCAAAAAATTATATTACAAAATTGGAAAATAGGACTTGGATACTTTAGATTATGCTTTCTAACCCTTACATGAAAAATGGGAACAAAAAAAAATCACTCTAGCTATGTTAAATAGATCTCCCCAACACAATACATCTCAAAAACACCCAAACCCCATGACTTCACCAAACATAAATTCTAAAGCATGTAACAAAATTATTCTATGAGGGTTTCTACAGAAAAATATGATTCATAATAGATATGGAGATTACATTAATCATAGAGCCAAGAAAAATGGAGGTCTAGCCTCCTTTACACAAAATGGAGACAACCGGCAAGGATTTCACAAGAGCACAAGTAAAAAATGATATCTCTGCATAAAATCACGTATTTTACTGCAACTCTATATTTTATATGGCTGAATAATACATAAGAGCACATAAAAATGGCTGAAGACCCTCCTTACTAGCCTCCCAGGAGAGGAAGAGCCCCCTTCTCCAAGAAACTAGCACAACATCAAGGGATTTAACCCTACCACAACATCACCTTCAGAAATGATACAGTTTCTGCAAGAGACTATGCTGTAGGAGTTGGTGACTCCTTGACCTCAAGTCTGATGGTGGAAATGTAGCCCAGAATTCTCCTCTTAGATCCCTTCAACAAGCTAAACCAAGAAAGAGAGTGGAACTCCCGCATGAGAATCCCTTGCACTAAAAAGTGCAGCAAACCCTGCTAAAAAGCTGAAGCATGCAAGAAGTCAAAAGACTCAAACATAGACAAGATTCTGAATGACTCTCATGGCTGCCATCCCCTCCTTTTTATTCTTGGTGAGCCTCCTCACCCTGGACCCCACACATTCATGAGGTTACTTCCTTGCAAAGAGTCCTCCATCAAAACTGCATTGTTCCCACTGGTTTTCCTTCTCTTTTAGCAGCGTTGTTGACTTGGTCAACAAGGTTCTAGTCCTCATGCATTGCCTCCTTTTCACACCAAAGGTGGCTTTATTTTTCCTACCTACAAAAACCCCCTTTCGCGTTGGGAATGTTTTATTTCTACTAAAGAGATTTAAGGGGCTCTCTACCCCATTTATTCTTCTAATATGCAAAACAGAGAAACATATAATATTCCAACTAGCAGCAGCTAATTGGGAATATTACATTGTAACCCGAATCCTCCCACATTTACATGCTTTCACCAGTTTTCCCAGGGTAAATATGAGTCGAGGGTCACTATGATAAGACTCAAGCTCCTATGTGACCTTAGGGAAATTTATTCGACAACTTAAGACCTTATTGACTTCCCTCATGTGCTACATGACGTCTAGGAGAAACCCAACCCCTCCAGGTGTCCAAATTTTGAGATAAATCTCTTTTTAACTGATCTAGAGCCTCAGTCACTCCCTTTCCAACACATTAAAGCGATTGTAAGCCTCCAGTCACTCCCATAGGCATGCCTGGCAGCGAATGTGGAATTTTCTTGTCAAATTTATCCCAGCGACTCCAAATTTTGAGATCCTTTTTCAGGGCCAGGACTCGTGCCTCTGCCCAGAACTCAGTGAAACTTCCAGAAATGATGAATGACATATAAAAAAATATTGTAAACCAAAAATTGATCCAAGAATTGACCTGGCGCTTCCCAACCGAGATTGACATTCTGTCAAACACATGGTAAACATGAAACTTACAGGTTATGAATGCATATCTCAGACATAGGGATATGAAACTCATCTGAGGTTAAACAAGAAGGACTAATCCCTTCTCACAATAGCTTTCATAACACCAATTAGGTATTGAATTTATTAACCAAACATCAATTAATGAAAATGTGATAAGAGCCATACTTAGATCTGTCATATAACCATGCTTATAATCAACATATAACCAGATAAACAAAAATGATAAAACAACCATTAAATCCACAAAAAAATAATTAAATTTACTCATCAAAAGAAAGAGAAACTTATCTCTTATTAAACATATGAAAAATCCAACCAAGTTAGGGACTTCCTTGTACCACTCGACCATATATTGGGTTAAACCAAATATTTCTTTCATACAACCACCCCCTACCATATTCCAAGCATGAATGTGTTGGTTAAGGTTGTCATTTATGTCAATATGGAATTGTTGGAGATGGAGAATATTCTTGTGATACATGATGTTGCCCTAACAAACCTTAGGCGAATCCCCTAAGCATAATGATGATGCATATGCCCTAGATACATGATAAAAGCCTAAGATCAGGCCATAGGTTGAGAATTCATTGAAAAACCTATGCATGATGATCCAGCCCTAGCTTGTAATAAGCTTGGAAACCCAATTTTTTGCAAACCCTAATCATTTTCCTAAAAAACCCTAACCCCTACCCTTGTCCTAAAACCCTAACCCTAGTTATATCCTTATTCCTTATTAAGGAACCCTAACCCTTTTCTCTACCAAAAACACTAAATTTTAAATGTATACCTTATCCCTTGATGAAACCCTTAATCCAAGATGCTACCCTTATAAATTAACAAAATATTAATCTGAGTTTCCTTACAAAAAAAAAAAACCCCTATCCTTATCAAACCCTAGTTCTTATTAAAAAATCATAATTTCTGGTTTGTTAATTCCTTGTTAACTCTAGCCACATTGTTTCATTGATCACATTAAAAAATGAAATTCCCTAACTCAACATATCCCTATTAACCATTCCATTAAACTACTTCTTATCCCCTTCATATAAAAAACCTATCGTATAAAACTAAGGGAAAACCCTTAATTATAATTCTCCCCAAACAAAATTAAAAAAAAATTATCATTATAATATATCAACCTCAATAACTACACGTCGGCCCCTCCCAAGGCAATTCCATTGAAATAGAAAGCCTAAAAATTGTAAATAATAATTTCAAATTCATATTAACACATATTCTACAGGTCGGCTTCAAATAAGTTCATGGGCGGATCCACCAACAACTTCCTCTTACAAATTTGTGTCATTTCAATAACTTACAATCGATATTAATATACCACTATAGTCATATACTTGAAAAAAATCCTCGAAGAAGATACATGTGAGAAGAGAAGTAAAATAAAGACATAAAATTGAGGACGTAGTCAATGCAGAAAGACAATGGTGAAAATCACAGATAATATCAGACTTATGGAGGATAAAGAAGAAGCTACATGAACTACAATTTGTCCTGTGGAGGAAAGTCATTTCTTAAGGCTCATATCACTGTTTACAAAGCTCACTGGCTTGGATCTGTGGACTACAACTTGGAGATCCAGTGAAATTTTAACAAGTGTTTGGGTAGTGTTGTGCTATGCAACAACTCCCCCCCATTTTTATTTTTCAAAATAATCTATACCTTTGATAAATAGAAATAGGGACTCTTATTAAAAATACAATTTTCATTTTAGATAAAAAATTAAACTCCAAAAAACATTATTGCTTTTGTTTAATAAAAAACATAAAAACAAAAAGAAATTAATAAAACATCATTGAAAATACCTTATCGCAAATCGCATCCCGCATAATATTTTTCATTAAAAGATAAGTAAAAAAAAAATGAAATCCCGATTTTGCAATCAATGATCAGAGTTTCGTAAGCAACAACATAAATCGCACATCGAACATAAATCTTTGAAACTTTAAGCAAATTTTACCAAAGTTCCGATATTGCGAAAACTCCGATTTTGCGATATTCCGATATTGCGATTTTGTGATTTCGCAATATCGTGAAATCACATATCACATAACAAAAATGTAATGTGCTTCATAAAGACAGATTGAAAAAGGCGTGATGCGGTATATTTGACAGGTTTTAAATAAAGGTTTTATGTGAAATAAATAATGTCAAAAACGATTAAGTGTGTTTTATCATCCCAATGCAAATAGTTATTGTTTGGTTACGGATAATTAATGGAACAGCTACTTCTCGGATCTTTTCTTTTAGAAATGTTCATTTCAAATATATCTTCCATCATTTGAGCATTACTATATTTTTATAGGGATTTTCCTTCAAGATATCTCCATCTGCAAGGTAATGAAAAATCACAACAAACAGAGTGTTGCAGAAGTAGAATACATAGAAATGTCACCAATAGTCCCAGATATAGTCTATAATACTGATGGAGGTGCCATAAAGTGGCAAGCTATCTATACCACTCTTGAAGATGAAGAACCTGAAGTAGTGGAGGTCAAAGCAACTGCTGATGATGCAAGACCCTCAAATTTACAGTTTAAAGATATTGCATGTTCCTTCCTTCATAGGATAGAGGCAAGGGATACTCTTTTACCATATACCGACATGATTAGGTGGGTTCTTGACAATTCAATAATCAAGGAAAGACAATTAAGAACCGCTAAGAATGAAATCTTAGGTTCTTTCAAAGCCGAAGACTTGAAAATCATGTACAAGCTAACTGACCCACAGGAAATCTATGATAATAGATTTGTTGAGAAATTTGCAAAGAACAATGAAGGCCCTTTCAAGACAATTCAGGGTTGGAGGAAACTGGATAACAAGTTCAAACATGAGAAATCAGGTATGTCTCCTATTGCCTCATTTGCAAATCCCTACAATTTTGCAGCCGCGATGCTATGCAGATTATATGATCTCTTTGATAATATTAAATTCGCCATACATTGGCTTCGCCTGATTTATTCCTGTGTTAATTCCCACATCATGAATTGGGCAACCATTCTTTCTGAAAATATAGCTAAAGCGATTAATGAATATCACAAAGCAAGAGCTTCTTCCTCCAAACCTGTCACTCAATTTTTCATGAATGCATATATTTTTGATGCTATCTATGTTTCTACCATTTTTCCAGTTATGGGTTGGAAATGGACTCTTGAGGATCCCACTCCTATTCATTTGAATCATAAAGAGATATGGGAGCATATTTATGCACCACATTTTCATAGGCTATGTTATGGAGTTGTATTACCATTACATCAATTTATGTTTGACAAAGTGAGCCCTAGGTTCACTAAGGAAGCCCTTGCAGACCTTCAAATGATAGGAAAATGTTTTGTTGAAGAATCATTTTCATATATTAGATTATTTGGAAGCTCCGCTCCCCCACATATTCTTTTTTTGTATGTTTTTGATAAATTAATGGCGAGAGAATTCACTTACCAAACTGTTGGTAATGGACTCACCAAATATTTTAAGGATAGTAAAAAATCCTTATGGCCAAGTTTTCCAATTCAATGTGGTACATTCACCCTCAGTAATTTCAATCATGCATTGAAATAATGTTAGAAGATTCAGCTTTTGAAGCTCCCAGTTTTACCCTTAAGATAGTTCGACCTAGATAAGATTGCTAACAAGTTTACTCAATCAGTTAAAGTCAAACCTATCATACACAATGATGATAGATTTGAAGACATTTTGCAATCAGTTGGGACTTTTGAAGAAGTCCAAAATTTTGTCAAATTTAACCTAAATCCAGAAGAAATACAGAGATTCAACGAGTACAAAGAACAAAGACTCAAATATATCCCTCAAAATGTCTTAGTTACCAGTTATACGACTGAAGAAAGAAAAGAAATTAGGACAGGAAAAATAGATTCATGAAGTCAGAGTGAACCAGATAAAATCTGGACTCCAGTTAGCAACACATTGATAAATACCCTAAAGGTATCGTCTTCACAAAAACATACATAATTTCACACTCCAAAGGGACAAACAATTTCAGTAAAAGAAATCATGGAAAGTCCTGGGATAACCTCCTAAGAAATAGAAGTCATTCCTGTGTTTCCAACTGATGAGATTGTTCTGAAGGTAACTGATATCCCTCCACTGGATGTATTCTACAACCCTCTCGATAAAGCTGTAGTAAGGAAACAAAGAAAAAGGACAAGGATTGAAACACCTCCAGGAAATGAAGTAATGGAAGTTGTATGGAAAGACACTCCTTCAAATCCAATTGAAAATCAGACTCGGCTATCACAATTTGTTGGAGCAAACACTATTACAACGATGGATAAGGTGGCTGAAGTATCCATTTTGGTTCAAGAAAAGGATGATAAGATCATGAAGCTACATCAACAATTGGATGAAGAAAGGAGTAGTCTGAATTAGAGGGTAGAGCAGCAACTCCTCAAATTTAAGCAAGATATGGAAATGCTTAATATAAGTCATGAAAATGACTTATCTAGCAAAAACACATTGATTAAAGAATTGAGAGAAGATCTTACAAAATATTAAGGTATTCCTACTGCAAAGGAATTCATAAAAGAAGCATTGGCATTGAATTCCCTACTCTAAAAACAACAAAACTTGTTTATCTTACAGATGTCAGACATAATCCCACACTTGGAAATCAGTGAAAAATTGACCAATACAGTCATTGACCAGAGAATTGAGTTTAATGAACTCAATACTAAAATTTATGATTATATTGAATGGCAGGATTCATAAGGGAGAAATTCAAGTCTCCCAGAGATCAAAGAAACTTTCAAAGATATCCTTTTTACTAAATGGGATGCACAGGGAAAACAAACAGTGTTTTCCATAGCCAGAGCAGCAGGTATATCAAAGAGTATGGTCAAAATTATTAGCCACATGTTGCATACCTATGGTTTTATTAAAGAAGGAAATCACAAATCAATTCCTTCTATCAGAAATTTATAACAAAATTGGAAAAACACAGGTCAACTCCGAGAAGAAATGCTTGCACAACTGAAAAGATTGATTGGGAATCATACTGGAAATTACTGGTTAAACCACATAGTCAAGTAATGACATTGAGTTGCTCTCTGGATTACATACAGAAAATGCAGCCACTTTTACAGGATGCTATATTTGTTGGGAAAATGAAGACGCAGTTCGGGAAGCCTCTACAAGTTCAGCCGATGTTAGATATTTGTGAGTAGAAAAGCAGAGCTGGCAGTAATCTATCATCGGGCATGATTATAAGTTAGTTTGTTTTTAATAATTTCAATTTTAGCAAATAGGCACTAGGAATGCGGAAGGTTGTTTGAAACCACCTCATAGGATATTTTGTATAATATATTTTTGTAAGTAGTTAATGTAGTATTTAAACCCTTCTCATGCATTTAGAGAAGGGTCCAGAATTTTATTGAGAACATTTACAAAGAATGATTTATTGTAAGTTTGTGGATGCCTTGATAAAATAATGGAACACGGCCTTTTCAGTTATACATCATTTTGTTAATCACCGTTGATGCACTTTTGTATTCTCTGAAAGACTCATTGATAGAAGGATTGATTGTGTCCTATTATTACTGATCATATGAATAGGACAATATACATCTGGTACTATTATCATGTATACTAAATTCTATTTTAAACATTAGTGATAAGTTCAGCTTTCATGAATTATGTATGAAATCAATTGTTTCTGTTTGAAATATCAGTTGCACTATTGTATGATATAAAGATATAAATTGATTTGTTTTATATATGATTATCAGAATATATGCGATATGTTTTACATTTTATTTTGATTAACTGTTTCTCAAAATAATCATCTTATAAAGTATTAATTCTATTAAATCTGTCATTGATCTAAATCATCACAGACTAAATATATATCATTCTAAATTGCATAAAATTAATATTATCTCGAGTTAGATTAGATTAGATTTAATTCAAAGTTTTGCATTTTAGAATAGATTTGTTTTAGTTTTTAGTAATTATTTATGCAAATATTTTGAGAGAAACCCAAAAATCATACAAAAACCCAAATCTGGGAAACTGGTCCCATTACACCCAGTCGGAGCCACTATCCCAAATGGAAAAGGAACTACTTTAAGGTCCGGACCGGGTGGTTATCCCCCTTTTTGTTGCCACAGATTTCTGAGGCCTCAACATTTTTGGTGCTAGAAGGAGGGCCTGACTATGAATGGCATATAAATCTAAACCTAAAACTAGAATCCCTCATAAGAGTTGATCTCCCCAAAAGCATCCTACAACTTCCCGATCAAACTCTAAATCACCAACTCAGAAATCGGAAATTGTAGAAACTTTCCCCTCATCTCCTGAAATATCTCGACAGTCATCTGCTTCAGAATTCACTCCTAAGTCTCCCAAAGTTCAGTCTTTAATTCAAAAATTAGAAGGAATATCTATTTCTACAGAAAATTTTGTTAATCTAGAAGCTTCTGAAGAAAGTGTTACTTCCTTATTTAAAGATATTGGTATATTAACCCGATCCAAAAGTAAAAGACTTGGAATTCCTCCTTTTGAGTTTCCAATATAATCACATCGCAAAAAAGTTTCTATATCCATATCTAATTTAGATATGACTGAAGTCACATCAAATTTCCCTTCAGTTACTTCTTCACATCCTCTTACTCAATCTACATCTTCTTATTCTTCCAATTCCTCTACTCAAACAATCAGTACTATCACAAGTAGTATTGTTCTAGTTGTAAGTTCTACATCCATCCCTCCTACTTCTAGATCTACTTATGTATCTTCACAAACTTCAAATCCAATTATGGCTAATCGACCTTGGAAAAATCCTAGTAATGTATTAATTACAAATCCAAATCCTCTTCCAGATCATCCTGAAAATGGCTACCAAAATATAATCCAGATGATGGTCTTCCTGCTGAAGAACATATCAATAATTTTATGTTATCCATGAATCTTAATGGAGTTTCTCATGAAGATATTGTATTCAGATTGTTTCCTTATACTTTACAAGGATCTGCAGGATCCTGGTACTTTTCACTTCCAACAGGATCTATTGCCGATTGGGCAACTTTTGAACAAGTTTTTCTTGCAAAATTTGGAGATGATAGAGCTGTTGCATCTTTAATTAATGCCCTTTCCAATCTAAAAACAAATTCAGGTAAAAGGATCAAATATTTCAGCTCCAGATTTAACAAGATATTAAACAAAATCCCAACCACTTCCAAGCCTACTGTTGATGTACAAATAGAGTGGTATATTTCTTCCTTACCTTCTAATATAGCTATTTTTGTAGATAGAGCTGGTAAAGCTACCCTTTTAGAAAACATTAAAGAAGCTCTTGTTGTAGAGAAAAGAATCCTAGCATTAGAAAAACGATCAGAGATAGAAGATAGAAAATCAAAGAAAGTGAAATTTAGTCAAGATTCCAAAAATAAAGTCTCGAAAGATCCATTTGATCTTAAAGGTCTTCAAAAAGTGTTAAAGACTATGTCAAATGACATGATTGATACAAAGAAACAAGTTGTTGAATCATCAGTACCTAAAAAATCATATAGCCCATTTAAGAAAAATCCTTCTTCAAATTCTCATCCTCCAAATTTTATTTCAAATGGTGAATCTGATCAAGATACTAAAGATCCCTCACCATCTGAACAAGAACCAGAGTTTGAGGAAGAAGTTGAACTGAATGGGTTATGGGATTTCATTCTCCCCACAGAAGAAGAAAGAGAATCTATGTCTGTGTCTACAAGAAGCAAATATTCTTCTGATTCAACTATATTAAATCAGAAACATAAATCTCTCCCCACAAAGGAAAAAACAACAGTCAAAAAATATAAAACTGGCCAAACATATCCTATTTCATCTGATCCTATTACAACTTCCAAAACTTTTATGGTATCAGATACAGTGGAATACAATGTAGTTGAAGATATGAAAAATACCAAATCAAATATTTCATTACATGAAATGAACAAACTTAAACAACAACAGAAAATTTTACTTAGAGAACTCAAGGCAATCCCTGTAGATCCTATACAACCACCAGTTATAGCTCAAGCTTCTAAAGATATGAGAAAACCTCCATCATCTCCAAAAAAATTAAATCCCAATGATCTTGTTTTAATTGGTGATAGATCTATTTCTCACACTCCTTTACTTTTAACTTATGAGATTTTCAACAAAAAATTTCATAATTGTCTTATTTATTCAGGAGCTTATTCAAACATTATGCCAAGAATGGTGTGTACAAAATTGAATATCACTCCTCAAAAATCTATTGTACATATAGTTCAATTAGATAGAACAAAAGTTGAAGTCATTGGTGAAATGTTGTTAGTATCCATTAGATTATCATCCAATCCAAAGGTATTGCAAGTAATTGAAAATTTGGTCGCAGACATCCCTGAATTTTATGGTCTTATTTTAAGCAGGGATTGGTCTGAAAAGTTACATGGATATTTCACTACCAATTGGTCACACATGTGGTTACCATATAATGGTAAACCAAATCAAATCATAGTTGATCACGAAAAATTTATGAAACATACAGTCACTGAACTAGAAGAAACAAATGAGCTTGTAGCTTTCACTAATAATATTATAGGAAATTATTCAGCTGAATCATTTCTTGGATCGTTCAATGCCTAGATTTCACCTTTTTCAACAAACACTGCTATTTCTCAAATTGAAAACTTTTCTCAAGCAGACACTTCTAGATGTGTTAATCTTAGCAATAAAATTTTGAAAAATTATTTGTTTTGGAATTCATATTTTTATGGTTCAAAATCAGAATATGGTGCAGGAGCAGGTTGCATTTTAATCAATCCACAAGGAGAGAAAACAATGCTAGCTTGTAATACCCCCAAAATGGGACTGTCAGCAAGCCATGTCTGAAATATGAATTTTTTATAAATGGATGCTACAGAATCTGAAAAAATCCCATGGATCCCTTAGATATGATAACCTAAGACCCAAATCCAAGAGGAGAGTGGAAAAAAATCAAACTAGGTGAGGTAAACAAACCTCCCACACCTAGTATGGCTTGAAAATTTCCCAAGGAAGGGACTGCAACAATATTAAACAAAATTTCTTTAGAAATAACGCAGTTCAACAGAGTAAGAGCAAGAGACCAATATGGAGGTTCAAAAATAGCTTATACATCAGTAAATCAGATTTTCAATGTGGCCCATACAATGTACAAGAGAAAGAAATAAGACTTTGTGAAGAAAACCCTCTAAAAGAGGTGCTGCAACAATGTATTTCACTGCAAAGGCTTGACAGTGTTATTTTTATGAACATACAACAGCTATAGGTTGCAACTTAAATATAGAATAGATCTGTGTACAAAATATTAGATATATATCATATCTGTACACTAGATTGTCTCTATTTTACATACCCCTTGAGGTTTTTAGCAAAACATGAAGCATATGGAGTAGATATGAGATCTCATGCAGCAGATCTGCAAAGTACTTTAGAATTTCTGAAGAATATATAGGAATATTCATATCATATTTGAATATGACATGGAATATATCATAAATCCATGGATCACCACAGTGAAGGGCATATTCCCATCACTAGAGATCACTCCTCAAAGTTTGCCAAAACTCCCTCCAACTTTCCTCTTGTAGATAACGCAGTCCTGGAAGATAAACTGCGCTATAGACTTGATGAATAGTTTGGCCTGATGCCAAGGTATGGATATGAAGCTCCAATGATCCAATACACTCTTGCCAGGGGGATAGAAGGCTTTCCCACTGAAAAGAGGCACTAGAATGGCTTAGATCTGAATAGATCTAGCCTCCACTTGATGTAGCTTACAAAGACAACCAAACCCTCAACAGGATCTACATTGTAGTTGGAAGAAGAGCTTGGCAAAATGCCTGATAGTGGAAAAGAAATGCAAGACTCCATCAAGAGCTACTCAAAGAAGGAGGAGGGATTCCCAAACAGGAACACCCTAGTGCTAAACAACACTATTCTCTGCTAAACAGCCAAGAGAATAATAAATGTCTAAACATACATGTTCTTCCAAAACAATATGTTCAACAACCTTCTTTTGTTGTTATCCTCTTCCTTTTATAGGATAAAAGTCTTGCAAAACCCTAAACCATCTCAAAGGTTTAACTCCTTTCACATGTGTAGCCTCCAACTAGAGCTGCGCTGTGCATCTAGGAGGTACATTGCATCTGGACAACACTGTGGATTTGATCCTGTTGACCCAGTCAATTTTCTCAATCCCTTTCACACATAAGGGAGTTTTATTAAGGAAGCACAGATTTGGCCTTATTCACATGTGGCATTGATTTATTTTGTTGTTTTAGGAGTTGATTACTTCTCCTTTACAATTTTATTCATGCAACAAGAAAACTGAAACAAAATTGTATATTCCCATTAGCTTGGGCTAATTGGGAATATTACAGTCCTCCCCTCCAAAATGTTTCTTGTCCTCAAGCAACTGATAGAGTGAGTGCTGCAACTCCTTCCCTCTTCCATTGGTGACACCACCAAGTGATAAGCCTCCTCCAGGAGCTGAGTGTTCACCAAACCATCCTTCCATGAATTGTTTCTTCAATGTTTTTATGAGAGTTAAATAACCCATCCCATAAGGAGTTAAGAACTCAAGTGAAACAATCATGGTTGAACAAAAAATCTCCCAGAAACATGTGGCATAAGGTACATGGAGAGTCTCCATCCTGTGAGGCACATACATGCTCCCCATCCTCCCTCCATACAAGCCCATAAATAGTACAAGTACATCATCAATGTATGGAAGAAAAACTATGTGCATATAAACAGAAAATTGAGCATGAGGAGGTGGGTCATAATCCCACATATGATACCAATGCAGTGCATCTCCTACCTGCCTCAAATCAATACATGGTAAGTGGTTTTCCCACCACTTACTTGCTGCACATGTCATCTCACTATGGCTAAAAGTGTGAGATATGTTTGGTGCTTTCGGGAAGCATCCATCATGAAAGTAAATCTCCCTTTGCATGACTCTTTTATGAAAGTAAATGGCAACTAGTGGCCCAATAGTTGCCATGAGATTTACATGATACATTACTCCTTTTATGAGTCATGGCCTTCATAAAAATGGTAAAAGAACATGTACAATTAGAAATAAAACTTTCTTTACATGAACATATCCTTTACCAACAAATTATCTCGTATGCTTGGAGTTGTGCATGGATCTTTCTCCTCTTTCCAAAGAAGGAAGAGATGGCTGAAATGACTCTTGCATATAGTCCCATGGTTTCCCCAACTCCACATAGCTCATGCATTCTTGAAAATGCTGATATAGTTCCTCTTTCAAGCCTTCCCAATCAAAGATCCTCATGATGATGTTGTAGATCCTCATGGAATACATGTGGTTGAAACATAACTCTTCGTGTGCTCCTTTTAGTATCTCATGCTTGAGCTTAGAATCTCTAGACAAAAATATTCTACCATGATGATAGATGACTCCTCCTTGGACTAATTAGCCCTCTTTATGCAGCTGGTCATAAATTATCATACATGTGTGAAGATCTTTGGAATAATCCACTAGCAGTTGGGATTTCCACTACAGATCTACACTGCTCAACAATGACAGCGCTGATGATGCATCCATGAAAGTATCTGTCATGTTGCTGATCCTTCCATTGACATCTCCTATGCCAAAGGTGTGTGTTGAAAGGTTGCTCCCTCCCTTCTTCTCCTCCCATAGTGTAGGATTAGAAAGGAGAGTGGGTGATGGTGATAGGGGAAGAAGATTTCCCTCCTCCTTGAGCTTACCCAAGTCTCCCAGCACTGTAGCTTTACCTTCAAGTGCTCCAATCCTTCATGGATCTAAGTTTGGAGCAGCAAGTTGTGAGGTTTTCCCCACAAAATCTGAATCAGGTGGCCTCCTAGGTGGTTTTCCATTAGATAATGAGGTTTCAGGGACCATCCTTATATGCAGAATAGATGGTATCCTCATTTCCCTGCTTCCACTGTGCAATTTCAACTTTGTTTCATGTGTGGAAGTCTCATGAAATTTGGAGACACCTCTTATTGGTGTAAGAGTGCCTCTGATTGGAGCATTTGCTCCATTCTCTTCTAATAGTGGATCAGCTTTGTGATCCCTCCTTTGTTCTATCTCATTGTCTCTTAGCATAGACACATGCTGCTCATGTCCTTCATATGGAATATCCTTAGGAACTCCTTGCAAAGATGTAAGAACCCCTCTAGTGGAAACCATTGCTTCATCTCCATCTCTTGATGAAAATAGATCTCCTCCTGCTATCATAGCGCTAGAGGTTCTTCTCTGCTCTTTCTCTCCCTTCTCCTCATCAATGGAGAATTCCTCATAACTAAGAGATCCTTTTCTTTGGTCTCTTCTTGAAGAAGGAAGCCTCATGTTTTCTCCTTGAGAAAAGAGACCTTGCTGTAGTGGCGCTTTTTCCTCTGGTAAATTGTGCAGCAGATCTTCAACCCCCTCAACAATGTTTAAGATTGGAGTTGGCTCTATGGAATCTTCCAACTTATGAAGAGATTCAGATTTTTTGGGCTTGATTTTCTTTCCCCAAGAAGTCTCAGAATTTCTTTCATCAAATATTTTCACTAGTCTCCTAGTGAACTTTGCATAAGAAGAGATATTTACCCTTTTCAAGGAAGAAGACTCAAATAGCCACCAGGCATAAGCCTTTCCTTGAAGATGAAGTGCTGCTACTCTCAAGGCTTATTCTTCTTAAACTTGATGCAGCTGGAAGTATGTGTCAATATTTCTAACCAAATACTTGGCTGAGTCCTTAGGTGATCCATCAAAAGTAGGTAGAGAGAATCTACCCAAAGTGTTCTGCATGCACCCTCTTCTTCTACTGTATTTGTTGGATATTTATTCTTTGAGTTGACAGAACTCTGGGAAACTAAGATGCACTTTGAATCTCTCTGATTGAGACTCATATTCTTGGAGATAATCACCAAGAGATTCCTCCTTTGGTGTTCTTCCTTTTCCTTCTTTCTTTGACAAGAAAGTAGGCATGCTCCAACGTTATAGATCAGGTTGTGTGGCTGAATGCTCACACACATAGTAAGAAGTACTGGGGCTTCCTTGATGTAAAAATCCTCATGAGGGATCTGCATGTCTTTCCCTCTTCATTCTCCAGATTTCTTCTTTCATTTCATACATAGCTTGAGAAAGAGTTTTAGAGAACTCTTCTCTTTGCAAGTTTCCAGTTAAAGGGATCTTGCCCTTTTATTCTGTGTCTTTGGTGTAACCATAATTCTTCATCAGTATTTTCTTTCCATGAAAATACATATTGGCTTCTCAAGAAAATAAAATCACAGGTTTTTCCAAGATGATTGCTCTGATACCACTGTAATATCCCCAAAATGGGACTCTCAGCAAGGCATGTATGAAAAATGCATTTTTCATAAATGGATGATACAGAATCTGAAAAAAGCCCTTGGATCCCTTATATATGATAATCTAAGACCCCAATCTAGGAGGAGAGTAGAAACAAATAAAACTAGGTGAGGTAAACAGACCTCCCACACCTAGTATGGCTTGAAAATTGCCCAAGGAAGGGACTGCAACAATATTAAACAACACTGCTTTAGAAATAATGAAGTTCAATAGATTAAGAGTAGGAGACCAATATGGAGGCTCAAAAATAGCTTATACATCAGTAAATCAGATTTTCAATGTGGCCCATACAATGTACAAGAGAAAGAAAGAAGCCTTTGTGAAGAAAACCCTCTAAAAGAGGTGCTGCAACAATGTATTTCACTGCAAAGGCTTGAAAACGTTATTTTTATGAGCATACAGCAACTGTAGGTTAAAAATCAGATCTACAAAATATATGTGTACAAAATATTAGATCTATATCAGATCTGTACACTAGATTGTCTCTATTTTACATACCCCTTGGGGTTTTTAGCAAAACATGAAGCATATGGAGTAGATCTGAGATCTCATGCAGCAGATCAACAGAGTCCTTTAGAATTTATGAAGCATATATAGGAGTATTCAGATCAAATCTGAATATGACATGGAATAGATCAGAAATCCATGGATCACCACAAGGAAGGGCAGATTCCCATCACTAGAGATCACTCCTAAAAGTTTGCCCAAACTCCCTGCAACTTTCCTCTTGCAGATAACGCAGTCTTGGATGAAAAAATGTGTTGTAGACTTGATGAATAGTTTTTCCTGATGCCAAGGTATGGATCTAAAGCTCCAATTATCTAATACACTCTTTCCAGGGGGATAGAGGGCTTTCCCACTTAAAAGAGGCACTAGAATGGCTTAGATCTGAATAGATCTAGCCTCCACTTACTGCAACTTCTAAAGAAAACCAAACCCTCAAAATTATTTGTGTTGTAGTTGGAAGAAGAGCTTGGCCAAATTCCTGATAGTGGACAAGAAATGCAAGACTCCCTCAAGAGCTATTCAAAGAAGGAGGTGGGATTCTCGAATAGGAACACCCTAGTGCTAAACAACACTATTCTCTACTAAACAGCCAAGAGAATGAGAAATGTCTAAACAGACATGTTCTTCCAAAACAATATTTTCAACAACCTTCTTCTATTGTTCTCCACTTCCCTTTATAGGATAAAAGTCTTGCAAAACCCTAAACCTTCTCAAAGGTTTAGCTCCTTTCACATGTGTAGCCTCCAACTAGAACTGTGTTGTGCATCTAGGACGTACATTGCATCTGGACAGCGTTGTGGATTTGGTCCTGTTGACCCAATCAAACGTCTCAATCCCTTTCACACATAAGGGAGTTTTATTAAGCCAGCCCAGATTTGGCCTTGTTCACATGGGGCATTGATTTATTTTTTTGTTTTAGGAGTTTATTTCTTCTCCTTTACAGTTTTATTCATGCAACAAGAAAATTGAAACAAAATTGTATATTCCCATTAGCTTGGGCTAATTGGGAATATTACATATCTTGTAGACTCGAATTTAAATGCATGAAAAATATCGTTGAATATGAAGCATTGGTCAAGTTCTGTACAAAGATAATAGTTTAAATGTTAAATATTTGCAGGTATATGGAGATTATGAAATAATTGTTAGGCAAGTCAGAAATACAATTCACTGTATTTCTGGACATTTAAAACACTATCAAACTCTAGCTTAGATCCTTACATCCCATTTTTCTGCATTTAATATATCCACAATTCCTAGATTACAAAACGTGAGTGTTGATTTACTTGCTAATGTAGCATCTGAGATTTTACCATCCGAAGAATTTAGCCCAGACAGGTTTTCAATTGAGTTAATTTTTAGGCCTTCCATTCCTGACAACGTAACAAATTGGAAAGTATTTAACAATGATGCAGATATAGTAGAATTTTTTACATCAGACAGAGCTTATGAAGGTCAAATCGTAGATGAACATGAACATGACTTACAGATTGAAGATAAACAAAATACTAATCCAATTCCCAAATCTGTAGTCAAAATGGAAGATCTCTATGATTTAAAAGATAGGTTTAAAAAGATCATCAATTCAAAAACCCAGAGTTCTACTCTAAAATTTGAATTGATTAATCTTGGTACACTAGAAAAAACTCAAAACATCAACTTAGGTCTTGATTTAAAACCCGAAGAAAGAATGTCATTCATTAAGTTGTTGAAAAAATATAAAGATATATTTGCATGGGATTATTTAGATCTCAAGACATATGATACTTCCATAATTCAGCATACCATACCTATGACCTCAGATGGTAAGCTTGTTCAACAAAAACTTAGAAAGATCCACCCAAATTTAGAAAGTCAAATTAAATTTGAATTAAATAAAATGCTCAAAGCCAAAGTTATTTTTCCTATTAGACATTCGAAATGGGTGTCAAAAATGGTCCCAGTTAGAAAGAAGAATGGAGAAATTTGAATAAAGCTTGCCAAAAGGATAATTTTCCCTTGCTTACCATGGAACATATATTACAGTCAGTTGCAGGATCTGAATTGATGTATTTTATTGACGGATTTCAGGATATAATCAGATTATGATACATCCAGATGATAGATTAAAGACAACAATCAGGACGAAGTGGGGAACATATGCATACCAAAAAATGCCATTTGGGTTGATTAATGTTGGTGCTACATTTCAACGTGCTATGGATATAGCTTTCAGAGGATTAATCAATAACTCAGTTGTTATATACTTAGATGACATTATTGTTTACTCTAATCATAGAAACAATCATGTTAATCACCTAAAACACATTTTTGAAAGATGTAGCAAATTCGGTATTTCCTTGAATCCTAAAAAATGTTATTTCGCCTTATCAAAAGGTAAACTTTTAGGGTTCATTGTCTCTAAAAAAGGAATCTATATTGACCCTGATAGGATTCAAGAAATTGAAAACATCCCTTTACCACACAATAAAAAAATGATGCAATCATTTTTAGGAAAAAATAATTTTGTAAAAAGATTTGTTCCTGATTTCTCCCAAATCACCTTACCCCTGTAATCAATGATCAAGAAAAATTCAATTTTTAAAGGGGGAAAAGATGAGAGAAATTCTTTCGAACTAATTAAAAAGGCTATCATCGAAGCTCCTTCTTTAACGACTCCTTATTTTCTTAAGCCATTTGTATTATATACATTTTCTTCTAATACATCATACGCAACAGTTTTAACATAGCTAAATGATTAAAACATTGAAGCACCGATTTCGTTTTTTAGTTCTAACCTTCAAGGTGTTGAGTTATATTATTCAGCCATGGAAAAACAAGCCTATGCTGTATTTAAAGCTTTGAAACATTTTAGAACTTTTGTCCTAAAAACACATAGTAAAATAATATTACCTTACTCAGCAGTAATGCAATTATTAATCCAACGAGAAGCAGGAGATAAGAGAGCAAATTGGGTCACTGCACTTCAAGAATATGATGTAGAGATACATCCTACTAAAAATTTTAAAGTTCAAGGTCTTTTCAAGATGTTAACAGGAGCCTCTCCTTTACCAACAGAAGAAGACCAATCAAATTAAATACAACTGTCTGAGGTAAGCCTAAATGATTCTCAATCAGAATATGCTGATCTGAAATTTTTCTTAAAAAATGGATATGCTCCATTATACCTCAATTATACAGCAAATCATGCTCTGATACTTAAAGCAAATCAATATCAACTCATAGATGATGTCCTATTTAGAAAGAATTATGATTCTATATTATTGAGATGTTTAGAGAAAACTGAAGCTAAAAAATTAATGCAGGAATTACATGATGGACCAGCTGGAGGTCATTTCGGAGGAAACACCACAGCTCATAAAATACTACACATTGGTTATTATTGGCCAACTCTATTTAAAGATGCACATGAATACGCAAGAAAATGAAAAGTGTGTCAAACTGCAGCAGGGAGAGAAAGGAAAACAGCATTTCTGCTACAACCAGTAAATATCCAACAACCATTTGAACAATGGGGGTTAGATATCATAGGTGAAATAACTCCAAACTCTTCTAAAAAAACATAAGTATATTCTAACTGCAAAATATTATTTCACAAAATGGGTAGAAGTTATCCCATTAAAGGTGATTAATACACAAAGTATTACAGATTTTATTGATCAGTTCATAATCACTAGGTTTGGCCTCCCATCAGCTTTGATATTTGATAATGCATCTTACTTTTCAAGGGGCTTTAAATTAAAATACTTAGCTAAATATTATCCACAAGGTAATGGATTAGCTGAATCTACAAATAAAAACCTTATCAGAATCATCAAACGAACTATAGAACAAAATCATAAAAATTGGCACAAAGCACTATTATTTTCTCTTTGGGCAGATAGAATCGCCCACAAAGCCTCAATAGGTACTTCTCCATTTGTGTTAGTTTATGGGAAAGAATCATTTCTACTCACAAATATAACAATGCCATCATTTTCTTTAGTGTAATTTATTGATAAAAATCCTTTGCCTTCCCTTCAACTTAGACAAGATCAAATTTTTAAGATGGAAGAACAGAGAGAAAAAGCCAAAGCCATACATACTCATTGTTATCACAAAATTGGATCTGATAGGTTGCTTGATCAGTCAACTTCATGTAACTATTTCAAACCCAATCTTTTGACTGAGGCTTAGCCTCCTCATCCTGAGAGGGCTCTCTCAAGGGTTAATGATTTGGATAAAAATATAGATGGCTAACTCTATTTGAGTAATGAATAGATAAATGATAGATATAGGTTAAGAATCATCTTAGCATGTACACATTGGGATTATGGAGTCAAAACTATTCAGTAATCCAGCAAATCTACTTAACATGGAAGTTGAGGCATATCAGAGTTTTAGTCAATAGATAACCACATATGGAACTGTAAAAATACAGTCAGTTCATTTATATAGGAAGTCAGAGCATCTAAAGATGAATTTTGAGTAATATAGATAAACACCACTACAATAGGATAATAAAAGAGATGCAAATAGAATGGAACACACTAAAACTCCTTCTGAATCTCAAGTTGGTTAAGAAAAAAATCTCTGTATTAGCTGAAAACCAGTCAATTACAATAAGCAAAGTTTTGCCAAAAATGTCCAACCCTTTACTAATTCGACCCTTGGCCTTTAATATACCTCTTACAACATGAGATGATATACCTCTAGGCTAGATACATCGAATTTCTAACTACTGACACATTGCATAACCATAAGACATGGAATTTATTACAAAAAGACACCTAATCTACTTGACAGTCCTATTACAAATAGGACTCAAAATCATTATCATTATCTATAACAACCTTATCTAATTGAAATTACATCATTTTCCAAGTGTATCATCACATGGTTGAATTTGGATGATGGGATTCTTCTCTTCATGACCGCTTTTTTTAACCTCCACAAAAGTAGGAAACAATACCCTGTGTTTTAGGCAAAAATTTCTTTGCATCCTTTGAACATTTTGATCATCAATTAAACTTAATTTCGTGGTCCTTAGATGTTGGAGATTATCTTAAAATGTATCATAACTTATCCCTAGCCTCCAGTTGTCCAAAACCACTTCCAAAACTATTCAAAAGAGCTGTAATATATTGCTCTACGAAAACACAACAGTTTCGTAGCACCTTTGTAACACTACCATTTTAAGTCTTGATTCTCCAAAAACTGAATTATTTCCACTTGCATCATTTCACTTACCCTTTAATACATATCCCATATCAGTTACAGTTCTTTAATTACTCTTCAACCTTTCAAAAACTGACCAAAATAAGCAAGAAAAGATGCTACAATAGTTTCGTAGCGCTTTTCAGCTTTTTTACACTGAATGCGCTACGAAACTGATGAGTATGCAGATTCTTCATAAATTTGTCAAATGAAAAGTGTGGTTGCCCAAAAACTCAAAATACAACCTGTCCTCATCATCAACAAACCATACAAACCATAAACCAACTTCATTTTAGCTTCCCTGAGGCATTTCTTGCAGATTTCTCATGTTTTTTCCTGAAAAATAGGTCTTGGGACATAGCCTATATCTTCTCATCCATGATGTATTTTGAGAATATGAAGGAGGTTTTTGTATGCCATTATGTTTTGAATAAAAAACTCTCTTGGTTTTTTGAAACACATCTGCTTCTGTCCAGAAACTGTCTTTGAAAACCATGTGTAAGACAGGAAAACTCTATTTTCTGAAAATAGGGCTTCAAAGAAATCCTTGTATCTCCCAACTGATAACACCTGTGAGAAACGTGAGAGAGGTTATTTTTATTTTATATGTTTTTGAAAATAACCTCTCTCATTTTCTTAACACACCTTTTTATTTTTTCAGAAAACTCCTTTGAAGTTGACTTCTCAAAACGAGAAAACAGAGTTTTTTCTTCATAACTTTCAGCAGTTTCGTAACGCTTTCTACCTTTTTTACACTGGATGTGCTACAAAAATAGGGATTCTTGGCTAATTTGGCAGTTTTGATACTAAAACTTTGGGAAATTAAGTGCAATGGAAAATGATGAATGTTTGACATGAAAGAGTATAAAAATGACTTTGTTTAAACCTTAGGGAAAGCTTCAAACTATAAAAAATCTAAAATTTTCCCTTGATAAAACTTGAAATGACTCCTAAAACCCTATTTTGACCCATGAAAATTTGTAACCTTGTCAAAATGATGTTTGAATTTTTTTGAGTGATAACACTCATCATCAACAAATAGTGAAAGCCTCGTTTGAAACAGCATCCACCAGCTCAAAAGCTTTTGAAATTGGAGACCTTGTTTTGAAATGGGATAAGGCACATGAGGAAAAGGGTAAGCATACCAAATTCCAAATATTATGGCTTGGTCCATTTCAAATCATTAAGAAAATAGGCTTATCCACATTTTTGCTGCAAGACTTATCAGGTAAGAAAGATTCCTTGCCTGTGAATGGTCAAACTCTTAAAAAATATTTCTCATAGATTAAGCTTTAAATTTAATTTTTTCTTTAAGAAAATAAAAATTTGAAAATAGCATCATTTTTGGTTGATTCAAATTTAAACAAAAAATTCTTATAAGTTATTTTGATTTTTCGCTTCTATAAATAAGTGAAGTAAAAAGATGATTATAACTATGAGAATTGAATAAAATTTATTTTTTTGAAATAATTTGAAATTTACTAAAGGAATTTACTTTCTGAAAAGACTCATGATATCACAAAATATAGTTGTTACGTATCAGTCAAAAAAGGAAACTTTTAACTTAGCAAGTATTCTCTACAAAAATGTATCTACCAACTCTATAATTATCATCCATAACTCTTAAACGAGCTAATGATTCATCCCATATGATAAAATTTATTCTTCAAAGTATAATTCAAAAAAGAAAAAGAAATATATACGATGTACAAATTCAAAAGAAAATAAGTCTCATCATGAGCTTTTTTATCATGATCATAGAGAAATAACCTAGACTGATATTACCAATAATGCATACCACAATAGGGTAATAGCTAGATGATTGTAAAAAAATCAATAGACGAGGGGTCTCATTATGAGCTAGCTTGTTCAGTCTAAATTACTATCAGTGAATGACATTGTCACTATCAGGCCACCAAACCTGGACAATGATTTTGAAAATATGTCAAAGAAAAAGAAATTCAATTACACGTTAAATTATATTTTGAAATAAGAAATCAAATTTAGATGGGACCATGAATCATTATTGGTTAAAAGATAACCATGTCGAGGCTATAAACGCCTGTTGGCAACAGTGGCTCTATCTGTGATAAATGAGTAAAAAACTATGAAACCAATTTTAGAGAATACCTACTTTATCTTTTTAAATCTGAGTACTCACTGATATAGATACCTATGTATTATCACAGAAAGGGGTTAATTAAGAAGAAATGAGATAGGTAAATAGATTATATTATGAAAAAACACTGTTTAATTCGTGAATCATACTATTCTTATTATTATATCTTTTTCTTGTTTTGAAAGTTTAGAAATATCAAAATAAACCAATCAGAGATATCTGGTTCTCCCAAGTGAATCGCCAATTGTTGTGCTATGCAACAACTTCCCCCCATTTTTATTTTTAAAAATAATCTAGACCTTTGATAAATAGAAATAGGGACCCTTATTAAAAATATAATTTTCATTTTAGATAAAAAATTAAACTCCAAAAAACATTATTTCTTTTGTTTAATAAAAAACATAAAAACAAAAAGAAATTAATAAAACATCCTTGAAAATACCCTATCGCAAATCGCATCCCGCATAATCTTTTTCATTAAAATATAAGTAACAAAACAATGAAATCCCGATTTTGCAATCAACGATCGAAGTTTCACAAGCAACAACATAAATCGCACATCGCGAATAAATCTTTGAAACTTTAAGCAAACATTACCAAATTTTCGATATTGCGATAACTTCGATTTTGCAACTGCTGATGATGCAAGACCCTAAAATTTACAGTTTAAAGATATTTCATGTTCCTTCCTTCATAGGATAGTGGCAAGGGATACTCTTTTACTATATACTAACATGATTAGGTGGGTTCTTGACAATTCAAAAATCAAGGACAGACAATTAAGAACCGCTAAGAATGAAATCTTAGGTTCTTTCAGAGCCAAAGACTTGAAAATCATGCACAAGCTACCTGACCCACAGGACATCTATGGTAATAGTTTTGTTGAGAAATTTGCAAAGAACAATGAGGACCCTTTCAAGAAAATTCAGGGTTGGAGGAAACTGGATAGCAAGTTCAAACATGAGAAATCAGGTATGCACCCTATCACCTCACTAGAAAATTCCTATAATTTTGTAGCTACGATGCTATGCAGATTATATGGTCTCCCTAATAATATCAAGTTCTCTATAAATTGGATTCCCCTAATTGATTCCTGTGTTAATTCCCGCATCATGAATTGGGCAACCATTCTTTCTGAAAATATAGCTAAAGTGATTAATGAATATTTCCAAACAAGAGCTTCTTCCTCCAAACCCGTCCCTCAATTTTTCATGAGTGCATATATTTTTGATGCTATCTGTTTTTCTACCAGTTTTCTAGAAATGGGTTGGAAATGGATTCCCGAGGATCCCACTTCTATTCATTTGAATCATAAAGATATATGGGAGCATAATTATGCACCACATTTTCATAGGCTATGTTATGGAGTTGCATTACCGTTACATCAATTTATGTTTGACAGAGTGAGCCCTAGGTTCACTAAGGAAGCTCTTGTAGACCTTCAAATGATAGGCAGATGTATTGTTGAAGAATCATTTTCATATATTAGAGTATTTGGAAGCTCCTATTCCCCACATATTATTTCTTTGCATGTTTTTGATAAATTAATGGCGAGAGAAGTCGCTTACCAAAATGTTGGTAATGGAGTCACCAAATCTTTGAAGGATAGTAAAAAATCCTTATGGCCAAGCTTTCCAATTCAATGTGGTACATTCACCCTCAGTAATTTCAATCATGCATTGAAATAATGTCAGAAGATTGAGCTTTTGAAGCTCCCCATTTTACCCTCAAGACAGTTCGACCCAGAGAAGACTGCTAACAAGTTTATTCAATCAGTTAAAGTCAAAGCTATCATACACACTGATGATATATTTGAATACATTTTGCAATCAGTTGGGAATTTTGAAGAAGTCCAAAATTTTGTCAAATTGAACCTAAATCCAGAAGAAATACAGAGATTCAACGAGTACAAAGAACAAAGACTCAAGTGTATCCCTCAAAATGTCTTAGTTACTAGTTATACGACTGAAGCAAGCAAAGAAATCAAGACAGAACAAACAGATTCACGAAGTCAAAGTGAACTAGATAAAATCTGGACTCCAGTTAGCAACACATTGATAAATACCCCAGAGGTATTGTCTTCACAAAAAGATATATAATTTCACACTCCAAAGGGACAAATAGTTTTAGTAAAAGAAATCATTAAAAGTCCTGGGATAACCTCCCAAGAAACATAAGTCATTCCTATGTTTCCAAATGATAATATTGTTCTGAAGGTAATTGATATCACTCCACTAGATGTATTCTACAACCCTCTCCATAAAGTTGTAGTAAGGAAACAAAGAAAAAGGAGAAGGATTGAAACACCTCCAGGAAATGAAGTAATGGAAGTTGTATGGAAAGGCACTCCTTCAAATCCAATTGAAAATCTGACTCAGATATCACAATTTGCTGGAGCATACACTACTACAATGGTGGATAAGGCATCTAAAGTATCCATTTTGGTTCAAGAAAACTATGATAAGATCATGCAGCTACAACAACAATTGGATGAAGAAAGGAGCAGTCTGAATCAGAAGGTAGAGCAGCAACTCAAATTTAAGCAAGATATGGAAATGCTTAAGATAAGTCATGAAAACGATTTATCTAGCAAAAGCACATTGATTAAAGAATTGAGAGAAGAGCTTACAAAATATGAAGGTATTCCTACTGGAGAGGAATTCATAAAAGAAGCATTGGTATTGAATGCCTTACTCTCAAAAAAACAAAATTTTTTTATCTTACAGATGTCAGACATAATCCCACACCTGGAAATTAGTGAACAATTGACCAATACAGTCATTGACCAGAGAATTGAGTTTAATGAACTCAATACTAAAATTTCTGATTATATTGAATGGTAGGATTCAGAGGAATGGAGAAATTCAAGTCTCCTAAAGATCAAAGAAACTTTCAAAGGTATCCTTTTTACTGACTGGGATGCACAGGTAAAATAGGCCGAGTTGGCCATAGCCAGAGCAGTAGGTATATGAAAGAGTATAGTCAAAATGATTAACCACATGTTGCATACCTCTGGTTTTATTAGAGAAGGAAATCACAAATCAATTCTTAATATCAGAAATTTAGAAAAAAATTGGAAAAACACGGGTCAAATCCAAGAAGAAACACTTGCACAACTGAAGAAGACTGATTGGGAATCATACTGGAAATTACTGGTTAAACCGCATAGTCAAGTAACGACATTGAGTTGCTCTCTAGATTCCATACAGAAAATGCAGCCACTTTTACAAGATGCTATATTTGCTGGGAAAATGAAGATGCAGTTTGGGAAGCCTCTACAGGTTCAGCCGATGTCAGATATTTGTGAGTAGAAAAGCAGAGATGGCAGTAATCTATCATTGGGCATGATTATAAGTTAATTTTTTTTTAATAATTTCAATTTTAGAAAATAGGCACTAGGAATGCAGAAGGTTATTTGAAACCACCTCATAGGATATTTTGTATAATCTATTTTTGTAATTAGTTAATGTAGTATTTAAACCCTTCTCATGCATTTAGAGAAGGTTCCAGAATTTTATTGAGAACATTTACAAAGAATGCTTTATTGTAAGTTTGTGGATGCCTTGATAAAATAATGGAACACGGCCTTTTCAGTTATACATCATTTTGTTGATCACCGTTGATGCACTTTTGTATTCTCTGAAAGACTCATTGATAGAAGGATTGATTGCGGCCTATTATTACTGATCATATGAACAGGACAGTATACATCTAGTACTATTATCATGTATGCTAAATTCTATTTTAAACATTAGTGATAAGTTTAGCTTTCATGAATTATGTATGAAATCAATTGTTTCTGTTTGAAATATCAGTTGCACTATTGTACGATATAAAGATAGAAATTGATTTGTTTTATATATGATCATCAGAATATATGTGATATGTTTTACATTTTCTTTTGATTAACTATTTATTAAAAGAATCATCTTACAAAGTATTAATTCTATTAAATATATGATTGATCTAAATCATCATAGATTGAATAGGTATCATTCTAAATCGCATAAAATTAATATTATCCCAGGTTAGATTAGATTAGATTTAATTCAAAGTTATGCATTTTATAATAAATTTGTTTTAGTTTTTAGTAATTCTTTATGCAAATATTTTGAGAGAAACACAACAATCATACAAAAACCCAAATCTGGGAAACTGGTCCCATTACACCCAGTCGGAGCCACTATCCCAAACAGAAAAGGAAATGCTTTAAGGTCTGGACCAGGTGGTTATCCCCCTTGTTGTTTCCATAGATTTTTGAGGCCTCAACAGGTAGCTCATAATTTTTGACTTTTGTGAGCTTGGAACTGTTGTAATAGCAAACTATCCCTTCAAGCTTAGATTATAACAACCACCTATGAGAGAAGGCCTGATCTGAGAGTTCGAACTTGTAGAATTCCTATAGAGGCTCAAATAGGCTATCTCAAACTCATTTTACAGAACCCTAAGAACAAGCCTATACATTATTCTCGGATATATGGATGGATTCTACTAAATATCTTTAGTAACTTCTAGACAAAACTACTTACCTCATCTTGGAAAACAATCTTTAGTCTTTATCCTTTCATGGCTCAAATATGTGGGAGAGCTCAGTGAAGGCTTGGTGGGTATATATATGTGATAATATAAACAGTGAAGTGGCCATACTATTGTAAATATACATTAGTAACTCGGTTATACTTTAGTGGAGGTTATACATCAATGAGATTTAACTCTGGATCAATGTTAAAGGACAGGATGTTGGAGCAGTCTTTGGAGTAGACTTATTTTCAAAATAAAAATTGAAGAACTCATGGAGACCTATTGAAGACACGTTGAGGCCTGTATTGTAGCATATAATTGGAATCACTAGAAGAAAAGCCTAATATAATAAACTAGAAGAGAAGTCACCTGTTGGAGGCTTAATTGAAGTTGAAGCAGAATTTCAAGGAAAAACTTTGAAGGAGACAACAACAGTAAGGGCATAGGTGTTGGAGCATTGCTAATAATTTTTGTGAAAACCTTTAAGACTTGTTTGAAGAAGACCAACTGCATGTGAAGGCTTGATCTTGAAAGAAAACCTAAAGGTAGCCTTGAAGACCTCCTTGAAGTAAAATTTGAGGAACCTTGTTAAGAAGGCCATGGGTTTGAACCAGTTCAAAGTACTCTTGAAAAAAGGTTGATTGTGAAGAATCTTCTAGAGCAGTCCTAGAGTATACATCCTTGCCCTTGGAGATGAATTTTAAGATTCACGGAGATCCTTGGAGACCATGATGCGTTATTCAACATGAAGTGACCCTGGAAAAATTGGTTGGGTAAATATGAAGAGTGTTGGAGACACTTTCTAAAATTTTTCATTGATAAGATGAATTGATTTGAATATTAAGACAAACATGAAGATATTGTCAAGGCTTATGGCAGAAGATCTTGGGAGCCTTGAAGAACCGTTTAATCTATCTTGATGAATTGAAGTTATGGGTTGGATTTCTAGAGGATAGGAGTCCTCAAGAGATCAGGTTGGAGCTTGTACCAGTGATAGGGTTGAAGCCTCATAGATACAAGGTTGGTGCCTCTGGAAGATAGGGTTGGATCCCTAGAGGTCAGAACCTCATGAAGTCCAAGTCATTGCTTGGAAAAGGATAGGTTGGAGCCTGATGGATTGAATATTGGTGTCTTCATATAGGGTTGGAGCCCTACACATTATTGGATTGGATTTATTGTAAAGAATATGATTGAAGTACTCATTATTCATAATTAATAAAAGTATTATTCTTATATTTCATTATGTTTTCTAATTATAAGTGATCTAACTGGTAAAAATAAAAAATTGAAAAGAAATACGGATTCACCCCCCCTCAATATTTCCAACGGAATGTGGGATCTCATGGGATAAACCAATCCAAAAAAACCAAAGGAATCCAGAGGTTAAACCACCTCCACCATCACCATACCATGATCTCACCTAAACTGGCCCCGAGATCACAAAACAAAACCATGCTTGGATGCCTTATAATTCCTTCACCATCTCTTGAGGAATTTTCATGTCTCCACACACCTCTTGAGGGCTTCATGGAGAAAACCATCTCCACCCCCAACCCTTGGGATTTTACCGAGAACATCTCACCCAAATCCAAGAAATTATGATAATCCAAAGTTCAACTGAGAATGAATCCCATCACACCATGGCTATCCAAAAATGTAAAGGAATGGCTAAAACCACTATCACAACCAGAAAAAATCAATGCCACCGACAACAAATAAATGAAATATACACATGCATATACCATGCATGCCAAAGCTAGCTAGGAAATCATACATGCAACTTGTTACTTGCAAGTATTCCCACTGAAGCTACTCGATCCAACCTTTCTTGATTTATCATTACTTTCCTTTACTTCCCTTGTCCTTCCTTTGCTTGGTTTGTCCTTCCTTTTCTTGCTTTATTTCCTTCTCCTCTTATTGATCTTCTCCTCTCTCAAACTAATTCCAAAACAAAATTGCAAAAAGGCTAACCCAACCAAAATATGTGTACAGATCCTATAAATCATTTTTATTATTGTTGCCTCTAATTTATTAATTTTTCCATTATTTTCCTTCATTTCCTCCTCACATGCAACCTTTGACCTTTCACCTCCCTTTTATCCTAATTTCCTTTATTTTCATAAATAAAGTGCCAAAAATTCATTTTTCCCTTTTCAAAGCCTTGGGCCATTGCCTTTGCCAATTTCCCCTAAGGCATAAACACAACAAGTTATGCCCACTAGGATATTTTTCCCAATATTAAGCTTGGAATAAATGTCCCATGACCTTGGTCTTATTTTTCCTTTATTAACTTTATTACATGAACTTTAAACCAGGGGATGTTACAGACCCCTCCCCCTTAGGGGAACACCGTCCTCGGGGTTCTATGACACCTATAACTAGAAAAACCACTGAAGACCGAAATCATACTGCCTATAGATCTTTATAACCTAGCTTGTTGCAATATTTACAATAAAAACATTTTACAAAGAAAAACCATCATGAAAAACATGGAAACATGACAACCATACCGCTTATTGGAGCTTTATAACACAACTCATTGTGGTATTTAGAATAGAAACCATACATAAATATGTACAAATACCAAAACTCATTTTCCTCCACCAGGAAATAATGAAGGATACATATCCCACATCAGATCATCCATCTCCCATGTAGCTTCATTGAGCCCAAAGTGCTTCCACTGCATTTTAAATTTCTTGATCACTCGATTCATAAGCATGATTTATTCTGGAACTGAGGTTATAGTTGGAATTTTCCTTCTCGTTCCACCTACAATACAGACCAATCAATAACATGATTAACATCACTTAATATCTTTTAAGCAATGAAACATGGAAAACATCATAGAATTTCACTGTCAGAGACAGTGCAAGTCTGTAGGCCACTGGTCTAATCCTCTCAAGGATCTCGAAAGGCTCACAATACCGTGGTGCCAACTTCGCACATGATCCAATCCTTAAGGAGCTCTTCTTGGGATTGATGTGCAAATACACATGCTCCCCAACTTGAAACTACTTAAATTAGATGTGTTGGTATGCATAAATCTTATGTATATCATGTGCTTCCTTTAAATTCTTCTTTATAACCTGCATTTCCTATTCCATTTCTGCCAACATATCCGATATAATAAGTACCATGTTCATTGGATCACTCAAGCTGATGAGAGTATTACAGCTCCACCCATACAGTTCCTCAAATAGACTCATCCTCAGTGACTCATGATAACCATTATTGGAAGCAAAATCGACCAATAGAAGATACTCCTCCCATATCCTATGCTAGTGAATGACTTACATCCTCAACATATCCTCTAGAATTCGGTTTAACCTCTCTATTTTCCCATCTATCTGTGGATGATAATGTGTACTTAAGGAAAACTCTCTCCCCAAACGTGCAAAAAACTCCTTCCAAGACTTAGAAGTGAACTTAACATATCTATTTGACATAATATTCTTTGGAACATCATGTAATCTCATGATCTCCCTGATGAATACATGTGATACCTAACTAGTTAAATAAGTAGTATTCATTGGAATGAGGCAAGCTACCTTACATTACCTGTTGATCAAAACCATGATAGAATCATGTTGCTTCGATTTCATCGAAATAATTGTAATGAGATCCATGGAAATGACATCCCATTTCCATTTCAGAATTAGAATAGGATGAAGCAACCAACCTGGATGCTTACACTTTGCCTTCACCTGCTTACAGTCCAAAAAGATAGCCATATACTCTTTCACATCCTTCTTCAAATTTGGCCAATAGTAGAACTTCTTCATTGTTGTCAACGTCTTCTGATATGTTAGGTGTCCTGAATATGGCTTTACATAAAAATCTCTTAAGATAATATTCTTGAGCGCAGTGTCATCTGACACATATATCTTGGCCCTGAATCTCACCAAGCCATATTCTGTGAGATGATGGTCCACATCTTGATCACTTGTACCCTGTTATTGTAACATGTGCCTAAGCTCCTTGTACCTACCATCCTATTTTCATGGTTATAATATTCGATCCTATAAATTTATCTCATATGAGCTCACTGCTGCAACATGGCTCATATGCACTCTCCTTCTAAGAGCATCTGCAACCCCATTCTCTTTCAGTTTAATGCATGTAACCTCGAAGTCAAATTCACTAATCGTGGCCAACCATCTAGCTTTTCTGGCATTCATATTCAGTTGGTTAAACAAATATCTCAACACACAGTGATCACTCATCAACACAACCTCCTACCAAGAAGATAATGCCTCCACATCTTCAAGGCATGAATAATAGATGCCAACTAAAGATCATGAGTCACATAGTTCTGCTCGTGCTCATTCAGTTTCAAAATAGTTACTGATCAAACGAGAAAATTACCGATTACCCATGTTTTTGAAGTAGAAAAAAAACACCCAATCTTGAAAAGTGGTTATTAAGAATAACCATTTTTTTTAGCATATTTTTGGCACTTTGAATTTTCTTATGAACATTTTCAAGTCGATTTTGAAAAGTGGTGATGCAGAATCAACCCCTTTTTTTAGAGGGTTGATTTTTGACACTTTACATTTTCTAATGTCTTCTACTTCCCTGAGATATTTATTTTTAAGTGTATTTATGTATGTGTGTGTGTGTTTTTTTTTCTTTCAATTATTTTTGTAATTAAATCTTCATTTTTTTCACGTAGTTTAAAAAATAAAAAAAGGGTCAATATTTTAAAGTTACGATTTTCTATATGTTTATGTATTGTTAATTAATATTTAAATGCACGCCAAATAACTATCGCTAAAAACCAATATGTTTAAACATATGAAAAAAATACACATCTTCAATATAAACACAATGAAAAAAATACACATTTTGATACCTTTTGTTAAAAATGATATGTTAAATAAATGATTTTTATGGGAAAATATTAACCAAAAAACTATAAAAAATAGAAATCTTTTATGAATTTTATCTCTAAAATTAATAGTAATCAAAGTTTTTTTGCAAAAAATAATGATTCTTCTCATAAAATCTGTTAGTCTAAATATTACAAGTAAAACAGATGAATAACTCTCAAAATTGAGCTTTATTTACAAAAATAACTTAAAGTTTATAAATAATATCAACTAATCCATGTTTAACATCTTCTAGACCTTCAGTTATGTCTTATTCCACACCATTTTCTGCTTCAGTTTGGTCAGTGTCATCTTCTAATGGATATTTGATGTCTGCAAGTATTCCAAAGTGTCATTTTCCAATCATTCCATATAATGGTGGTTGAGGTTCCTTTTCCTTTTTTTCCACATGTGATTCGTGAAAATCCCCTTTCCTCAAACTAGCTTCTTGCATTGCATCTAGAAGAAATTGAAGAGAATTAATTCTTTTTTGAATAAAATTGCATCGCGGTGAGTCTTTTTTAATGGCAATGCAACTTCTTCCTTTTTGTAGAAAACATGCTAGTGTTGTTAATCAAGGTTTTCATTGATGTCAATATGGCATTTTCCAAGATGGAAAATATTCTCGAGATGCCCTAGAATGTGATTATAAGGTTGAAGACAATAAATTCCTCACTCCATATGATGATGTCATAACTCTTTTTTGATAAAAATTCCATCAATTAATATGTCAAATCACTAATGAAAAGTCTTAAGAAGTGCCAAGTTTCAAGTGTCAATCATATGCCTTGTTTGATGATCTAGATCTTAAGTACCGTTGAAATATCTAATAGCCCTTGATGACATATGGAGGAATACACTTGATGATGACATACAATTGAAAAATGATAACACTCGATGATGGCACTTGATGAGGTCTTGATAAAATGGTTAGAGGTCATTTGATGATTGGAAGTGTTGTATCCCCTAGAGACAACCTTGAGTTGCAAAAGACCAGTGCCTAGTACATCTTAAAATCAGAGGTTAAAATTAGACAATTATAAGAATGCCTTTTATAGAATATGGAATAAGAGAATAATGGTTTTGGTGGTTCAATAATGGAGAAGACCTTTGAGTCTGATTCCTGTGAATTACCCTATGCTGCAAGATGGATCAAGAGGCTGAATGGCTGGATGGATTTCAAATGGGCTAAGTATGAAACAATGAGCAAAGGCTTTCAAATTATGTAGAGGTGCTGAGGAAGAACGAAGGAGTATTCCGCAAAAGACAGGCTTAATATCCTTAAGAGTCTGTCCCCCGTGAACTTAGAGGAAACAAATGTAAGTGGAAAATGACTAATAATAGAGATTTATAGAGCGCAAATTAAGGAAGTGTAGCAAGTTTGATACATGAGCATTATACATAAACGAATTCATGAATAAAAATTCATACTTCCCATCACTACATTATAAAAATCATCACTACAAGGAAAAGACCCTCTAGCGGATGTTATAAAGGAGGTTTTTACTATTACAAAATTGGCCAAAATTGTCAAAAAAACATTTGCTACAACATCCGTTTATGGTTATGGATGTTTTTTCAGAGATTTTAATGGAAATTCAACACAAATAAAAAAAATGGGTGGCCAAAGGTTATTATGGGTTTTTTTTTTTATCGGCGCGCTACTAAGGTTTCAAAGCACTGGTGTGTGTCATCTAGAAGGTGGCTCGGGGCAGTCGAAGGTGCATGCACCGAGATGTCAAGGTATACAACCACACTGGGCGCATTTTTGGTGATACAACGCACGAGGCCATTCTAATTGGTCTTGGGATTTGTGCAGTGCCCATAGGTCATCTCAACACACCGGTACGTAGACTTTAGAGAAATGCATCAGTGCGCAGTATCACAAAAACGCACTAAGATTTATATTTGGCATCTGTTATCACTCCAGTAATTCTCTAGTTGTGAGATTTTTGGTTTTTAGTTGAGAAAACTCGAGGTAACCACAAACCAACTTTTAAACTCTAGGATCTAGCCTTCCTAGGGTTTAGAGAGGGCTCTCTCTATAAGTTTTAACTTTGTTTTGTTTTTGAAATATTAGGCTAGTTATGATTGTGCAATTGGTTTTGGTTTTAATTGGTTTGGTGGGAAAAATCACTTGAAGAGATGGATAGTGGGAAATCTATTTTTCCATTGGGCTGAGGAGTCAAAAGTGAAGCAGACAGAACTAGGATCAAGGCCAAAAAGTCAAATGTTTTCAGGGCAAGATAGATAACTCTTGGAGATCTTGGAAATTTTTTTTGTGAGGTGATATGATCGGGATAAAGAGAAATGAACGGTTATTTGATTCGGAAAAGGGAACTAGTAGGAAAAGGTCAAACGAAAGAGGGAGAAATTAAGGGCTCCCTACTCTGGAAATCAAAAGAAAACATATAAATGACAAATAGTAAAGACAAGGTTCTTTTAAAAATCCTGAATTAATACTCCTATTCATTCATTCAAATTTAGAACACATAATGGATTGCATGTAACAAATAAAGATAAACAATGACAAGTAGGAAATACTTCACTCCAAATAGCTCATCACATGAATCCTGAAATATGATGCTAGTTGATCTGATCCAGTCTGCTACTCGAAATTTGAAACACAAAAAGCCTTCAAGTCCACAAAAATTACTTTAGAAATATTCAGCAATTTATTCCACAATAATACTTCTAAAGATAAAGTATTTATACATATTTGTTTACAGAATATCCTAGAATGCTTCTAGTAATTATCTAAGGGAAATAAAAAATATCTTTACAATAATAATAGAGATAGCTGCTTAATAAATCAGCAAGTTGTCCTATCAATTCAAATAGAATAGAAACTGATTATGGATAAGATGCAGCTGGATGCCTTGGTGTCTTCCTTGCTAGCTTTAGATATTTCAAGTTTGTTTTGAAATATGATCTGCTTTATCTGATACTCTTTCACTGATTCTCTTTAACCATTTGTAAAATATGTTTACTTCTGTAATAAAAATCTATTTTGACTGCAAATCAGCAAATTGTTTTCACTGTTATCTTTCTACCTTCTTACCTTTCACAGTAAATCTGTTAATGACTGCCAATCTTCCTCACTTGGAATTTGTATTTTCTTCAGCTTCCTGAAGTTTTCATCTGCTTCTGTGTACCTGGAAAAAGTTGGTTTAATGACAAACACGTGTCTTATCTCATGCTGCAAGTAAAATAAGTCCTCAAAAATCCTCAGTAAGACTTTTCCTGTTGGAATGCCTTGTCCACCACCTGATTTTTCAACTTTCTCCTTGGCATATTCTCTGATATTTTTATTCTAAACCTCTTGAGGCATTAATTTTTCATTGATGACCAAAATATTAGGCAAAATTATTTGCCTCAAATTCTCAAATTTGACCATAAACCTGGTTATGGTGATGTTCATATTCTCACATTTTTCCTCTAACTGCTTCATCGGGTTCTTTTTGGCGATAAATTTCCTTATTTCAAGGATAGTTTCAGTTCTATCAGTAATTTCAATCTCTTCCAACTCTTCCCTGTTCTTGCTGTTAAGGAACTTGATCAATTCTATTTCTTGTTCTAGTTTGTTATCCAGTTCCTCTTTAGTCTTTTGGATCTCTTCTAATGCTTCTTTGAGTAGATCTCTTTGTTCAAAAATCACTTGAATTGAGGGCCATACATCATTTATGGCTTCTATGATCTTGTTCCACAAATGATTTTTCACATAGGAAATATGTTCCTTCAAGGTTAATTACTTATGTAATTTCTTCAATTCTTCATTTAGTCTGATCGCCTTTTTCTCATGAGTTTTTGCATTAATTTGAGCCAACTTATTTTGATCTTCAAGATTTTCAACCATTTGTTTCAACCTGTTAATTTCACTTGTCTTAAGAGACATTTCTTCCATGGCCTTTACCAGTTTTCTGGCCTCATCTGTAGGGTGAGCTACTGTTGTAGATGACTCTGTAGCTGATGTTGTGGATGATGTCAATGGCACTACAGTAGCCAGTGAAACTTTATATTCCAACTCTTCTTCTAGAGTTGATGGCACAGTTGTAGTAACCATTGGGATGATTGTAGGTGCTTCCTGTGTTTTTGGTGTTTCTTTTTCCTGGACAAGCTTTTCCATCTGAATCTCCATTTATTTTATCTGCGTTGTAAGCTGAAATATTATGTTCATCATATCATCTTTCTCATTTTGTCCTTCTATTATTTCCTTGTTTTGAGGATGTTCACTTGGGGGAAGTTTAAGTTGTTTCCTCAAAGCTGCAATGTCCTCATTATTTTTCTTTATTAATTGTTCTGTTGTCTTGACATTTTCTGGGTCAAATCCAATCTGTAATACCAATTATTCCAAATATTTTATTCTTACATCCTTAGCATACAGGGATTCTTTGTCCAATTTCATCTGATCTTTCATGCTTTTGATAGTGTTCTGAAGTTTCTGTACACTCATGGCTTTAGTTGTAACGGTAAAATACAACATCTCTGAAGTCTGTCTATGGAATTCAATCTGATCAAGAGCATGAATTTTTTCTGTTTGGACTTCCAAATCAATCTTCTTATAATCTACCACTGTATTTGGAGATTTC
Organism: Pinus albicaulis; assembly: GCA_034641835.2. Lineage (NCBI taxonomy): Eukaryota > Viridiplantae > Streptophyta > Pinopsida > Pinales > Pinaceae > Pinus > Pinus albicaulis. Next base: position 1,406,038,100 of record CM076579.1, on the reverse strand, counting down.
ACTGTAGGTTTAAATACTGACATGATTAGATTTTTTTTTGAATAATCAAAAGCAGATAGAAGTCTATTTTGAACACTTGGTGTTTGTTTCAGATATTGAGAGTAGATATTGTTTTTAATTTCTTCATTCTTTAACTTGATATGTTTATACTTTTCTTTGATATCTAGATCTTTCTCCTCAGTTGTCTGTGAGGATGAAGCTTCCATGCTTTGTTGTTTTTTTAGTAATTGTGCATTTTCATTGTCAACTTGTTCTTAATTTTGATTTTTAGTAACTAGCTCATTGAGGATGACAGTGGCAACATCTGTGTTGGTATCTGAGAGATTTGTTTCTTCAACATCAATGGTTACTTTCTCTTTACCCATTGAATTTAACTTAGGCCTTTTGTTATATCTTAACTTGAATTTAGTTTCAGTGGTAATTTCAGCAACATAGGTACCTTATTCTATTACTCTCTTAGTGGCTTTCTCTATTTGATCAACAGTCTCTAAAGTGTGACTAGTATCACTTTTCTTCACTGCATCTACTAAAGTATTCTCTTTCCACTCAGTCTGATTGACATATTTTTCTATATCTGGTTTTGTCTCATGAATGAAGGGTGTTAACTTACATTTAACCCTCATTTTACTTAGAATCCCTTGTGGATCATAATTACAAGGAAATCTTTCTTCAAATTTGCACTCCAATAGCTATTTAGCTGCTTCTACCTCTGCATCCCTATGATTGCAAATGAATGGTCCTACTTGATTCTTCAATTTGAACTGTGTTTTCTTCTTTGCTGCTAAGAAATTGATAAAATCAAAGTTTAATATTTGTCTGATATAATCCAAGGCAAAAAATCTCATTGATACATGTTTGGGCAGCTTATAGGGCAACAAATTGGATTCAAACACTCTAATCTCAGTATGTTTTTCATATAAGTACCAATCACTAGTCTTGGTTTGCACCGAAAACTGTAAAATCTTCTTCATCTCATCACTTATCCTTGGTTGCTCTGTATTTGTTAATATTTTGACCAATGGATGGATGAATGAATCTGAAAAATTTGCATATGTGAACTCTATGGACTCTTTCCTGATCAAAGAGGTCCAGAAAATAACTAAAAGAGGATTCCCTACTATATCAAGCTTTTGAAGGGAAAATGGAAATTTATCTTCTTGAAAATATAAGAACATGTGGAAGAGGAAGGATGTGTATCTGAACACTCCTTTGGTTGAAAAATTAATCAATTGGTCATGGATATTGTCTACAATATATCCAGCATAATAAAAAATAACATATGGAGGTTGTCCTGGGGTAAATGTAGATAAGAAACCTAAAATGGATTCATCTGTATATTCATCAGTGAAATACCCTAGAGTGAATGAAAGCATGGAAATTACATGCCTTGAACCCTTTGGAAATTTTGAAGTGGAATATGGAGGATTAATTTGAGGAATTTCTACATGTAAAGGCATAAATGTTTGGAAGATCAAGAATATTTTGGGAAAATCTAGGCCAATATACAGCTTGGTAAGGACCTCTATGGACAAAGGGACTGCTTGAGGATTAGGTTGGAGTTGTAGTATTTGGTTGATGGATTCAGTAGTAATGGTGAAAAGCACTTCTTTGTTGGCATTTACTATAACTCTCTGTTCAGGCACATAATTATGTTGACATAACAAAATGACCTCTTGACATGGATGAGTTACTGGAACAACATATTTGGGCAAGTGTGATTCTCAAATATGGACTTCTTCTTCATTATCTAAGGATTTTTCATAGCTCCAGTTATGAATGTCTAGAAGATTAAATTCAAAAATTGGGTATGTTATTTTGTAGTCAACATCAGCTAATGGAATGTGCTCAATGTCTATGACAGGGGGTTGTAAAGGATTTACGATAATAACAGTCTTAGAAGTCATGGCTGGAGTTGATTTTGGCACTTTGGAACCTTCAGGATTGCTAGAACTCTTCTTTCTAGGCATTTGGGCTACTTTTGCAAGATTAAACATTTTGCAGAAGTATTTTTTTACTTTAACAAATGTTTCTTGGATGAAAATAGGCAAAGTATGGTCTCTTTCTTGGATTTATTCTTCAATTTCAATTTTCAAAATGATTTACAGACCTTCACTAGTTTAAAACAAGAAACAAGGGTTTCTTGAGTTATTCAGTGAATAATTGGGTAAAAAATCTTTTGATATTGGGAAGAGAAGTTTAGGCTACCTTTAGAGGGTTTCAAGGCTAAATTTGGTGTTTAAAATAGGGCCCAGCATAAACAAGGATTTTTCAAAAATTTTGACAGGGTTTGGCCTGTTTTTTGGACCTTTTAGCAGGTTTCTTTGGATGGTTTAAAGCTCTAAGTGGAAATTTTTCTTAAAAAGGTCTTTTCAAACTGAAATAGGCTTAATTTTCTTGAAGAACACCTATTATACACAGGTATTGGGCTTTTGAAGACGTATCTAAAGGTTTGGAACGGGTTCTATGGTATCTTTTCGATCTCTGGAGCAATGCAAAGCTCCTCTACAATCTTTAATAGGTTCAGGTCAAAATTTGTCTTTTGGCATAAAAATGGCAGAAATTGTTTGTTTTACAGTTGGGGTGGCTTATATAGAGGTTACGCGTAGAAAAGAAGGGAAATCAATGCATTTCCAACATTTATTAGGCAAATTAGGTTTACAGGCGACGACAATTAATGGAGGTCAAGTCATAAAACTGGTGGTTTTCGGGCTCAAAGGGTCTAAACCACAAGTGGTTATCGTGTGCCATTTCGGTGGTAAGTTGTTTTGGAGGAAACCAATGTGATCCAGTGATAATTTTCCATGTGGAGGAGGGATAAAGTCAACATACCACCTATTTCGGGTAGAATTGAGATGGGGAATTTCACGCAAGTTTATTTGCGATATAGGGTTTCCGCCGTCGGATCTTAGGGTTCGATTGCGAATGGTCCAGATCTATTGGGAAAGTAGCATCAGGATTTGGTAGTGGGGCTGGGGTATATTAACGCGATGAGGATAAGTTTTAAACCTTAATGAATAAGCGTTTAATAAAGTTTAAAACCTTAGGTTTATATGATGGGTGGCACTTTAAGGTTTATATGTTAAATTAAAACATTACACAATGTTTCAATCATACATATGCGTGTGCGGGTTTAATATATAGTTTTTCAAATGTTTTTTACATTTGTTTAAAACTATAGGGGGTAGGGTATTTGTTTTAATGATATGTTTTAACCAATGGGATTTATGCGGGGATTAATTCACCACGTGGATTATTTAAACATTGGTTTAAACATTAAAATAGAGGGTTTGTGGGTTATTTTACATATAAAGGGTTTAATACTATACGGGAAGGAAATAGTTTAGGGATTTAGTAAGTAAGATAGAAGTTAATATGAAAATAAAGGGATAATGTATACAATGAATAAAAATACATGTTTTAATTCTAATTTAAAGTGAAAATAAACAAAGCTTTTCTTTGTTTGTATTTTTTCACACTTTAACTTAGGATAAATGCATTTTGAGGGTTTATGAATGATTTTTGAAAGGAGATGAAATTAGTTATTTAGGGTTTTACTTTTACTTAGTAAAAAATGGGGTTTTACTTAGGAAAAAGTGATTCTGATTTATGAATGAAGGATAAATGCTAACGAATTTGGGCTTTATGTAGGAATTCAATATTTTTAACCAATCAGTCATCGAGCCTTAGGTCCGGTCCCAACAAAAGTCAAAGAAATGCTCTGAGCCTTTTTAACTGATAGTTTAGAATACTGGATAATTGTAAGGGAGGGGAAATTAGTGATTTTTGCTTGATGATGCTTTATTACATGCTTTCACAACTACTTTCTACCTACCCATCTTTATTTCTAACATTTTTTACTTCATTTTCATGGGTGCATTTAAGCTTGCAACCCTAAATCCATTTTCTTTCAAAGCATAAAAACTATCTAAGTCTAACCTTATTTCATCCAAGGGCTCAAATTAAACTAATGAACATCTCATTTATTCTCTATCTTAGCTACTGATTTGTCAAGTTTATACTGTTTGACATATCTTTATTCTCTATCTAAAACATGAAATTCAAAGCAAGAAAAGTTAATATTAAACTGTTTAACTAATCATGGATTATGGCATTTTTAAAAATTTGCACATAATCATTATTTTTGCAGTAAAAGTAAATAGTAGTGGCATTTTGACTTGCTCACTTTCAGGTCTTATTTTCATCTCTTTTTATTTTGGGGTCTATCTTTTTTTAAGTCCTTTGATCTTTCTTTTAGGACTTTTACCCTCTTTTATCTTTTATTATTTTTCATTTTTCAAAATACGGGAAAACAACTTGCAGAAAGCAAGGTATGTACATATTTACAAGACTATCATAGTAAATTAAAAAATTATGAATCCTATTATTATAGGACCGTAAAAATGCACCGGTGCACAATACCGCACAAACGCACCGATATTTTTAATTGGTTTTGGTACTTGTGCGGTGCCCATAGGTCGTAGAAATGCACCGGTGAACTTCAGCATAAAAACGCACCGGTGTACAGTAACTAAAACGCACCGGTGTTGATTTTGTATTTTTTAGAAACATCGACCTGTGACAGTGAAATTATTGTGATTTTTTAAAATTCATTATTCATCAAATGTCAACACATCTTATAACAATTTTCATATTAATTAATTTTTTATTAATGCATTTGAATGTGATGTTTGGATTAATTTGTTATATCATATCATAATTATTGTGATTTTTTAAAATTCATTATTCATCAAAAGTCGACACATATATATCCTATAAAAGTATTCATATGAATTAAATTTTTATTAGTGCATTTGAATGTGATGTTTGGATTAATTTGTTATATCATATCATCAAATTTCACATCTATTCATTATAATATTTAATCATCCATAAATTTAATCAGTGGTGTTACATTTCATAGCGAAAATGGAGAACGCAATAGAATAAATTAAAACATATTTTATTATATATGTGTGTGTGTGTGTGTGTGTGTGTGTGTGAATAAGACAGTATTTGTCATACAAAATGGGATAGTTATTGGTATCCCTTTGTCTTTCAATTGGGACACTATGTCCATTACATTAAACAAAATGTCTGATTTCACAGAAAAATATTTCAAAAATTACAACGCCTTACCTTGATATCCAAACATAGTGATCATCATTCTTTGCTTGAACTGTTGTCACTGCTAGAGCTACTTCCATGACTTGGGTTATTTTTAGGAATTTTTTTTCACGGTGCTGATTGTTTTCTTCTTCTTCACCTTCCATCTACAAACATAAAAATACACTGTAATGAGTGTATATACATTAGTGAGAATAATGAAAATTGCAATATTAAATAATATACATCAATGTATATCGAAAATAAATGGCATACCATAACAACAAGTGAATCATAAACTATACACATTCTTTCAAAACCATGTACCATGTCATATTTCAAGATTTCATCTGTTGGTGCAGTTCCATCCTTTGTTTCCTGCAAGTTTTATACCCCATAATCATATATTTAATATAAAATATTTTTTTTTTCTATTAATTATAGACGGAGCTAAGTAAAAAAAGATCTATAGATGCTTACAAACTCCACAATTAATTTCTGATATGCCAACATATACTCACAACCCATATTTAACCCAATTTCAATCAATTCATCTGAGGGTTCTTCTTTTTATGTTAGCACCTGTTTGAAGACATTCAATGATGATTTTTGTAAAACAATTAAAAAAAAAATGAAATCTAGTTAAGTTGTTATAAGGAAGTAACCATTACTCACAAACTTAGATATCAACCCTTTTCTTCCTTGTCATCTTGTTTGTGTGCTGAATGGGTTCCTTTTTCTTTTCTTTTCTGCAAGAAAATACTTGAAAATTAATATTTAATGCTAAATTATTTATTTATTGTACCTAATGATCGATAAATTCAATGATTACATATTACATTTGAAGTACGTTGTTGTTAAGATGGTTCCTCCTGTGATGCAATTTTGTCCATTTTTTTGACCATCTCCTTGTACACCTTTTTGGACATTCCTACTGGCATATTTTTGATATCAGCTCGTTCATCTTTTGAGATTTTCATAATGTTCCTGAAAATGTAACATGATAATAAACTACTTAATTTTTATATTGATATATGAAAAGTAAATATAACAAAGGTGATATTTATAAATAATTCTAGACAAACATTTAAAGGAATATTAATTTTTCATTCCTTTTTTTTTGTTGTTGTATGTTTTTGCTATTAAAAGTCTGACATGTCTCATTGACCAATTCTCTGGAAACTCTTCCTATAATTTAGATAAAGTTTGGTTCTTGGAATCATTGAACTGATTTTTGTATTGTAAGTGGAAAGAACGTCTATACATTCATTCCACTAGGTCCCTCAAACTTTTGTAAAAAAATTTCCCCCTTTCGTTAACCTCCAGCACCACTCCAGATGAGCTAAGGAGCAATTCATTTTCATTTGCATGTTCTATTTTTTTTCGTTTCTTAGAACAACATTCCTTTTCTGAGTTGTTGGTCCGTGTAGAACATTAAACAAATGTGAATTAATAAATTTTTTGACACATGTTATCTAATAATTTAAAGTATATTATTAATGAAAATTAAAAAAAGAAACTCATATTGGATCGATAATATTTTTTCATTCACCTTATTCATCCTTTTGCAATTTTTCCTTCAAGCTTTTACGCTCTTCTGGACCTAGATAATAAATAATCTTATCGAGCTTTGTCATTTTGTTGCTGTGCATGATACACAGTAAATAATACATATTAGTTAAACTTACATATAGTTCAAAAATAATATTTTTTGTAAAGAATTTACAAATAACTTGCCTTTTTTGCTTTCCTTGATGTGTTATCAGTATTTTTTTTACTTGATCTCTTGTTAGTCATTTCTTTATCAATCTGAAACCTATACCATATCATTCATTAATATATTTATAAATAAATTGTCAACTTTTCAGGTAAAAAAAAAGATCTCAAGAAATTGGTGTACCATTCATGATGTACGCACCGACGTCGGTGTGTGGGGGTATTATAAACGCACCACAAAAATAGTATAATAGATCATACAGTGCTATATGTCAACAAGGAGCACCGGTGCATTACATGTTAACCACCACACCGATTAACACATAGAAAATAATAAAAATCGTCCAGTGTTAGTTTTTGTAGCATAAACGCCCCGCGCAAAAAAGGGACCACCATACTGTGCTCTCTGCCTACTAGGAGACCCAATACGGTGCGTTATATGTTACAGGATGCGCCGATTAACAAAATAAAACATTTTTTGTGAAACATTACATTCATAGTGCGCTATAATGAAATAGCGCATAGGTGCCATATTTTACATATGGTGCACTAGTTAAAAAAAAATTGTTTTTTAATTTTTTATCACACAGTACTTTCACGGTGCGCCAGGATAATACAGCGCACCAGTGCACTAGGTTACATCGGGCGCACCAATGAAAGAAAAAATCTATTTTTTTTTAAATTCACACAAGGGCCGGTAGGGATTGGGATCCGACTATGCAATTCATCTTGTGGGTTGGATGTCTTAGGTCTATATATAGCAATAAAAACCCTATAAATCTAAAATGAAAAGCTCTAATTCTGAAATCACAGAAAGAGGGAGAAGAAAGGGAAGAAACAATAAGAATGTAGGGTTTGTTTGTAAAAATGGATTTTTTTATATTTTGTTCTGAAAATGGAAAATAAATTGAAATTTTTTTCTTACTGCGTAAAAAAAATTGCAGAAAAAAATAAAAAAAATAATAAAATTTAATCACGAGATCGTTTGAAATTATATGCTACAGGGTTTGAATCACCAGAGGTTTGGAATTCTGATTGTATGAATACTTATGTTCGAATGTATTTCACTGCTCCATAGTGTTGTCGTGCTCTGTTTGGTCCAAGTATGTCTCCTGCAAATCTCTGGCTGAATTGTTTTGCAAAAATAGTGAAATAATGAAAAGTGTTTAGTATTAAAGAATTGTTTTATGAAATTAGATTTTCGAAAATATTTTTTTGCCCATTTTTCAATTTACCACTCTTTTTCACTTAAAGAAAATAGAGTTGTGATTTTTTTATTTGTGGTTATTCATCACTGGTGCGTCACTTAATAGCACCATACCAGTGCGTCCGTTTATAAAACGACACCGATGCATAGTAACGAAAACACACTGGTGCGGTGATCTGTACATTAGCACCGATAACAAGAAGTCCATTTTTAAGGCACTGAAATTACTTTTAGGTGTGTGCACCAAAATTTATTGTTGATTTTTCTCAAATGCAGGGAGAAAATATCATAATTATATCGAATGGACAATTCTTCAAAATATAGTTCGTTCCATAATATTTCTCAAAGTCCATCGCGGAGTTCTCCGTATCCATCTCAAGACGTAATATTTACTTCAGATTTTATTTATATTTTCATTATCTAATTGAATTTATGTTTTTTATCCATGTCAGTCATGCATATCTTAATTAAATTTATAATGTATACAAATTTGCAGGTTCATGCAAATTCAGAATCGAGTTTAGATGCACAAAATATTCAAACATCTCCAAAACGTCGGAAACTCTTATCAGGAGAAACATACCGCAAGGCACATTTGGTAGATGAAAATGGATAGCTGCTTCACCCTACCAATTGTAACAATATTGCATCTTCTAGCCAAAATCTTGGGAAAATTATGGTAATAATTATAATTGTTTGGTATATTGATTAAAGTAATTATTTCAACATCAAAACAATTAATCATGCAATATTGTCAATGTGGTTACTAACGGATATCATATATTTTGTACTAATCATGTTCAAATATATATTTTTTTAATTATTAGGATTCTAGTGATGATGAGTGACCTATCTACCATATTTTTTTGCACCCCATGATAATGTCAAATTGAGAGAAGACTAAATTAAGAGAAAAAATTAGAGAGGAACGATACCGAGAATGGTTAAATCAACCACCAATTCAATTCCCACTACGTCCAGATTCACCAATTAGGAATGACTATAGAAATAGTAGTTCTTCACAAGTTGGCAATGGAGGCAATCAAATAGAGGTTGGTATGGATGATTACTTAAGGGATACGACTGTCATGGAGACAATGTTGTTAGATGCATTCCAAAATGATGATCAGCTAGGGGATGATGCTCATATCGCTAACACATTTTTCGAAAGCCTTAAATTGGCTTCCAACACCCCTCTCTTTGGACCTGGCGGTCATTCAAATTCTACCCAGTTGGGGACAACGATGTTACTGTACAACTTGAAAGCAAATTTTGGCTTGTCGAATGCATGTTTCTTAGAAATTTTGAGGTAAGTTACCATAAAGTACTCCCTTATATAAATTTGAAATATAATCAGTACACTGCAATGAACATTACAAATGGTAAATTTTATGAACATTTATAATTATATCGAAATTATTTTACATTTATTAATATATTTTTCCATGATCACTAACTACAAGTTATTCAAAGATAAGGTTCTTCCAAGTGATAATGTCTTGCTCGGTAGCTGCGAAGAGGCAAAGAAATTGTTGACAATTTTGGGTGTTGAGTACATATCATATCATACATGTCCAAATGATTGTATTCTATATAGAGGAGAATATGCATACAAAGAGATGTGTCCAAAATGTGGACATGACAGGTATGATAAATCAAAAAATAAGGGTAAATGACATACTGGTCTTCCATTTAAGATATTGAGGCACATGTTTATAATCCCAAGGATTCAAAGGCTCTTTTGTTGCAAAGAATTAGTTATGTTTCAGGGCTGGTATGCCTCACATAGAAGTGATTTGGGAGTTATGCAAATCCAAACTGATTCAATAGCCATGAAGCATATAGAGGATACATGGCCCAAAAAAATCAAGGATGAAGTATGAAGTCTATGACTCAGCATAGCCATGGATGGCGTCAACAAATATTCCATCCAAAACACCAGCTATTCTGTTTGGCCTATAGTAGTTATCAATAACAATATCCCCCCATGGTTTTCCGTGAAGAATGAACATCTTATTTTGGCTCTCATAGTCCTTGGTAGAAGAGAAGTGAAGAATATAGATGTCTACTTAAAACCACTGGTAGATGAATTGAAGGAATTATGAGATGGGATAAATGTATATGATGTCTCAAGACCCATCGCAACAGAGAGGAGTTTTACAATGTATGGCATATTTTCTTACATGACACATGATTATCGGGGCTTAGGAGTTTGCGACGGTAAATTACATGTTTAATTTATTGATTTGTTTATATACATAACAATATTATTTCACATATTAGTTATTTAATTCATTGTAATTGTTATGATCTTCATGATATTCTTTAACATGCCAATGTTACACAGAATTTTGTCACTGTCCTTGCAATCCCCATCTCACCCATTCGAGGGTCATTTCTGTGATCAATAAGCAGTGTCATGCCTTGCAAAGAACATCATTGTATCCCTTTACATGAGAGTAATATTCCTACTGTTGACAATTCCCTGAGCAAAGACTCAAAAACCCTTGTTTTTTCCTTGGCGCGAGTAGTCAGTTATGCCCTCATGCCGAAGAGGAAGATTAACATTGGGCCCCACGCTAGCTGGCACTGTGTCCAAGTTTTCCACCCGCGCCAAGATGTTTATGGAATGTTTTTTAAAAATAAAGGCAAATATTCCACTTCAACCACCTCGAGGATGAGTCATTGGGAGTGGTTGAAGTGAATAAACCATAGACTCCCTCATTTATTTTATGGTTTCCACCTCTTATGGGAACTCCTTAAAGGATAGGCCTCCCTCCTACTTTTGTAGGGATCCTAACCTCCTCCTTTTCCTCTATAAAAAGAAGATATCTCTCTTTGCATAAGCTATCTGAACTTGGAGAATTGAACATACTATAGCAGAAATACTGGAGAGATAGAATAGGAAGGAATTACATTGAGACAGCTTGATTCCATGCATTTTGAGAGAGCTTGAGTCCAAGCCTTCATCCCGTCTGAATTCCCTGACGAACATCTGAGATGTGCTCTGACTGAAGCCTGCTGGAGGAGACTGCGACGTCAAAGCATTGGTTGTAACTCTTCCTTCTATCAATACATATACGTGACTATTTTTTGGTTCCCATTTTGTATTATGTTAGATGTTTAATGAAATATGCTTAGCCATCTTTGACTGGCTAGTAGTTATGAGTGAAACCATTATGTCGTATGTTGTTTTTATTTGATGTTCTATGTGCAGGTATCCAAGCGTAACTACGAAAGGATTGTGACTTGCCAAGGTAGGAGCGAGAGGCCACTACAACTATAGCAACGACGACAACTTTGGACTCCAAGTAGGTCGATCTACCGTGTCCTACTTTCTTTGTTTCTAGACCCACTCTAGGACTATAGGGATCATCTCTGTCTGCAGAGAGGATTTACCTGCTTAAAAAATTAGCGACTCCACTAGGGACGAGTTTTTCATTTCGTCTTGTTGGGTCAGTTTCAATCATTGATTTGCTTATTTTCCTTTTATAGTTTGCTTGCTTAGTTTACATCCTCTGTTCAGCTCCAGAGTGTCAAGATTGACCTCTGCTCATTGAATTTTGGTTTTCCCCCTTTCTCCCATAGTTATTTGGCTTGGCGCACTTTTCATCTGAACATTTGCGCCAATTGGCACAGGTTTCTCTTGTCACAGTCGCACCAACCCTTGTATGGCATGGATTATAGCCTTACAGTCGTGCCGACTCCTGTAGGATTTGGTTTAACCTCCTTAATGAGTCTTTTGGTCAATTGTGCTTGCTTTTGGTTTTTTTTTTATGTGTAATTATGCCTTTGGGACTGTTTTGACTACTGTCGACTTGATTTTCTCATTCGTTTGTCCATATTCTTATCGGTGTAGATTGAGGCCTTAGGGTTTCTAAGGGTTTGGTGCACTGAGCCTTCTGTTTGGGAACCAAGTTTTTTTAATTGTTACCAGTCTCTTTCTTGGATCGATTGCACTTAGTTTTCTTGATCTTTTTGAGCGATTTCTTTGGTTGCAGAGTCATGTCATTTATCTATTGATTCTTCTCCTTTTTTCTCCAAGCATAGTTTACATTTCTTGTTTTGGGTCATTTTGAAAACTTTCTCTTGGTTTGGAAGATTGTGGCATTAGTTTGAAGTGTTTTCTCGTGTTTGTTTCGTGTTTTATTGAGTAACACTCAAGCCAGTGTTTTTTTTCATGTTTCATATGATTAGTACATCATGTACTTATTTTCATTGAAAAAAAAAAACATATTTTGCATTCTTTCTTTGCATTGAAAGTGAAATACTCTTTTTGCATAACTAGTATCTGATTATCTAAAAAAGATTTTCATTTTAATTTGATTTTAGTGTATTTCTTCGCATACTTTCATTCTTTTCTTGTTTGAAAGATCTCTATCCTTCTTATAACTAACATTCATTGAATCAGAAATGATGTTCATTTGCATATATCTTGCATTTAGGAATTTTGAGATCCAAATTCGATAGGGCCTTAAAACTGAAACATAATCCAAGATCAAATTTAAAATTCATTTAATTAACCTAAGGAAGCATTGAAACCTAATGAAAAATTTTAGTGGTCTAGGCTAGAGACGTGTTCTGGAGTCTTAAAACCTAGTAGCTGACATTCGCCATTTGGCTTTAGACATTTCTAGTACGGACTTGTGCTCCCCGTACCGTCGGATATATAAAGGGAGACCCTCATAGGTTGCAATCCTTTATCCATAGGAATCCGAGTCTGCCGCCATGTAACCGTGGTACAGCGAACACAACATTCGGAGATATTACCTACACGTACATCAAGTCCTTGGTCATTTTTCTTTCATTTGATCACCAAGGTGTATATGGAAGTTCACGGAAACTTGGTACACCCTCTTGCTTAGATTACCTGATTAGTAATTTTTATCTTTTCGTGACTATCTAAAAAGTGAAAATATCATCGAGCGCTTGTCCTTTCACATTAGTTTCAAAATGAAAGTGATAGAGTCACCTTTTGCCTATTTCTTGACTCTTAAAATATGAAATGGCAGAGTTTTGTTTCAATGTCTTAAAAAATTAACTGTCCACGAAATATTCCTAGTTAAATTTATCTTCCTTAGTTTTATTTTTTAGGGTTGTTTCCAATGGAAACTTTTCTGGGGTTTACCAACCAAGGAATCCCTTCCGAAGGGAATCCTATTCCTTTTCCTGCTTTTGGGAATGTTGGTGCTCCTTATATGGAAACATTGTCTCTACCTGGGTTAACTATTGGGTTGTCTATTTGGTTTTTTTCGACCTCTTTGGTCTCGAATGTTCCGCCCATTATACAATCTTCCCCTCCAACAGAACGCCATCATGTTGATTCTAAGGTGGACCTCTCCCCTTCTTCGCTTGTTTCTTCATCCTCCTCTTCTACTTCACCTGGTGACATTCTGGATTCTAGTAACTAGGTGGCTAAGAAGAAGAAGAAGACGAAAAAGAAGAAGTCAGATAAAAGAGAGGCTAACCCTGCGACTATTACGCCTCAAACACCCTCCATTGATAAACCATCCAACCTTCCATGGAAAGTCAAATTCCCTTGCATGTTGTGCAAAGGTGACCACTTCCTTCGAGATTTCCTTGGCATTCCCAAGGTGCTTGAAGTATGGTCCGATGGCCATCCATCGTTGCCTTTGGCTTTTGGAAGTCATTTTGGTGGCACATCTTCGACTAGCCATGATAAGGCTCATAAGAAATAGGGTAATATTACCAATCCCTATAAGCTGTGTGATGGGAATCATCCCATTCACCTTTTTCCATACATGGATGAAACCAAGAGAGCGTTGGGCAACCCTACTATTTCTACACCCTGCCTTCCAGTTGGTTACCAGAAGCTTTCTTTGATTCCTCTGCTAGTTGATTCAGCGACCAGTCAAGAGTCATCCTTGGTTTATCCCGCTCCCTCAGAAATTCAAATTCATGAATATGTTCCCAACCAACCATTGGTTGAGGAATCAGTCGATCTGGTCCCGCCTATGGTTCATCAGGTCTTTTACGTCGAGAGTGACTCACAGACCCCTCACGTTCTTCTTGTTTCTTCAGATTCCTCGGACTTGGAGAAATATTCTCCCATCCCTGTAGTTCAAGAAGCTGCTCCTCCTACTCCCATGATGGAGGTCTAGAAGGATGCTCCTCTTGCTCTGGTAACACCAGGGAATGACCATCTCAGTTCAATGGTACCCCCTCCAAGTAGTTTGGTCGCTTCCTTCGATTGGAGTTGATTCACAAGATACCGCCTTCCTTCTTATGTGCCTTTTGAGATCATGGTATAGACCTTTGATGTGGTCGCACCCAACACCATTATAGATGAAGATGCATCTGTTAGTATTTTTTCTCCCACTACTTGGAAAGCTTTTGGTTCTCCACCGCTTGTGTCTGTTATGCAGAATTTGTTGGCTTTTAACAGAGGAACCAGTCAACTGTTAGGGATCCTTCCGAAGTTGCCTATTACTTTGGGAGGGAAAACTGTCTATATAGATGCGATGGTTGTTCCAGGCCCCTTGGATTTAAATTTAATCTTGGGGCGTGACTGTGCTTATTCCATGGGTGCACTTGTCTCCTCCCTCTTTCGTGTGATCTGTTTTCCACACAAAGGTAGGATCATGACCATTGATCAGCTTTAATTCTTTGGTCCAGAGATGGCAGCTGGCCCACCATCATCCTTTCCGAGTTTTTATCTGTCGGTTGTATCTTCCCCGCCGCACGTTAATTATGTGGCTACTTGTCCCGTGCCTACATTCAGTGATAGTGCCATTGTGCGTCGTGTGTTGGGGACATTAGATCCTGATTTCTGAGATGTTGTTCTCCCATCATATGAGAAAATCTTGGAATCCATGACCTCTTATTCATTATGGTAACAAGCTGGTCGAAGCATGGTTCATCTTCTTGTGTCAAGCTCCTTAAAATATGAAACAAGATAGTCAGAGCACAATTTGTTTTCTTGTGTCAAGCTACTTAAAAAATGAAACAAGGTCATCGGAGCAGAGTTCATTTTCTTGTGTCAAGCTCCTTAAAAAATGAAACAAGCTCATCGGAGCATAGTTTTTTTTCTTGTGTCAAGCTCCTTAAAAAATGAAACAAGTTCGTATGAGCAGAGTTCCTTTTCTTGTGTCAATCTCGTTAAAAAAGGAAACAAGACGTCACGAGGATAGTTATTTTAATGTGTCAACCTCTTTAAAAAAATAAAACATGTTCCCATTCAATTTGAGCCTTTGATCAGATCTCGTAAAATCCCAGTCGAGTCTGTCTCCTGATCTTGTAATTGAACCTTCACTCCATCCACCTTTCAGATGGACTGAAGCTTGGGGGGCATGTACCTCGAATTGAGTCACCATGCTAGGGGCATGCAAATAATTTCAAGCATAGTTTGTTTCAGTTTCAAGCTTGTGTAAAAATGAAATTGGTTTTAAGCATAGTTTTCTACAAAGTTTCAAGCTTGTGTAAAAGTGAAACCAACCTCAAGCAGAGTTTCCTGATTTCAAGCTTTTGTAAAAATGAAACCATTCTTATTTTACCTCTCGTGATTTCCATTTTATCAGCCTGTTTTTTCCATATGAGCCTTGGTTTTCTCAGTCCATCGTTACCATCTGCTTGGCCAATCATACGCCTTCATTTGATTGCTTTACCCATTCCTGAGGAACTGATGTGATGAGTGGTTGTTGAGATTCAACAAGATAATGAGCTTAGTGAAAAGAGTCACCTTCACTAAGTGGGCCCGCAGGATATTTTTGGCGCAAGTCTATTTTTAGACATGGTGATCATATTTCAGAAGTTGCAGGATGCTATTTGTGGATGATTGGTTAAGTTGGAAAATTAGATGAAATTATATTTTTAGAATATTGGGCGAAGTCTATTTATAGATTGTTGATCTAAAAATAGAAGTGTTGATTATTATGATCTCTTAATAATAATCCGACAATAAACAACAACTTATTCTCTTGGAGCACTTAATTTCAGTGCACATATTTGGCAAACCAGTGTGCCAAAGGAATTACACAATTCCTAGGGTTTATTGGTGGATCATGCATGGAGGACCCAGTTAGAACTAAAGTGGCAAAGTTATGACAAAGTTGGAAGAGTAGTTCATGGAGTTGTATTCAGTTTAACTCAGTTAGACTCAGTTGAGCTAGTTGTATCTAGTCTAATTGAATGATACACTAGTGAGAGTGGTGTGAATTAATTAGTAAATTAATTCAAAAATAATAACTCATTAATAAAATGAACAATACAATAGTTAACTACAGTGCATGTCAGTTCCAGTGGAGACCCAGTGGAGAGATAGGTGAAAGGGCAAGATGGACTATCTGTTGTGACTATAGTGATGCATTGATTGCACCACACACACATTGGAGTTGCCAATGAGGATTGCGTAGTCAAGGCAAGAGTAATTTGAATTCATTTAGAGCTATTCTTTAGCAGGGATTGTGCAGTGGAGGCAGGCTAGCAGGAGGGCAGAGATCGGTGCATGGATTTGTAGATTTCTTCTATGTTAGTGTGTGACGATTGATTGTACTGAGAGGTTGATGTAATAAGATTTGTATGATATTGTTACATGATCTCCATGATACATAATATATGATAGTTAGGGTTTTCAGCTTCAGGCTTTCCTGTTAAACAACTGTGTTATGTGCGATTGTTTTTATTTATGCTTCACATGTGTTTGTAATTAATTTTCTGCAAAAGATTAACAGTGTAATGATTCTGTATTTTGCAAGAAGTTAAATATTGTGAGATCATGGGAATCTGGATGTATGCATGATTAGTGTATACTAATTTATACATGGTATCAGAGCAGTGTTAATTCTTGAATATTTCAATTGTGAAGAATTATTGAGTTTGTGCTAGTGGACAATTCGAATTTGCTATAACAGATTCTTGGTGCAGAAGTTGAGTATACATTGAAATGTCTTTCAATGGGTTGCGATTGGAGTATGCCCTTGATGGGAGCTCAAATTACATAGCTTGGAAGTATAGGATGGAGGCAGTGCTAGAGGATAATGGATTGAAGGAGTTCATCGATAGCGATGTTCCTAAGCCGGGATCTAGCGATGCTGGATTACTTGACACATGGCAAAAGAAGACAACAAAGACAAGAAGAATTCTGTTGGAAGGTGTGAAGGACCATATTGTGTCTAGAATTCATGAGAAATCCACTCCATTCTTAATGTGGAAGGCTTTGACAGCTTTGTTCCAAAGCAGAAGCGACCAGAGGAATTTGGAGCTTAAAGATAAGCTCAGAAAAATAAAAATGGAGAAGGGCGATAGTATTCCAAAATATCTCACGAAGTTTGTCCACTGCAAGGATGAACTGGGAAGTGTGGGGGTTACTGTTGATGTGAAGAATTGGTGAGCTTGGCTCTCCTTGGGCTTCTGAAGAGTTGGCATAGCTACGAAGACTCTGTCAATGGACGGGAGAAACTGTCAGGATGGGAGCGACTTTGGTCGGACCTTGTGCAGGAGGAGATAAGGCGGGGTACCAGGGATGGCTCTTCATCAAAGAATGAAGATGAAGAGAATTTTTCTTTGGCTACCAAATCAAGGAAATGGAAAGGGAAGAAATTTCCTTAAAAATCTGAAGCTAAAGGCAAGAAGCAGGATTTGTCCAATGTGAAGTGTTTTCACTGTCACGAACATGGGCATTTTTCCACTAACTGCCCACAGAAGAAGAAGAACAAGAAGGTTGTTGGAGCTATAGCTGGAGAGGCCTTAGCCTCGCAATTTGAAATTTCTTTCTCTTTGATCGCATGCTTGGTTTCAAGCTATATGGGATCGGTGTGGTATCTTGATAGTGGTGTGTCTTTCCATATGACGGGAGACAAGGAGTTGTTTAGTGACTTGGAGGAGAAGGACCTCTAGATGCATATAGAGATGGGAAACGACAGTCGATACAGTGCGACCGGCATTGGGACCATTACCTTTGAGAGGGAGTTTGGTAATCCATTCTTGTTGAAGGATGTTATGCATGTTCCAGGCCTGAAGAAGAACTTGGTCTCGGTCGCAATGTTGGAAGACAAAGGTTATGATGTTGTTTTCAGTGAGGGAAAAGCCTTCCTTCGACATAAAACAACGAGTCAAACCAAGAATATAGGGATTTGAGTTAAGAATCTCTACAAGATGGAGGTAGATGGTTGCACTGCAATGGTGGGCAAAGAAAAAGATGTGGTGAGCCGGGATGAGGGCGAATTATGGCACAAGAGATTGGGCCATCTTCACCATGGTGCTTTGAATATTTTGCAGCAGATTTCTACTGGAATTCCCAAGGGTACTCTTGCACAGTTAGATAAGTGCAAGGGATGTAAAATGGTTAATTTTATGAAGACCACCTTTCATGATAAGGAGAACCGTGCTTCGGTGATCCTGGAGAGAATTCACACAAACGTGTGTGGACCTTTCTCGGTTTCTTCAACAAAAAAACATAGGTATTATGTTATATTTGTTGATGACTATTATCATAGATGCTAGATATTCTTCATGCATAAGAAGAGTGAAACATTCTCAAAGTTCTGTGAGTTTAAAGCATTGGTGGAGAAGGAGTCGAGGAACCAAGTGAAAGCTCTACAGAGCAATAAGGTGGTGAATACATCTCGGGTGAATTCAAAGAATTCTGTAGCAAAGAAGGAATTCAAAGAGAACTCATAGTGCCTCATAACCCACAGTAGAATGGGGTTGCGGAGAGGAAGAACAGAACGATCGTGGGTGTTGCATGAGCGATGCTACATGACTAGGGCCTACCAATGCACCTGTGGGTGGAAGCATGCAACATTGTAGTTTATGTGCAAAACCGTTGTCCTCATAGAGTACTTGGCATGAGTACACCTGAAGAAGATTTTACTATTAAGAAGCCTGATATTTCTCATTTGAAGATTTTTGGCTCATATGTTTACATTCATGTGACAAAGGACGCCAGGAAGAAGCTAGAGCCAACTGCAGAAGTTGGGATACTTGTGGGGTACACAGAAACACCCCATAATTATCGTGTGTATTTTCCAGATAGTCGGATGACTGTGGTGCGACGGGATAGAAAATTCAATGAGGTGAAAACCATGAAGTTGTTTCTTGAGAGGGAGCTACACTTTCATGCAGAGGAGGAACTTCTTGTTCCCAAAGATGAGCCTCTAGATGTGGATCAGCCACAGGAGGATATTCATGGAGTGGAGGAGTCTACTCATGGAGAACCAAACATCAGATAAGGCAGAAAGCGTACCATAGAAGTTGAGAGACTAAAGCTTGATGCAGCACAAAATGTAGGATTCCCTACATCACAGCGCAGATAGAGACAGTCACCTGACTGATTTACTGGATACATGGATCTTATGAGCAAGTGTACCAAGACAGAGCCATCTTCTTTTGAAGAAGCAGTGCAGGAGCCCACATGGGTAGATGCCATGGTGGAGGAGTATGACTCTATTGTTAGAAACGGTGCTTGGGAGATTGTTCCAAGGCCGGTGGGAAAATTAGTTGTAGGATCAAGATGGATCTACAAGGTAAAGCAAGCTGCTGATGGGAGCGTCAAGAAGTATAAGGTAAGATAGGCAAGATTTGTTGCCCAGGGCTTCTCACAAATCGAGGGGATTGACTATGAAGAAAACTTTGCACCTGTCGCACAATATTCTTCCATACGGACCATCCTTGCTCTCTCAGTGCAGATGGGTTGGCACATTCATCAGATGGATGTGAAGACTACATTCCTTAATGGGATCATTGAGGAAGAGGTGTACATTGAGTAGCCTAAAGGATTTAAGATCTTCAGCAGCAAGTCGCGTGTGTGCAGACTCAAAAGAGTGCTATATGGGCTGAAGCAAGCACCACGTGCTTGGTACACTTGGATCGACAACTATTTCACTAGACTTAGCTTCACCAAGAGTGAGGTGGATGCAAACTTGTACCGATGGAGGGTAAGATTTTAATCATTGTTCTTTATGTTGATGATTTAATACTAATGGGTGATGAGTAGTTGATACAGTCATGCAAGGCAGATCTTGCAAAGGAGTTTGAGATGAAGGATTTGGGCCTCCTTCATTATTTCCTTGGATTGGAAATATGGCAGCAGGAAGGTGAACTGTTTGTGTCTCAAGCCAAGTATGCCTAGGAGATACTGGAGAAGTTTCACATGCAAGGCTGAAAGCCTATCGACACTCCTCTTCCAGGAAATTGGAGGAAAGAGGATGCTACATCGGCAGAGGTAATGGATGCCACTGTTTATCGACAATTGGTGGGTTCGCTCATGTATTTAGTTAATACAAGACCGGTCATATTCTATGTGGTGAACTAGCTTTCATAAGCGATGGTTAAGCCTACCAAGCTCTTTTGGAAGGCAGGAAAGCATGTCCTGAGATATCTCAAGGGCACATCTGAGTATGGTTTATGGTATAGACAGATGGATGAGGTGAAGTTGCATGGCTTCATAGATGCAAATTGGGAAGGCAGCCCAACAGATAGAAAGAGCACATCAGGAGGGATTTTTGGTATCAGATCTACGACAGTTTCTTGGTACAACAGGAAACAAAGATCTATGGCACTCAGTTCAACGGAAGCAAAATACATGGTAGCAATTCAAGCTGCATGTGAGGCTATCTGGATGAGGAAGATCCTGGTTGTTTTGTTCGGTTCACATTTAGATCCCATAGTGATACATGGTGATAATCAAAGTTTCATTAAACTCTCGGTTAATCCTGTGTTTCATGATAGATCTAAACATATTGATATCCGGTATCATCATATCAATGATTGTGTGCAGCGAAAGATCATGTTGCTTCAGTACATTCCTACAGAGGATCAGGATGCAAATATTCTGACGAAGGTGCTCACCAAGAGAAAATTCGAATACCATAGAGGCAGGATCGGGTTGAAAGATAATCCCTATTGTGTTGAGAGGGAGTGTTGAGATTCAACAAGATGATGAGCTTAGTGAAAAGAGTCGCCTTCACTAACTGGGCCCGTGGGCTATTTTTGGTGCAAGTCTATTTTTAAACTATGTCTATTTTAGACATGGTGATCATATTTCAAAAGTTTCAGGATGCTATTTTTGGATGGTTGGTCAAGTTGGAAAAATAGATGAAATTATATTTTTAGAATATTGGGCAAAGTCTATTTATAGATCGTCGATCTAAAAATAGAAGTGTCGATTATTATTAGCTCTTCATAATAATCCGACAATAAACAACAACTTATTCTCTTGGAGCACTTAGTTTCAGTGCACATATTTGGAAAACTAGTGGGCCAAAGGAATTACGCAATTCCTAGGGTTTATTGGTGGCTCATGCATGGAGGACCCAATTAGAAATAAAGTGGAAAAGTTATGACAGAGTTGGAAGAGTAGTTCATGGAGTTGTATTCAGTTTAACTCAGTTAGACTCAGTTGATCTAGTTGTATCTAGTCTAACTTAATGATACACTAGTGAGAGTGGAGTGAATTAATTAGTAAATTAATTCACAAATAATAACTCATTAATTAACTTAACAATACAACAGCTAACTACAGTGCATGTCAGTTCCAATGGAGACCCAATGGAAAGATAGGTGAAAGGGCAAGATGGACTATCTGTTGTGACTATAGTGATGCATTGATTGCACCACACACACATTGGAGTTGCCAATGAGGATTGCGCAATCAAGGCAAGAGTAATTCGAATTCATTTAGAGCTATTCTTTAGCAGGGATTGCACAGTGGAGGCAAGCTAGCAGGAGGGCAGATATCAGTGCACAGATTTGCAGATTTCTTCTATGTTAGTGTGTGACGATTGATTGTACTGAGAGCTTGATGTACTAAGCTTTGTATGAGATTGTTACATGATCTCATGATACATAATATATGATATTTGGGGTTTGCAGCTTCAGGATTTCCTGTTAAACAACTGTGATATGTGCGATTGGTTTTATTTATGCTTCACATGTGTTTGTAATTAATTTATCACAAAATATTAAAAGTGGAATGATTCTTTATTTTGCAAGAAGTTAAATATTGTGAGATCAAAGGAATCTGGATGTATGCATGCTTAGTGTATACTAATTTCTATAGTGGTATTGTTAGCCAACCTCTTGACCTTTACTTATTCTGAGTAGTTCCTCCATGACCGCAACCAGTGCCTGTAATACCACTCGTTCCTCCAAGAGGAGTCATCTTTCAGCTCTTTTCTAACTCTCTAAAATTGAAAATATTTCCAAGATTCTTGTCGTTTTGAACTCGTTAAATGGTTGAAAAAATATATCTACCCAATATACGTTTACCCCTTTTCAGGCTGGAATGGATTATTTATGAAAAAGGAATACCTTAGCCTATCTCGACTGAGAGGTTCTTTCAGATATTGTTTTCTACCTTTTCAGATCTGAGGGAATATTTATGAAAAGGGCCATGATGGAGGTTTATTTTCTACCTTCTTTTCAAACTCTCTAAACATGAAAAGATGTTGAGTTCTCCTTTTTTCAAACTTGTTAAAACCTGATGACATCGGACTTCATCGCCATGACGTTATTCAAGTTCCTCCTTCCTAGGGCTTGTAAAATGTACTAGGTTGGATTTGTCTGAAGGAAAAAATTACAGCACAAGCATATGTTATCCCCTTCAAGCTTGTTTTAAAAATAATTGGGGTGCTTGCCAAAAATGGTGGGGGAAAATGGAACCAATTTATAGTTATGTTGCCAGTATGTCTCTCTTGAACATGGCACTTGTCTGCATTCGTGTCGGGTTGGGGACATCTCATTTCGTCATTTTTTTCTCCATGGGTTTGGGTAATCTCTTTTGACCTCTAATCTGCTCTTTGCCACATCATCATGACCTCAAATCCTTTGATGTCAAATACTACCAAATCCAGTGTCATGTTGCTGATATGTTCAAGAGAAGTTTACCTATGTAGTTTTCAACCTCCCTCTGATTCTCTATTGGTCCTATTTCACTATCATCATGTTCCTCTATCTCGTATCGATGATGTGGGAAACATTATGGCCCACCTTCGATCAGGTCATTTTCTGTCAGATCATTATCCAAGAATTTGATCTAGAGACTCCCTTCTGGTACCTTGGAGCTTGCATGCCTCAATGGCAGGTTCTTCGCATTCGACACAAGTTCCACCTCATTGGCCTTCGACCGAGTGATTCTGCAGGTGTTCAACACTAGATCACTGTTCACATTTTGTGGATTGTACCGGTTGTACCTTGAGAGCCATTTTCATTATTGGTGGTTTCTCTCGTGCCTGTTAACAACTTTCATCATTGGCTGGTAATCAGGTGATTTTATTGCATGTTCGACTTCAGATCATATATTCGAATGCTTGAATTTGTACTTGTTTCAATCGAGATGGAGTGCAAGACCCTGTTTTTTGTCTGATAAAATCCAAGCTGTGGATTTTGGTGGATTATCATGACTTATTGCATGACTCTTTTGATTGGATGGCTGCAACCATACTTGAGTCTATTTGCTGATCCTTACTGTTGTATGGCTGTTTCCATGCCTCGGATCTCAATTTTTATGTACTCTATTATGGATGGCTATGCCCATACCACATGTTCATGTATTAGGGATATTAGTTGTATTTGTAGTTGCAGGTTTTCCGACAGCGGTGTTTGGTTCGAACGCATTCTCATAAAGCATTTTGCCCCTCCCTCTCCCTCGAACCTCATGCTTTAGGGGGCATATGTTACACATAATTTTTTCATTGTCCCTACAATCCCCATATCGCCCATTGGAGGGTCATTTCAGTGATCAATAAGCAGTGTCATGCCTTGCAAAGACCATCATTGTATCTGATTACATGAGAGTAATATTCCTTTTGTTGACAATTCCCTGAGCAGAGACTCAAAAACCCTTGTTTTTTCCTTGGCGTGGGTAGTCAGTTATGCCCTCACGCCGAAGAGGAAGATTAACACTGGGACCCACGCCAGCTGGCACTCTGTCCAAGTTTTCCACCCACACCAAGCTGTTTATGGAATGTTTTTTAAAATAGAGGCGAAGATTCCACTTCAACCACCTCGAGGATGAGTCATTGGGAGTGGTTGAACTGAATAAACCATGGAATCCCTCCTTTAGTTTATGGTTTCCACCTCTTATCGGAACTCCCTAAAGGATAGGCCTCCCTCCTACCTTTGTAGGGATACTAACCTCCTCCTTTTCCACTATAAAAAGAAGCTATCTCTCTTTACATAAGCTAACTGAACTTGTAGAATTGAACATACTATAGTAGAACTACTGGAGAGATAGAATAAGAAGGAATTACGTTGAGAGAGCTTGATTCCATGTATTTTGAGAGAGATTGAGTCCATGCCTTCATCCCGTCTGAATTCCCTGACGAACATCTGAGATGCACTCTGATTGAAGCCCGCTGGAGGAGACTGCGATGTCAAAGCATTGGTTGTAACTCTTCCTTCTATCAATACATATATGTGACTATTTTTTGGTTCCCATTTTGTATTATGTTAGATTTTTGATGAAATATTCTTAGCCCTCTTTGACTGGCTAGTAGTTATGAGTGAAACCATTATGTTCTATGTGTAGGTATCTGAGCATAACTGCAGAAGGATTGTGACTTTCCAAGTGTGGAGCGAGAGGCCACTACCACTATAGCAACGGCGATAGCGTTGGACTCCAGGTAGGTTGATCTACCATGTCCTATTTTCATTCAGTAATTAGGAATCAAAACTCTAGCATGTCTCTTTGTTTCTAGACCAACTCTAGGGCTAGAGGGATCGTCTCTGTCCTTAGAGAGGATTTACCTACTTAACAGCCTTGCATATTAATTGTATACAATAATCTCGCAAGTCTTGTAACAAAAGTGTATTTTGGATGTAAATTTTTTGGACCTTCTCTGAAATCTAGATGGGCCAAGGACCTATGAAAGTGATTCTATGATTTCTCTAGGGTATTCAACCCAGAAGAACACCCTTATAGAAGAGCAACATCCACTTTCAATGGTAAACGAAAGAGAACCCAAAGGCCTCCAATAATGACACCAAATGAATGGCTTAGAGCATATGAGAGAGAGAAGGAGAAGGAGTTCATAGAAATGTTCGATTCAAATGGGGAGCCTATGTTTGATGATGCAGAATTCTTGGACACCTATGCTAAGAAATTTCCCATTGGGATGAAAAGGAAATCTATATTTCATAACCTCCCATATTGGGAGCATCTTAAGATTACCCACTTATTAGATCCCATGCATATATTTAAAAAAAAAATCATCTTATTTATGGAGGCACATATCATCGAAACAAAGTGACACATTGGTTGTTAGGAAAGATCTTATTACTTCAAAAACTAAAAAGAAACATTGGCCAAGATGATTGGAAAGTACGAGATCAAAGTCAGGCGTTGGTCCCTCTAATTCATGGTTTTTCAAAGAAGGTGATCTCTCATGGATTTTTAAAAAAGATGATATTTCTTTGGCAAAGGAAGTGGGTGCCAAATTCATACGACTCTTCACTATGGCATTGCTTCACAGTGGATGACCATTTTTCGGAGTTGAAATCACATGACCATTTTAATCTTCTAAGATTACGTATAATGTCAAAAGCATGATTTTATTATTTTTTATATTAATAAATATTATCCCATGTGGGAATCATAAAACATAAATAATTTTGTATATTATTGCACATGTTTATAACTTTGCAGTGTCATTATCCTTTGTTCGTGTGTGGGTGTGTGAAACATGAATTCCCTCAAGACCTAGGATGTGTCATATCTAAATTATTTGCATTTGTATGTTGGATCACATCAAAGGAGATTCATGTGGCTAGCATTCCACGGTGGCATCAAGAGATAGTTGAGATTGTTTGTATGTTTGAGAAGGAGCTGCCGACAAGTTTCATGGACTTACAGGTTCATCTTCTAATCCACCTAGTAGATGAGGTTGAATTAGTTTGGGTGGTTTCTTGTCGTTGGATTTTCTTCTTAGAGAGGTACCTGAAGAAATTGAAAGGTTTTTTTCGACAAAGGGAAAAACCCGATGGGTCTATGGCAGAGGGGTACATATCGTATGAGTCTTTCTATTATGCCAGTGATTACATCAAGCAGATCGACAATAGACCAAGTGCGGTGATTTGGGATGATGAAAGGGATGAAGGCAAAAGATAAGTGGAGTTGCTCCAAACGAGTGGAAAAAGCGCTTGATAAAGAGTAAGCGACTTATAATTTTTCAATTTTACACAAAGTTAATATTCATTTTGAACTTTGATATAATGTATATTTTGATCTCTAAGTACTATATAATGTCAGTTTCATTTCATTAGTGAATGCAGAAATTGAAGCAATCAATAATTTGTTTCTTTACAATTATGAAGCGACACAACTATGGGTCACATTGTATGAACAAAAGAGGATAAGATGGGATAGTGACATGAAATAATTTAGACGGCTCAATGGTAGAAGTGTGCCTCGATCATTTAAAAGAAAATATGCCAAAAATATTCCCCAACAGTTGGGTTGTTGACCAAGTCAGAGAGAAATACGGTGCAACCGGTCGTTACCCGTGTGCTGAAGAGGATGTGCTAAACGTAGGGATTGGGTGCAGCAACTTGGTAATAATATTTTTAATTTGTATGTAAATTTGAAACTTATAAGACATCTATATTTCATATTTTAACTATTGGGTTATTATAAGACACATGAAACTATGATTTTTTTAGCTTTTTTATAATAGGTGCATTTGTTCCCATCTATGTGGGCATATGGACACCATTTTCGCACAGAAAATGCCGATGTTGGAAACATCACACAAGATTGTGGAGTGGAATTTGAGTTCAATCAATCTAGTCGATCTAGCCACCGTGATCAAAACCTAGTACGAGGGACGTTAGGTTACGTCGAAAAGATACAAGAGATCATTGTAGTGGATTTCTCTTCTTTCCAATGTTTTATTTTTAGGTGCAAATGGTGGGACACCTTTGATCAGAATAATGTAAAGGAAGATCGCGATAGTAGGCTGATATGTATCAACTCTAGAAATATGTGGGATGAAGCTAAGGAGCCCTATGTTTTCCCCAAACACTGTAACCAAGTGTTTTTTTACCCAGATGTGTTGGATAGGGATTGGTGGTTCGTATTGACACATGACCCTAGATCAAAACATATTTTTGAGAACAATAGTGTTATCATGCATGCATGCGAGCTGGAAGATAATGAGGGTGATCATGAGAACCGAGAGTGATATGGTACATGTGTTATTTCATTGATATTTATACTTTTTAAGATGGGTTTTTCGAAACATTATAATATGTATTTTGAATTAACTGGTAATTTGCATTGTGTTAATGTTAAAATCAATATTTCACTTGATAATTTACAATTATGTTGATCTAAAAAATAATGGCGTACTATATAAAGTTCTTTTTTTTGTATGTAAGATCATAATAAAATAATGATAATTCTAAAGTACATGAATTTATTTGCATTATTTTCTAAACTTTATTATGTTACAATAATTCATATTATTCTAGATTTAGTATTTTACAATTATTTAAAATTTTACAAATTTACAAATTTACAAATTTTAATAAAATCATTTCACATTAATACAATTAAAATTTTACAAATATTTTAAATACAATTAGAATTACAATTAGAATTAGAATTACAATTACAATTTTACAATTTCACATAAAATTACAATTACAAGTTTAGAATTTTACATACAATTACAATTACAATCAATTCAGAGTAATACAATTACAAATTTACAAATTTACATATATACCATTACAATTATAATTTTAGAATTTTACATACAATTAGAATTACAAATATTAAAATTTTACTCTATCATGATCATTTAATACTAAATTAATTAATAAACATCACGTTCATAATAACCATCATACAGACATCATATTTGACTAAAAAATACATTCAAATTCGCTAACATCATCATGATCATGATCATCTAACAAAACACAATTAACATTATATATTAACATCATCACAACACAAACATCAAATATACATCCCATGTGAAATAACTCCTATCACATACACATCTATCTGCAAGTTGTATATTAAATGAACATATCTAACATGGCCTAACAATATACACATCATCATGATCACCAACATGTAAATTAAGTACAACCGCAACATGAACATAAAATAAATGGACCATATATATATATATATATATATAACTGAATAATGTCAAAAAACATACAATTGTAATATAAATGTCATGGATTACCTGCTGGTACAACATCCATAGCAGTACTAGTAGAGGCCTGCTCAGTAAATGGTGCAGCCTTGACGGTCGATGGTCCAACCTTCTCTCAATGATGAATGTTGCTCAATGCTAGTGGAGGATGCTCATTTAGCGCGGTGCGAGGTGAACGATCATTAGATGACGTGTCGCTGCTTTCGGAATTTCGATCACATGTTGTGTCTCGATCACACCTATAATGTGAAATGGTCTTCCTCAACCGCGTAATCAAGGTCGTAGCTCCTACGAAATGTTGCATTAGGCTGTACATGTCATGCAGTAGCATTCTCCACATACGTAACAACCTACCATTGGCCTGTATGTCTCTCATATTAGCGGGCATGATGCTTGCCTCAATAATCAATGTAGTGAGTTGGTCACCCAAATCCATCTTGTATCTACTATAAAGCTGACTGCGCCTAGCAAAAGGTGGTACCGGCACACCAGCAGGAGTAGGTCTCTCTACACCAACCTCCTAATGATCCTCAGCATCTGGCATACCCTGATCGTCATTAGGATCCACACCTGGATCATGTGGTGGTGTCGGCATGTCCTCGCCATCAAAAGACCCAATGTCTACAAAATATATACAAGTACAAAACAATAATTAGACAATTTCATTACACGATTATAATAAAAACAAGTTAAAGAACATGTTAGAATAAATTTAAATAAAACAGTAATATTACCTTTATCATCCGGTGACTCATCATCTATGAAGAGGATGTTGGCACACCCTCGCAAATCCAAACTAGAATAAGGACATGGGACCATAATGAAGGGATTCTCGTCAACACTGGCTAGAAACTCCAGTGCATCATGCGATATCCTCACTGGAAACATAGTCTCGCCCCTCTTGGGCATCATCTGCCCCCACATGTACATTCGTGCCTCGAACATCGGCCTACGATGCTGCCTAAAAAAATTAGGCCTTGTCTATGGAAACCTCTCAAAAAATAAACAAAAAAGCTTTGAAGAAAAAGAGAATTTGACCCTCCCCTGTGCATGAGCATGACATCTATCTAAGGCTGTACAAAACTGCCACAAAAAAATTGTGGACCACCTGACAAGTCGTGACTCCTGTGCTAAAGAATCAACATAATATAGAAGTGAGCAGCTAATGCGTTTCCTGTCACTGGTGTTGTGTGAAATGGTCAAAATCAAAAGTGAGAGGCACCTCACCTCCTGACTACCAAATGCACCAATACATAACTGACCTCTGAAGACTTGGAAATATAGAAGAGAATATATCTACGCTAATGTATCTCTAGGAGTACACTAACTGACTCCCTGTTGCATAGCCAACTAGAACATCTGGGAACGAGGGAAAATCCACCCCTCTCATCGATAGCCCTGTAATGAAATATATGTCCTCCTCAGTTGGGATGTACCAGTGGTTACGACCAACCCGGAAAGCCTGTCGGTGGGCATTCCACCTGCAGATAAGATGTCTCAAAAAAAAACCATGGCCCTTTAAGGAAGTATCCTCCTCGTAGAAATTGAGGAGGCCTACCTGACTTAGGAGCCCCTAGGTAGCTGTTGTAATAGGGAGAGGGTATGCATCTCTCTCCCTCTCTCATGCCTCCCACATGCGAACCATGTTATATTGGTCCGCCTGTTGTTGATTTTGGTCCCCTTCTTCTCTCCTTTCACGTCTCTGAATTATTAACATATTAAATACATTTTTTTTATTAAATGAGACATGTATTTAGGAATATACATATATAATTTTTTTGGAAAACAAAAAAAAAATAGTCGGTGCGCCACAAAAAAAAGGCATGCACCAGTCCCAATGTGTCTTTTTATCGAGCGCACTGGCGATGGTGCACTAGATAATATTCAACGCACTAGCAGCGGTGCACCTAAAAATTTTTAGTGCACCATTGACTATGTACGGTGTCATGAGTGCGGTGCGCTGACTAAACTCTACGCCCCATGGCATATAGTTCGGTCAGCGCATCGACCTCCTGACATCATTACATAGTCAATGGTGTGATATTTTACCAGGCCACACCGTTGACCCTGTCAAAATGTGGAATGCGGTACGCTGACAAAATTACCCACCCCGGGGCGGATATTTAAGTAATGCACCACGTTGCTACTATTCCACTTGGTCAACAGTGCGGCCTGGTAACTGACTGAACCACACCTTTTTAAAAAATTTAAAATAACACGGTGTGCCTTTGGTACTGCCCCAAAACTAGTGCGGTTACCATTAGCACAGGTTGCGGTGTGGCCTGTAAATTTATAGGCAGCACCACGAACCGGTGCGAGCCAAACGACTTGAGTGCACCATGCGACAATTTTTTGTTCTTTTAAATGACTAATTTTAACGCAATTTGAAATTCTAATCTACTAAAAGGCTTAATTATGGAAAAACAAAAAAAATGTATGTACATTTGGCCGTTGAGGAGGCATATTAGCTATAGAATTTGGAAAAGAAAATTTTCCCACCGTTTTGAAAAATTCAAGCTAGATATTGTTGGGCAATGCACAGCAGCAGTGCATGCAATGGGTGCAATGGGAGCACCGATGTCAAGGCAGCTTAGACAAGGATAGATTTCACCAGTGCTTGATAGCTTTGGAGCACTAAGAAAAGTCGAAAATGTGGTTTTTTTGCCCTAATTTTTGTTTATTTAACCCTGTTATGGTGCACGGGGTTTTATAGGTGCACCGGTGTGGTTTCTTAAGACTGCACTGGGCGATTTCTATTTTGGTTCGGGGTTTTATGACGCACTGGTGCAAAATATTTGTAAAGCACCGGTGCCTTGCAGTAATAAGATGCATCGGGTGGGTGTGTATGGAGCGCACAGTGTCTGGTGTGCCAATATTTTGTGTGCACTGGTGCTTTCTCTTGTTGAACGCACCGGTGCGGTGTAGGATGATTAGTGCACCAGATGAAAAACATCTGCAAAACCCTCCGCCCTCCAACCTCCTCTAGTAACCTTTGCTAGAAATGGATGTTTGGGGTATTTTTATGAGGGGTTCCTCAAAAAAATCCACTAGAGGGTCTTTTCCTTGTAGTGCATCAAAGCAACATAACATTGAAAGATGATTACACATAAACAGGAGATTACTGATAAATAAAGAGAAACAGATACATACTACTCATTGCCCCATCTGGAATCCGAATAAATAGTGCTGTATCATATTAAGTTCAAAACAACTCTCCCAAATATGCATCTCAGAGCATAGGGAGCACAATTATACAGAACTACAGAAAAATTATCCAAAATTCAGAACCTTTCATACATCTCTCAACTTCCTACATATAGAGTTCCTATTGAGGGTTCACGATCGGATAATTCTTCATGATCAACCCACCTATGTGAAAATCAAAATATCCTAACAAACTAGCTGAGTGTGCATCAAGAAATCACTCATGTAACAGAAAATCAAAACAAAATTAGGTGGAATCAGGATTTCACCAACAAAACATCACTATCTAACGTAAAAAGAAACAAAATTATGGGCCGCATAGACCAAATACTGGAATCTTCCATGGGAACGGTGAGGAGTGGCCGTGAATAGGTGGCCAGTCTAGTTTCCACCACTTGATTTCATTTGTTATGGAAGGCCTCCACTCTCTAATTCTCATGATTTCCACTTACCATTGTGAAACAACCAGTTGTGTTGCGCATGCCTCACTCTTTAACAGGGATTTCCTGGACCAACTGAATAACCATAGTTATGTTGTTCCACTCAAAACTCATGTTGTGCTTTAACTTTCAAAACAGGAGACCGGAATTCAGAGGGGGGTATGGATGGTTTGAGGTATTGGATGGGAGGGTGCGAAATCACTATGGGCCATTGGATGTGTGATATGGAGCGGAGATGAGGGGAGGATGGCAGAAGAAATAGTGGAGTCATAGGGGCTCATTAACACTGAAAAGAGCGGAAAAAAAGTTGTGGAAGGGCTACTAATGATGTGGCAATGAGGTGGGACCAAAAATCATATCGCATATTGCAGATCGGAGGTTTTACATATGAGAAGCGAAGGGTAAACGTTAAGAATTGCGATGTGCGAAGTGCGATGGGAAGAGGAGTGACATGGCATGACGGAGGTGGGGTTGCCTAAACATCGGAGATCGAAAGTTTTAGTTATGAGCAGTGGAAGGTAAGAGCTATATTCTGCGGGGAGTGATGTGCGGGGAGTGGGGAATGGTTGACGTGGAAAGGAGGTGGGACCCAAACTCATATCACATATCACAGATTAGAGGTTTTACATATGAGCAATGAAGGGTAAACGTTAAGAATTGCGATGTGTGAAGTGTGATGGGCGAAGGAGTGATGTGGCAGGACAGAGGTGGGGCCGCTCGCACATCGCAAATCCCAAGGTTTATATGTGAGCAACAGAGTGTAAATGCTATAATTTGTGATGTGCGAAGTGTGATGGGCGGAGGAGTGACATGGTAGGATAGAGGTGGGGTCGCCCGCACATCACAGATTGCAATCGGAAGAGTTTAGTTATGAGGAGTGGGAGATAAGTGTTATGATCTATGGGGAGTGGGGAATGGAAGGTAACGTGGTGGATGGATGGCGCTCCCACTTTATATCACATTTCGGGGTTCGAGAGTGATCAAATATATGATATGAAAATGGAAATTGCAGAATTCTGTTAGGTCCCTATATTACTAGTATAGTCCCTTATTATTGTTAGTGTAACCTCCTTATTGTTATTATTGTACCCTTGTAACTCCCATTTTGTTATTATTGTGCCCTTAAATTATTATTGTTAGGTCGGCTAGGATTACATTGTGGCCCACTAGGATTACATTATGGCCCCATGGACTCCTATATATAGAAAGGAGGTTTTGTAAATTGTATCATCCAAGAATTGTTCATTTATGTAATGTATTGGAGGTTTCCCCCTCGAAGTGGCTTATTTCTAAGGCGTTGATATCTTTTTTTCTTCTATTTTTGGAGCTGGTTACACAACATTTGGTATCAGAGCTTTGGATTCTAGGGTTTCGCTGCTCCAAACAGGTCATCGTGGAATTTTCGCTATAACTTTTTTTCTACGAAGTTTCAAAAGCTGAAATTTTTAGGGTGCGAAGCTGAAATCCGGAGGAAGAGTTTATAAAAATTTCAGAGCTTGGTTCGCAATATTTTCGGAGATATCATCTGTGGAAGTTAGGTCTTTTTTCAAGCTCCTAAACAGATCATCGTGGAATTTTCACTATAATTTTTTTTCTACGAAGGTTCAGAATCTGAAATTTGTATGGTGCGAAGCTGAAATCCTGAGGAAATTTTTCAAAAAAATTCAGAGCTTGGTTCACAATATTTTTGGAGATATGATCTGTGGAAGGTAGTGCTTTTTCAGGCTCCTGAATTGCCTCTCAAAGAGGTGATCGTGGGAAAAGTTCAATAACTCTCTCTCTGGGCATCGGATTGGAGTGCTGTGAAAAGTGATTACAATTACACAGACTTTAGTTTATTGGATATCAATTTTAGAGACAAATGACAAAATAGTGACACGTGGCAAGTCCTACAAGTTTGCTCTACTAAACCAGTCCAAAATTAGGTCATTGTGGGAGATTGGACACAACTTTGTCTTGGGGAATCCAAATTAGATCAGACCTGTGGAATTTGAAAGAAGCTTTAGAGGTATACTACAGGGTTGAATTTCATATATTGAATATTTTCAATTACAGAGATAATTCAATTTCAATATCAAGCTCCTCAAAGCAAGTAAAAGGTGTGTATTTTTTTTTCCCGAATTGCATAAGTCTTGTTTGAAGAATCAAGTTGAATTGATTCCAAGGGAATATTGTAGAATAGGTATCAATATTGGATTCTAAAATGGTGCCTAAAAAGAATTCAACACCCATTAAGCCTTTAGAAGGCTCTACCATGACTCATGAAGATGAAGAATTGCAACATGATCTATCAAAATTACAAGAGCAAGTGCAACAAATTTCACTCTCGCAAAGAGCAACAAAAATGAAATGGAAGTTTTGAAGAAAGGCGTGGAAGTGAAGATGGACGGTTTGAAGAAAGGCATGGAAGCTAAGATGGATGGCGTGGAAGTGAAGATGGACGGTTTGAAGAAAGGTGTGGAAGCTAAGATGGATGGTGTGGAAGCTAAGATGGATGGCATGGAAACTGGCATGGAAGCTAAGATGGATGATCTAAAATCAAACATCGAAGATTTGACAAAGTTGATACAAGAAATGTTTCCTAATGGTGAAAAGATAGTAGAAGAACCTCATGATGAGAACAAAATAAATGTTAATCGTGATTTCATAAGCTCTAATGTTGGCGGGAAGAACCACCATATTCCAAAAATGGATATGAGGAAGTTTGATGGAAAGGATCCTGTAACATGGATACTACAGATGGAGCAATATTTTGATCTCCATAATGTGCAAAACACACAAAAGGTACGCATTTCAACTTTGCATTTAGAAAAAAATACATTTGTATTGTATCGATGGCTTTGCTCCCATAAAAAAATTGTCACTTGGTCAATTTTTATGGAGGAAATGATAGCACATTATGAGGATACAAAGAGCAACACCTTCTTTAGCCAATTGATAAATCTCAAACAAAAGGGTTTAGTGGGGCAGCACATTGAGGACTTACAAAAATTGAATATAAGGGTAACTGATATTCCAGAGGAACACAGGATTGATCTCTTCATAGGCACTTTAAAGGATAACATTCAACATGAAGTTCGCGTTTTGGAACCTGATTCATTGGAGAAGGCATTCAGGTTGGCAAGAAAAGTTGAATGTAAAATTATGGCAACAAGGAAGCCTACCACTCAATTCTATAAAGAAGGAAGTGCGGCTACGCCTAGATTTCCACAACCTACAAGGTTGACACCACAACAATTGGAAGAAAAAAGAGCAAAAGGGCTTTGCTACAGTTGTGATAGCAAATACACTAAAGGTCATAAGTGTGCTGAGAAGAAATTATTTTACATAGATTGTGAAGAGGAAGAAGAAAATGAACAAGAAGAGGATATACACCGGGAACCAGCCCTAGAAGAGGAAGAAATGAATCCGACCATATCGTGTAATGCACTGGCAGGAATTACCACTCCTCAAACTCTCAAGATAGAAGGACAAATCAAGAAGAAAAAGGTAATAGTGTTGATTGATTCGGGTAGCACCCATAATTTTATTCATTGTAAGGTAGCCAAGGAATTAAATTGTTTCCTATACCCAGCACCAAAATGTCAAGTAATGGTTGCAAATGGAGGAACTATAAATTGCTTAGGAAAATGTCATAATATCAAGCTAACCATGGGGGAATATGTATTTACTAGTCCAATGCTTTCCATTCCTATGGGAGGTGCTGATGTTGTACTAGGAGTACAATGGTTACAATCTTTGGGGACGGTAGCTTTTAATTTTCAAGAACTTTTCTTGAAATTTTTTTCAGAAGGAAAGGAAGTAGAATTACGGGGTATTGCGGGGAAGCCAGGAAGGATAATAAGCTCTAATGTCATGACAAAGCTTCTAAAGAAAGAACAGCGAGGCGTAATTGCACAATTATGCTCACTAGAAGTTCCAACATCAAAGTCATCTATTTCTGCAGATCTCCAACAAGTCTTGGACAATCATTCCAAGGTGTTTGAAACTCCCAAAGGACTCCCACCTATTCGTGATCATGATCATGCTATTCATTTGATTCCGGGAAGTGTTCCTCCAAACATCCGGCCTTATAGATATCCTTACTTCCAAAAGAGCGAAATTGAACGTATGATTGCAGAAATGTTAGAGGCGGGTATAATTCAACCTAGTCAAAGTTCTTTCTCTACTCCTGTAGTATTGGTACACAAGAAGGATGGATCATGGCGAATGTGTCCATATTATAGGGAGCTCAATAAGCTCACCATTAAAGACAAATTTCCCATCCCTATGATTGATGAATTATTGGATGAATTACATGGAGCAATTTATTTTACCAAGTTGGATCTTCGTTCAGGATATCATCAAATTAGAATGAAGACTGAAGATATTCCAAAAATAGCATTTGAACTCATGAGGGTCATTATGAATTTTTGGTCATGCCTTTTTGGCCTTACCAATGCACCTTCTACATTTCAAGGGTTGATGAATTCCATTTTCAAACCCTTCCTTAGAAAATTTGTGCTAGTATTTTTTGATGATATACTAATCTGCAACAGGTCTTGGAAGGATCATGTTGAACATGTTGACAGGGTGCTCAAACTATTGCAGGAGAAACAATTATATGCAAAAACATCCAAATGTTTCTTTGGAGTACAAGAGGTGGAATATATGGGTCATATTATATCTCACGAGGGTGTGAAAGTAGACCCTAACAAAATTAAAGCCATTAAGGAATGGAAAGTCCCCAAGACAATAAAGCAGTTGCGAGGATTTCTCGGGTTAACAGGGTATTATCGCAAGTTTGTTAAGAATTATGGGAGAATAGCAGCACCTCTAACAACATTATTGAAGAAAGATGCATTTTTATGGACTCTTGAAGCAACTAAGGCCTTTGAACGTCTTAAAGAGGCAATGTGCCTAGCACCGGTCTTAGCTACACCAGACTTCACAAAAACCTTTATTGTAGAATGTGATGCC
This sequence comes from Pinus albicaulis, assembly GCA_034641835.2. Lineage (NCBI taxonomy): Eukaryota > Viridiplantae > Streptophyta > Pinopsida > Pinales > Pinaceae > Pinus > Pinus albicaulis. The sequence goes on along the minus strand of CM076579.1, from coordinate 1,406,001,345 downwards.
TCAGGAAATGGAATTGGTGCAGTTTTAATGCAGGAAGGAAGACCCATTGCTTTTGAAAGTCGTCCAATCAAAGGAAAGTATTTACAGAAACCTATTTATGAGAAGGAAATGTTAGCAATACTACATGCACTAAAGAAATAGCGAACTTACCTAATGGGAAGACACTTCAAGGTAAAAACTGATCATGATAGTCTTAAACACTTTTTGGAACAAAGACTATCGTCAGAAGAACAACAAAAATGGGTCACAAAGATGTTGGGTTATGACTTTAAAATAATCTACAAAAAAGGAAAGCTGAATGTTGTTGCAGATGCACTCTCAAGAAAGAATGAAGAGGTGGAAGCATTGCTTTGTGCCATTTCTATTATCCAACCAGATTGGATAACAGAAGCAAGAGATGAATGGAAGAAGGACAAAGATGTATGGACACTCATTCAAAAGTTGCAGCAAGATCCTAGTACATATGATACATTTAGTTGGAAAAATGATTCCTTATGGTACAAATATCGCTTATATCTTTGTAAGAATTCCCAACTAAAACAAAAGATTCTTCCGGAATTGCACACTTCTCCTTTAGGAGGACACTCAGGATTTTTAAAAACTTACCACAGGGTGAAGAAAGAATTTTTTTGGGATGGCCTTAAATCTGATATTCGAAAGTTTGTGGCGGAATGTTTGGTTTGCCAGCAGAATAAAGTGGAAACAATTAAGACCACAGGACTTCTACAACCTTTATCCATTCCAAGTCAACGTTGGGAGGAGATTTCAATGGATTTTATCACAGGTTTACCTAAGTCCGAAGGAAAGAGTGTCATCATGGTGGTAGTTGATAGACTTACCAAGTATGCACACTTTTGTGCATTAGCTCATCCATTTAAAGCAAGTACAGTTGCTACTACATTTATGGACAGAATTCAAAAGCTACATGGAAGCCCAAGGGTTATTGTGAGCGACAAAGATCCCATTTTTACGGGAAATTTTTGGACGGAGTTATTTCTTGTTTGGGTACTCAATTAGCTCATAGCTCATCTTATCATCCTCAATCTGATGTTCAAACAGAGATAGTAAATAAATGTTTGGAAGGATATCTTCGTTTTTTTGTATCTGATAAACAAACACAATGGGTCAAGTGGTTACCTCTCGCTGAATGGTGGTATAACACTTCCTTCCATACTGCAGCAAAAATGACCCCATTTATGGCACTTTATGGATATCATCCACCATCCATCACATCATCTTTAAGAAAAAATTTGAAGGTTCAAGCAGTGGAAGATCACATCGAGCATCAGCAAGAAGTTCTCCAACTCTTAAAGGATAACCTGAATTTGGCACAAAATCGAATGAAACAACAGGCAGATCAACATCGTAGCGAGAGAAGTTTTGATGTAGGAGAGTGGGTATTTTTACGGCTACAACCATACAAACAAATGTCCCTCAAGCAAGCAAAGAAGGATAATAAATTATCGCCAAAGTACTATGGTCCTTACAAGGTGTTGCAAAAGATTGGTACTATGGCATACAAATTGGAGCTTCCTGCTTCTTCGCGAGTACATCCAGTTTTCCATGTTTCATGCTTAAAGAAGGTTATGGGAGAAAATCTTCCAGTTCAAACAATATTGCCAGAACTTGATGAGGAAGGAAAAATCATATTGGAACCAGAAGCGGTCATGGAAACAAGAACTCGACAACTACGGAATCGATCGATTTCAGAGTATCTCATGGAGGTGGGTTTGCCCACTGAAGATTCTACATGGGAGGATGAGAAGTTTATACAGAAGCAGCCAGAGCTACTCAAGCGTTGAGGACAACACTTTTTTGAAGGAGAGGGGCACGTTAGGTCCTAATATTACTAGTATAGTCCCTTATTGTTATTAGTGTAACCCCCTTATTGTTATTATTGTACCCTTGTAACCCCCATTTTGTTATTATTGTGCCCTTAAATTATTATTGTTAGGTCGGCTAGGATTACATTGTGGCCCACTAGGATTACATTATGGCCCCATGGACTCCTATATATAGAAAGGAGGTTTTGTAAATTGTATCATACAAGAATTGTTCATTTATGTAATGTATTGGAGGTTGCCCCCTCGAAGTGGCTTATTTCTAAGGCGTTGATATCTTTTTTCTTCTATTTTTGGAGCTGGTTACACAACAAATTCTGATGCGATATAGGTAAGGAATTAAGTGTGGTAAGTGATATTACATATATTATATGTAATATATAATATATGTAGCGGTTTTTGGGATGCGTCAATTAACACACTTTGGATCATAATTCCTTGACCACAACACTTTTCTATTTTGACTGCAGGGCTTTCCACCCAACCTGTGCTTGAATATCTTGGCCTTACCCTTAAAAATTCACACCTATGCCCTATGATTTCCTTATAGGGACCACTTATCCATGTTATATGCGGTCACAGGCCAACATTGGCTCCATCTGGGGACAACGCATTGTTCTAAGTGCGTTGAGAACCTGCAGACCTGAATTCCTATGCTTTATTGGGATCATGGAATCGCAAAGGCATATTGTAAGCCTGAATTGAAACTAAAACTGAGTTTTACACTGCCAACTATATAAAATAGAAATCACTATCGCACCTTGAAAATACTGAATGCTGAAATCTGAACTATGCCGAAACTGGAAATTGAAACACACTTGAACTGAAAATTGCAAATAAATCTGAAACTAAACTGAAAAATGCAAAGCAATCTGAAACTAAACTGAAAATATGTTCATAGGACTGAGCTTATTTTCACACCTACCTACCCTAATCTACTAGAATTACTGCTATTCTAAATGATACAATAATGCCAGTGAAATCAGGTAAGAAACTGCTCTAATAACTTTGTTCTTTCATTTTTTTTCACCAAACTTGGGACCAAACCTACTAATGGTATTGGATAGGAATTATCAGCCTCATATTCTTTGCAAGGATCTTGGTAAACCTGAACAACAACAAAAATTTTGGAAAGTTATGGTGGCCTTGTGATGAATAATTTTTCAATATAGATAGCCACTTGATCAAGATACACTTGAAATATTTCTGAATATTATGACCCAATCGATCCAACCTCACAACTTGGTACTGCACATGTGTTCTCCATGTCTTCAAACAACTCAGAACATGTTTGCATTATATCTGATGAGTTAAGGCATAAAGGTAAAGAATCAAACTGGATCAATTCTTCCTTTGTTTTAAAATTTGCCTCTCTGTTCAATAGGTTTACTTCCACGTCAACTGCAACATTTTGAATTTCTTCAAGGGTTGTAGTGTCTCTTTCTCTTACTTGGTTTTCCATCCATGGATTAAAGGAATTTGGGTAGTTCCAGAGAGCTACTCCTGGGGGTGGCATTGTATCAGCACCCATTGAATGATACACTTTATTGAACCTGGCTGAGAAATATTGTACTGTCTCCTCGGGCTGTCTATTTAAATTTCCATACTCTTCTATGATAATAAAGACATTTCCCATGATTACCCATCGACCTAGGAAAACTTGCATGAATTGATGAAAATTTCTCATGCTATCAGCTGGAAGATTCTCAAACCAATTTTTTACTTTACCTTGCCATGGTAGGACAAACATCCTGATACATACATCATCTTATTCCTTTACTGATGATTGTAATACACTGACTAAAGGATCATGGAAAACATGCAACATAAAATCTTCTAGAATATTTGTAACATGAAAGCAAAACTCATTCCAAACCACTGCTTTCCTTGTGTGTTGAAAGTGGTTCTCTTCAAACCACAAGGGAACCAATTGTATTTACTCACTATCCACGGTAGTCAAGTGATTTGAGTGTTTTTTATCTTTCTCTTTGTCACATAGAAGCTTGCAAGGGAGCTGCAAACTCTCGTTAATTCCGGGTGGAGGAACATTATTTGTAACAATCTGTTGTATTGCTTCATCAACATCCAAGAAATAAAATAATGATTGAGAACTCTTATGATTTTCTTCAAGGGATTTAAATTGAGATAAGGTGCAACCTGAAAGAGAATTAGAGGGATATTCCTCATCATGCAACTCTGGTTGGTGTTTAATCTCTGAAGGAAACACTAATTTTTGAGGTTCTTCTTGTGGATCTAGGCCATTAAGATTTGTTTCCTCTGTTTCTGGATCACTAGATTGCTGTTGATTTTTAGTGTTGTCCTCTGGGAAGCACTCCAGCTCTTCCCCTTCTTCATGGAGGGTAAGCTCTTCTCCCTCTTCTTCAGAATAATCTAGGAACTGGTTGGCTACATTTGGTCCAATAACCACCATGGGTTGTTCTTCTTGGAAATTAAAGCATGTGGGCCCTTTTTTTGTAATGGCTTCTTTGAACTGCTCTTTAGGAGGGCCAGGTGGTTTCAAGGGTATAGCTGTGGAGTTCTCATTTTTGGGAGGATCAAATTTTTTCTTTGTGAAAGTTAATGTAGTGGAATTATGAGGGGTTGGCTCTTCTAAGGGCTTCTTACCTTCACTAGCAGGACCAAGAGGGGTTTTTTCTCTTGATATTAACACTTCATTTTGTTCTTTCCCTCGGGTTCCCTTTCTGAAGGACCTGAGGCCATACTTCTTGTGGATTTGAGCCTGCATGAAATCCACGAAATGTCTACAATAATTGTCAATATCTTGATCTTTTGGAGGGATTTCCTTCTCTTATTTCTCCCCTTGTAGGATGAGTTCACCCTCCTCATGATCAGAGTAAGTGAGGAATTGATTCTCTTGGCTGTCTGTGACCTCTTCAGCTTGTTCCTCCAACTCTCCTTCCCAGTACATAGGAGGTTGAATGTGGTCTTGTTGTTCCTTCTTATCCCATTGCAACAACTGAAAAGGGGGCTTCTTATACTAAATATTAAACCCTCGGTTAGGAATCATTTGGTTGGGATGAGGAGGTGAATTTTGGGCCTCCAATTCAAACTTAATTAGATTGTTTGAAATGTTCGTGATTAACTTATTCATTTCTTCAATTCTACACTCTTGTGATTCCCTTCTCTCATTTGAAGTAGAAGAATCCTCCCTATTTTTCTTCTAGCTTCATGCTCAGTCTTCCCCTTGAATTTACCAGTAGAATAAAATTTTACTTCTACCTCCAATGCATCGGTCTGGATCTGATCCAGAGATGTGGATTTTCTTTCTCTTAGGGTGAACCCAAACTCCAGTTCGAAAGCTCTTGCGAAGACCATCTTAGCAGCTACTTGGGGAGGCTTTATTTTAGCAAGAAGATTATGATAAATATTATTGAACCTCTTTATGAATTTTTTTAGATTCTCATTGTGTCTCTTCTTGAGAGCATTGAAATCTGTGAGAACGTATCCATGGTCCCTCTTTTCTCCCCATTTCAATGTGAAGAAATTTTCCATTTCTTCCCAAGTGTGGATTGTGTTGTTGGCTAGAGACTTGAATCATTTCCAGGCTTCTCCCTCCAAGGACTAGCTAAAAATACTTAATACCACATCTAAGTGCTCTATATTCACATTCTCAGTGAAGGCACAAAAGGTTTCAATATGTCTATAGGCATAAGTATTATCTTCCCTGGTGAACCGATGCAACCACTCTAGGTAGTCTTGCGGCATATTATTTAGAGGTTGAGGGAGGGCCAAGGGGGCATACTTGTTCAAAAGGAAACTCAGCATGACCATCTAATTTAGAGGTGGGTGTAGATGTTGGATCTGAATCTGGTGTGAGGCCTAGTGAAAGACAATATTACTTTTGATTAGGACTATTTCACAATGGATTTGCCAAGGTGAGGAATACACAACTCCCAACCCTTCGTGCTCACTTATCTAAAGGGTGGAATTTATGTCGTCTCCCAAGGAAAATATTTCTTCATTCGTATCCCTGGCAACGACGCCAAAAATATGCTATATCCCCTAAAGACAACCTTGAGTTGCAAAAGACCAGTGCCTAGGACATCTTAAAATTAGAGGTTAAAATTAGACAACTATAAGAATTCCTCTGACATAATATGAAATAAGAGAATAATGGTTTTTGTGGTACAATAATGGAGAAGACCTTTGAGTCTGATTCCTGTGAATTACCCTATGCTGCAAGAGGGCTCAAGAGGCTGAATGGCTGGATGGATTTCAAATGGTCCAAGTATGAAATAATGAGCAGAGGCTTTCAAATTATGTTGAGGTGTTGAGGAAGAATGGAGGAGGAATCCGAAAAATACAGGCTTAATATCCTTAAGAATTTGTCCCCCCATGAATTCAGAGGAAACGTATGTAAGTGGAAAATGACTAACAGTAGAGATTTGTGGAGTGAAAATTAGAAAGTTTGATACATGAGCATTATACATAAACGATTTCATGAATAAAAATGCATATTGCTGGTAGCTACATTACACAAATAATCAAAGCAGTAGAACATTGAAATATGATTACACATAAACAGAAGATTACTGATAACAAAGAGAAAGAGATACATACTACTCATTTCCCCATCTGGAATCCAAATAAACATTGTTGTATCATATTAATTTCAAAACAGCTCTCCCAGATATGTATCTCAGAGCACATGGAGCACAATTATACATAACTATAGAAAAATTCTCCAAAATTCAGAACATTTCATACATCTCTCAACTTCCTACATATAGAGTTCCTATTGAGAGTTCACAATCGAATAATCCTTCATGATCGACCCACATGTGTGAAAATAAAAATATCCTAACAAACTAGCAGAGCGTGCATCAAGAAATCACTCCTGTAAAATAAAATAAAAACATAATCAGGTGGAATCGGGATTTCACCAGCAAAACATCACTATCTAACACTAAAAAGAAACAAAATTATGGGCCACATAGGCCAAATCCTAGAATCTTCCATGGGAACGGTGAGGAGTGGTTGTAAACAAGTGGCCAGTCTAGTTTCCACCACTTGATTTCATCTGTTGTGGAAGGCCTCCACTCTCTAATTCTCATGATTTCCACTTACTATTATGCAATGACCAGTTTTTTTGCGCATGCCTCGCTCTTTAGCGGGTATTTCCTGGACCAACTGAATAACCATAGTTGTGTTGTTCCACCAAAAGCTCATGTTGTGCTTTAACTTGCAAAAACCAGAGACCGAATCTCGGAGGGGGGTATGGATGGTTTGTGTTATTGGATGGGAGGGTGCGAAATCACTGTGGGTCGTTGGTTGCGTGATATGGAGAGAAGATGAGGGGAGGATGGAAGAAGCGATAATGGAGTTAGCAGGGCTCATTAACACTAAAAAGAATGGAACAAAAGTTGTGGAAGGGCTATTGATCACTTGGCAAGGAGGTGGGACCCAAAATCATATCACATATCACAGATTGTCCTTCAACAATACTGACCATAATCAAACATAACTACCCTCACTGTCTTCATGAAACTGTTGTGCCTACTGTTTCGGAGTTGTTATGTTAATGATATGGAAGTATGATGAGCTGGCATATTCAAAACATCTTCATGAAAAAATTTTCCATTTAGAAATCCTCTATTCTGATACTCTTTAGAAATGCTCTCATACACTTTAACACTTGCCATGGAGAACAACTTTGAAAAAACTACTTTCAAACCACTTCTAGATCTATGGAGCATTACCCTTGACTTCAACATTGTTTTGATTGATGACATGGTTGCATGACACTCTCTTTGAGTCAAAAGTATTTGATGATAAGCTCCCTTGACACATTGGAGGAGTCCAGCTATCCAAAACTGCCATTAAGATACTCCAAAACCATCCAAAACAGTTCGCTACGAAAACAGGACAGTTTCGTAGCAAGATTTGGTAGCGTTGAAAAATGACTTCTACACCAAAAAAATCTTCTCCTTTGCTATTCCATGGTTTCAATAAAGTCATGACACATCTACACCATTAATATCCCTTCTTGAAAGCTCCAAAAAATGACTTTAGAAGAAAAAGGGCTGCTACAGGTTTTTTCGTAGCGTTTTCTCGTCTTTAAGCCTAGGAAACGCTACGAAAAGAAGAAAAACTGTATAAAAACACAGAATTTTTATATTTCACTTTTGTCTTCACAAAATGATCTTCTGTTGATAAAAAATGATCTTCCGCATGTTATGGACCTCATCAAACTAATGAGGAACACAATCAATCTCACCTTACATATTTAAAACATCTTTGCAGATTTTCCCTGTTTTCTCTGAAATGTAGGTCTTAGAATAGAGCTTATATCTCTGAATACATGACGTATTTTAAAAACCTAGAGGAGGTTTTTATAAATAATAATTTTCTGAATAAAAACCTCTCTTTATTTTTAGAAAACCATCTCCTGCTGTCCAGAATATGCATTTGAAAAACATGTATAAAACAGGAAAACTCTATTTTCTGAAAAATAGAGCCCAAATACATCCATGTATCTCCCAACTAATAGCACCTATTAGAAACGTGAAAGAGGTTATTTTTCCTTATTATGTTCTTGAAAATAACCTCTCGCAGTATTTCCATATTCATATATTTTCATTCACAATCCTCTCTTTAAACTTACTTCTCAAACAGTCCAAAAACACAACAATTTCTTTGTTAGCTCTAGCAGAAATTTAAACAAGTTGAACTGATGCATGCTTCAGTAAAGCTAGGGTCCATCATGAATAGCTTAAGGTCCGAGAGCTTATATATTATCCACAAAGTCTCATTTGTGTGATTTCTTGTACATGACCATCTCCTTTTATAACCAAGCTTCCCTCTTAAAAAGGAGACACTTGTAAAGCCAAATTGGACAACAAGCTGCTTGGTGTGATGAGGCAGCTCTCAAACAGTGACATTGAAATGTTTCACATGCAAGAATGAATGTTGAGTGAAAAATAGTAGCTTAGGATAAGGTTTTGTGTTTTAAACGACAGCTCATGCTTTAATCATGACACATACATGCCAAAAAGGGTAATGATGGCCTCATGCATGGTTATGTACCTTTGAATTAACCATAAAAGACTTGAATAACCTCCATCCTATCTCCTTCTAATAATTGAATGACACATTGCACCGAATTTGAAAATACAGACATAAAAACCCGTAGTTAGTTCATTTCCTGGCAATTTTGCTACGAAACTATTAGGCAGTTTCATAGAGAAAACTGCCTTTTTACTGTGTAATTCGCTATGAAAACAAGAAATCTTGGCTAAAGTGACCTTTTCGAATTCAAAAGCTTGGGAAATGGAATATGTTAGCAAATGATGACTGATGGGACATGATGTGACCTATATGGAGGTGGTTTTGAGATGAAATGAGGGTGGTCTTGAAACTTAGGATAGGTTAAATATGAAAAAATGAAATTTCGTATGCCAACTTGAAAAAGGTTTAATTAGACCTTACCCTTTTAAGGAGTGAACTGTATGACCATGTTAAGTAATTACTCACAAAATTATGAGTGATAATAGTGGCTCCACTTGGGATGGTGTGCCCCTGTGGTACACCAAATAACCTGTAGTTCCAGTGCCATCCATCTTCTTCGAAATAAAAACTCTGAAATTTATGAAGACTTCGCCAAGCTCTTATGGCCTTCTCCTCAGGCTCAAGATTGATGATTACTGCTGAAAAACCAAATCTATACATACTGAAAAGATGCTCAGTCTACTTGAGCTTATTCACACACACTCCTACCTATGCTAGCAGCTGCAATCTTCATGTTTGATTCAAGCAACATGAAACCTCCAATAAAGCCAGTCAATGAGCTGATCTGATACTTGAACCTCTTGACTACACTTGAAACAAAAGTAAACAGGATATTGAAATGACCAAGGCAACATAAAATGGATATGATTTTCACAATGAAAATATAACTAGAAATTTGGACTCTAGAACTCTCCCATGTAGTTAGCTATAGGATCATGAATACATAGTTTTTTTTATAATCCTCAAGACATTCTGCAATTTTAGACAGCTCATATATGCTTTCTTTAGCATCATAATATTTCAGTTGTGTGCTATCAAACTGATTTCCAAGAACTAGGTATCCTTCCTCAATCTCAAAAGAGAAAGGTAGCATCACCCTCTCTTTGTGTTCTGGCATGATTTTTTTTTGAAAAGACTGATCATGATCACGAAGACTATAGGATTGAATTTGATATTCTAAAACTTAAATGTCTTTCTCAATGTTCTTATCAACTTCATCCAAAAATTTAATCTTATCTTCTGAATTTCACTCAAATGACTTTAAATAAGAAGACAAGGACAAAGAAAAATTTTCATCCACTTCCTCATTAGCTAATCATAATTCCATTGTTTAAAACCTTGAATGGAAGGAGATTCTACCACCAACTCTATTCTTTCCATCCACGTTTCCAAAAAAATAAGCCAAAAATTTGCAAATGACTTAATAGATCTGACAGGAAAGCTTTCAATCCACTGTTTACATTTCCCTTGAAATGAATCATAGAACAATATGATGAAAATATCTTCATGTCTAACCCTAAGAAGCTCAGTAAAGTCATATAAATCTAAGATATACTTCAAGGTCAAACTCAAATCTTCTCCATTAAATTTTGGACCATTCCTTAAAAAATATGCATCCTTGGGAAGAGGATTTTGGAAACCATAAATTCTTGAAAAATCTACACGTGCATACCTTGAAACAAGAATGGAAAGATTTGAGTTCTTCATAAGTCCAGTGGAATCACCTTGAATCTATGAAATTTTGAATTCTTCAACAATGGAGTTTCCAAGGTAGTTCTGCAGCCTCAAAAAATTCTGAGCTCCTCCTACCTCCAAGAGTTTAGCTTCACTTGTTTGCACAAAAACTTTGGGAATTTAGTCTTCAAATTCCCCGGCAACGGTGCCAAAATTTTATCACCAAATTGAGTCCTGTTGGGCTACTTCAATGGTCAAGTTGGAGTAACTCTTTCAAACCACTTCTAACTAAAGCTTAGCCTCTTCAGTTTAAGAGGGCTCTCTCAAGGGGGTTTTATGATATTGAATATTGATAGTACTAGATGTCTAACTCTATAAATTGTGTCATGTTTTTGTATGTTTACAGGTTGAAAAAATGAAGGCTTGCTATCACTGGGCTATGGAGTCAGTGACAGGAATCTCAATGAAAAAGGCTCTCCTTGTGGAAGCTGAGGCATGTAGATATTTAAATGAAAGTAAAATACACACACACAGATTTTACTCAATATATAAATGTTCAAAGGAAGTCAGAGCATGAGAAACATGAATTCTGAGTAATGAACATTAAGATACAGAAAGTAGGACATTGAGAAAGATATCCAATAGTTTAATTCTTGAAAGAAAGTCAAAGCATGCAAAGAACGAATTCTGAGTAATCAAACATTAGTATAATGACAGAAAGTAATAAGATACATAGGACAATGTTCATGAAAACATCGAATAAATCTCAGGTGAAGGATGAAACCAATAGCCATTCTCTATTACTGATCAGAAACTCTTTACAATAGTAGAAATCAGCAGTCACATATTACAACCTTTCATACATCGAAGTATTGTTTACTTATAGGCATCTAGCCTTTACATCCAATCTACCAAATGGCTAGATCGTTAAGTTATTTTACTGCCACCTAATCTAACCACAAACTGAATATTTATAACTAGAAACTGACACCTACTAAATTAGGAGTTAGATTCCTAACATAACTCAAACACCTACTTATTACATTTTTATCTAAAGATAATCCAACTTCCTCAAAAGGAATCATGTCCTTCAACAGTACTGACCATAATCAAACATAACTACCCTCACTGTCTTCATGAAATTGTTATGCCTAATGTTAGGGAACTGTTATGTTGATGATATGGCAGTATGATGAGATGGAAGCTTAAAACCATCTTCATGACAAATGTTTCCATTTAGAAATCCTCTATTATGATACTCTTTAACACTTCCCATGGAGAACAACTTTGAAAAATTTACTTTCAAACCACTTCTAGATCTATGGAGCATAACCCTAATTTTTAGGAAAGCATGACCCTTGACTTCAACATTGTTTTGATTGATGACCTGGCTGCATGACACTCTCTTTGAGTCAGAAGTATTTGATGATAAGCTCCCTTGACACGTTGGAGGATTCCAGCTATCCAAAACTGCCATTAAGCTACTCCAAAACCATCCAAAATAGTTCTCTACGAAAACAAGATAGTTTTGTAGCGAGCTTTGGTAGCGTTGAAAAATGACTTTTGAACCCAAAAAATATGCTCCTTTGTTGTTCCATGGTGTCAATAAAGTCATGACACATCCACACCATCAATATCCCTTCTTGAAAGCTACAAAAAATGACTTTAGAAGCAAAAAGGCTGCTACAGGTTTTTTCATAACGTTTTCTTGTCTTTAAGTCTAGGAAACGCTATGAAAAGAGGAAAGACTATATAAAAACAAAGAATTTGTCTATTTAAAAATTGTCTTCACAAAATTAATTTCTTCTGCTAAAACTTGATCTTCTGCATGTTATGGACCTCATCAAACTAATTAAGAACACAATCAATCTCACCTTACATATTTAAAACATCTTTGCAGATTTTTCCTGTTTTCTCTGAAAAATAGGTCTTAGAACAGAGATTATATCTTTGAATCCATGATGTATTTTTCAAAACTAGAGGAGGTTTTTTTCAATAAGAATTTTCTAAAGAAAAACCTCTCTTGTCCAGAATCGGAATTTGAAAAACATGTATAAAATAGGAAAACTTTTCTTTCTAAAAATAGGGCCCAAAGACATCCCTGTATCTCCCAACTGATAGCACCTATGAGAAAAGTGAAAGAGGTTATTTTTCCTTGTTCTGTGCTTGAAAATAACTTCTCTCAGTATTTCAAAATTCATATCTTTTCATCCATAATCCTATATTTAAACTTACTGCTCAAACAATCCAAAACCACAGAAATTTCTTTGTTAGCTCTAGCAAAAATTTAAACAACTTGAACTGATGCATGCTTCAGCAAAGCTAGGGTCCTCCACGAATAGCTTAAGGTCCATGACCTTCTATCTTATCCACAGAGTTTCCTTTGTGTGCTTTCTTGTACATGACCATCTCCTTTTATAACCAAGCTACCCTCTTAAAAAGGTGACACTTGTAAAGCCAAATTGGACAGCAAGCTGCTTAGTGTGATGAGGCAACTCTCAAACAATGACATTGAGATGTTTCACATGAAAGAATTAATGTTGAGTGACAAATAAAAACTTAGGATGAGATTTTGTGTTTTAAATGATAGCTCATGCTTTAATCATGACACATACATGCCAAAAAGGGTAATGATGACCTCATACATGGTTATGTACCTTTGAATTAACCATAAAAGACTTGAATAACCTCCATCCTATTTCCTTCTAATCATTGACTGACACCTTGCACCGAATTTGAAAAGAAAGACAAAAAAACCTCTTTTTGTAGCATAGTTAGTTCATTTCCTGGCAGTTTCGCTACGAACTATTAGGCAGTTTCGTAGCGAAAACTTCCTTTTTACTATGTAATTCACTATGAAAACAAGAAATCTTGGCTAAAGTGACCTTTTGGAATTCAAAATCTTTGGAAATGGAATATGTCAGAAAATTATGACTGATGGGACATGATGTGACCTATATGGAGGTGGTTTTGAGATGAAATGAGGCTGGTCTTGAAACTTAGGATAGGTTAAATATGAAAAAATGAAATTTCCTATGCCAACTTGAAAAAGGTTTAAGGAGACCTTATACTTTTGAGAAGTGAACTGTATGACCATGTCAAGTAATGACTCACAAAATTATGAGTGATAACACATATGAGCAGCAAAGGGTAAACGTTAAGAATTGTGATGTGCAAAGTGCGATGGGCGGATGAGTGACGTGGCAAGACGAAGGTGAGGCCGCCCACACATCGCAGATCACAAGTTTTAGTTATGAGCAGTGGAAGGTAAGAGCTATATTCCATGGGGAGCAATGTGTAGGGAGCACTGTGCAGGGAGCTGGGAATGGATTACATGGAAAGGAGGTGGGACCCAAAATCATATCGCATATCGCAGATCAGAGGTTTTACAAATGAGCAGCGAAGGGTAAACGTTAAGAATTGGGATGTGTGATGGGCAGAGGAGTGATGTGGTAGGACAAAGGTGGGGCCGCCCGCACATCACAAATCTCAAGGTCTATATGTGAGCGGTGGAGGGTAAATTCTATAATTTTTAGTGTGCGAAGTGTGATGGGAGGAGGAGTGACATGGCAGGACGGAGGTGGGGTCGCCCTCACATCGTAGATCGTAATTGGAAGAGTTTAGTTATGAGGATTGGGAGGCATGTGTTATTATATGTGGGGAGCGATGTGTGGGGAGCAGGGAATGGAAGGTGACGTGGTGGATGGATGGCGATCCCACTTTATATCACATTTTGGGGTTCAGGAGCAATCAGATATATGATATGCAAATGGAAATTTTGGAATATCGATGCGATATATGTAAGGAATTAAGTGCAGTAAGTGATATTACATATATTATATGTAATATATAATACGTGTAATGTTTTTTTGGATGCAGAAATTAACACACTTTGGATCATAATTCCTTGACCGCAACACTTTCCTCTTTTGACTACGGGGCTTTCCGCCCAACCTACGCTTGAATAACTTGTCCTTAACCTTAAAAATTCATGCCTTTTCCCTGTGATTTCCTTAAAGGGACCACTTCTCCATGTTATATGCGGTCACAAGCCAACAAGAAGATTTCTTTGGAGTTATTGACAAATTAATCAAGGTTGCACTATGACATATCTTTGCACTAATATATGATGACATTGTTGATATGTTATGCTAAATAAATTTTACACTCCTACATATTGACTCTATGATCCTATGATAACAATGAAGAAGCCACACTGACCCAAACATTCCTCACGTTGTCCCAAACTTTTTTATGCATAAAATTTAAAGAAAATCACAAAGAAAAATAATTTTCACCATCTTAGAGGTAACATTTTCTTTGGATACCTTCACCATCCTTTATAGCATAATTTTATCTTTCCAACGAGTTATTACTTGGCCTGAAACTCTAAGTGGTTTGGGAGATATGGATTTTTCAAGTTAAAAATAAATGAATCGGTCCTTGAGCTGACGTACACTCAGTCACTCATGTCGGCCTCCCTCCATAAGATGTTTCCATTCAATTTAAAGTCAAAATTCGTATCAATACAAGGCTAAGCTATTCATTTTTAAAATTTAATTTTGGTGAAGATATCTCAGAGGAAAAAAACATAAATGAGTTCACACAAAGTGAACTGGAGAAGGTCGAAAGAACTTGACGATAATTTTATTTTAATTTTTTAGTTAAATTCTGCAATGAAACTGCCAAACTCATTCAAAAATAGTTCGAACTTGTCTACAATATCTTTAGACCTATAAAAGAGAGCTTCTAAGACTTCAACATGTAACAAGAAGTTGTCAGACCTTCGTACCTATGATAGGAAGCTACAACAAAACCTTCAAACTTGTGTTGAGGACTACAAATTGGCTTGAATTTAGTGATATGACCACAAGCCAAAACTTTTATCACTGTAGCTTCAGATAAGTGTTGATTGGAGGAACAAACCAATGCTCTTATCATTTTAAAGACTAAAGTAATCTATAGGTTTTGCTTCAGACCTATACTTTCTGTGGTAACTTGGTCTTGGAATAACTCAACTTGTGAAAGCTCGATTACCTTATAACTATCTCAGACCTGAATTACAGTAGACAACCAAGCTCAGTGATCGGTGTTGGAGACAGTGAATAAGATGAGAAGTCGTGGACAATTATTAGACCCTTGGGTAGTGAAGTGTCTTGAAGATATATCATATTGAAATTTGTGGAGTAGTCTTGTGGAAGAATAGTAGCTACAATCAACCATTTGTAGACTTGGAAAGTTACATTTTTGGAAGCACTTGGAAACCTTGGACATAGGACTCTTGGAACATTATTTTGGACAAGTACGGCTTTGAAGAATATTTAGTGGACAATGGAACATTTTTGGATTTTCACAAGAGGATATTGGAAACCTTCAAGACTACCTTGGAACCTTGGAAACCTTGCAGAGTACCTTGGAGTGGACCACAAAGTTTGAAGAAGTTTCTTTGCCTTTTGGAGACCAAGAAGTTTTAAATAACATTGGAGATGTTTTTGGATAGTCCTTGGAAGATCGTATAGTTCTATTGAAGTAGCCTAGTTAATTCTTGGGGTATCATATTGAGGAGATTTTTAAGGATTCTTGAAGAAATTATTGGAGACCATGATGTGTTGAATTCATGATGAGGTGACATTGGAGATATTTGTTTTGGGTACCATGAAGAGTAGTGGTGACACCTTCATGTGAAGAAAAAGGTTTTCATTTATGAAGTGACACGGAGACTAAGTGAGGGGAAAGATGAATATTGTCAAGGCTCGTTGAAGAAGACATTGGGAGCCTTGAAGATCATCAAACTTTTCTTGACAAATTGAAGCAATGGGTTGGAGCCCTAGAGGATAGGTGTCCTCAAGAAGACCATGTTGGTTCCTGTACCAGAGATTGGGTTGGAGCTCTATAGATTGAAGCCTCAAAGTGACAAGGTTCGAGCCTTGGAAGATAGGGTTGGTGCCCTAGAGGTCGGAGGCTTGTGAAGTCCAAGTAGGTGCTTGGAAAAGTACAGGTTTGTACCTGGAATAAGGATTGAATATCGATGTCTTCATCTAGGTTTGGGGCCCTACACTATTGTATTGGATTTATTGTAAATAAGAGATTAATAAAAGTATTTATTCTTGTTTTTCATTTTGTGTTCTAATTATAAGTGATCTAACTAGTAAAAATAACAATTGAAAAGAAATATTGATTCACCCTCCCCCCCTCTCATTATTTCCAACAAGTGTTGTACCTAATCATCAAGCACAAAAGAAATAACTAATAAAATTAGTATAACCACATAAAAACTAAAAAATAAAATATTAAAATTAAAATTTATATAATAAAACTTACTTGAACCTGAGAATAAATCCAAAACCCAATCTCTTTCATTTGAACATAAATCTATAAGGTAGTTAATTAATGCTTATGATTTTTGATAAATGTTAACTATCTCTCCTTTCACATATTTATCCTCATATGTTAGTTTTCTTACGACAACATCATGAACTAGTACTTGAATATGACTCTTCCCATATACTCGATTCAAAAGAACAAGATTGTAACTATCATATTTTGTCTAAAATTCAACATGAATGAACTCACGATCATTTATAATAATTTGATCTTCGAAAGAAACAAGATTTGACTTCTGGCTATAACATGACATAGTAAAAGTTCAATTAACTTGTACACAAATAAATTTTTTTTAACATTAATGAAACATACAATTTCAATGTCTTACCATGTAAGCTACATCCTTGAGTTTGTTTTTGAAAAGTCAACAAGAAATGTGTGTCTAATTTAATTTTCCCTTAATTAAATTGGACAATAAAATGTAATCTTATCTCATATTCACTTGTAATAGTTAATTGAGTGTGATAAACTCAATTAGCTCATGAATTTCGAGTTGAGGGTGGTTGGTGAGGCATGTACAGTGATTCTACTAGTTATTGAGTCCAAGTTGTAGTTAGTGCATTATTTCAATGCATGAAAAATCAGTTAACTCAATTAATTGAGTTAAAATCAATTTAACTAGTTGTAACAATTTGTTGCACTAGTGAGAGGTCAAGTGAATTAAATCAGATTTAATTCACATGCATTGATATGTCATGTAACTAATGATTTACTATTAATAGCTGCATGCATGTTAGTTCCAATGGAGACCCAGTTGAGACAAAGGTTAAATTGATGTTAACTATTAGTTATATTATTAGTATGCTATCCACATGTAGTAAAAGATCCATAGGATTTCCCATGAGCATTGCGCAGTTTTGGAAGGTTGAAATTCTTAAAGAATAAGGATTGCATTTCACATGAATTGTATGTTAGTCATCAGTAATTTTTGCTATTTTTAGATGACTAAATGCTTGTCTTAGATTTCTAAAAAAAATATTCATGAATATTGTGAGTTTTAGAAATCTCACTACCTTCATTATCCTTAAACCAAAATTTTCACTATTCTACTATTTTTCCATTCATTGGTTAAACTACCACTCCTAAAATACCCCTCATGGGCTCATGCCACTCATCTTTGTCCTATTTTCCCACCCATAACCTCAACACTCTGTTTTGCCTTTGCTTCACCCCTCTACTTTCCATCTAGGTTACCAAACAAATTGTCCCTTCCCATGTTCACCAAGTCCCTCAAGCATTGATGGTCTCAAACTATCTCTGTAGGCTCTTTAGATAAATCAAGTACATTGGGTTTTGGATCTTCATTAAATCACTTTTTCATACTCTGTTTTTAGACCTGAAGCCTCCAAAGCTAATTTTCAGTCAAACAGAGGTCAATGGACCCCAACTAGGTCAATTAGGGTTTCATATTTTCTAAGGTTATCATTTCCAAAGACGACTACCACTCATTTTCAAAGTCTGCACATGAGGTAATGAACAAGCTTAACTTTTTTGCAGAAGTGTTAAGAGGTCAATCAACATGAGTAATTGATGAGGTAAGTGGTTTGTGCCTAAAAGATCACATCATTCAGCAATGAAGACAGAAAATTTATGGTTTTACACTTGGCAGTCCAACAAAGTCTCAAACAGTGATCAAATTGCATAAAATAGCATGGAGGAAGCACTAAACCCTAATTCCCTATTCCACTAGGCTAGGGTTTGCTATGGAAAAGAGGCATAGGAGCATAATATCCATATGGTAGGCCATATTAGTAATCATGAAGCCATACCAACTCATAAACATCATGCCTCCATATTTTTCCCGGAATTCTTTCCAAGAGCTAAGCCATTTGTCACACCTAGGGCCAGTTTTGCTTCAAACTATGTTTTTGACCAAACATAGATGAATTTGACAAACGTGAGAGATTTTTTTGTACATCATAGGTCCATTAAGAAAAAACTCCTTCAGATTTTACACAGGTGTCATAGTTTTAGAGAAATTTCAAAAATACATGTGTCATGGGAGGATTGCTGCACTTCTGGAGTGACCTTGGGAAAATAAGGTTTTCTCCTAGCTCGAGTGTCCAAATTACTTTATTTATGCATCAAATGAAAACTAGACTAGAATATATTTCGAATGAGCTATCATGAGCTCAATTTGGAGTTGAGGAAGGCCTCCAAAAGTTGTTTGCACTAGCACTTTTCATTTCTGCACCATCATTGAACACTTTTTGACCAGTCTTGGGAACATCAACTTTTGACAAGTCAAATGAAATCCAATCAAATAAAAAAAGGTATATTTATAAATCATCTAGGATAATATTTCCAACGAGCTATCATGGTCCCAATTTGGACATCAGGAAGGCCTCCAAAGTCCCTCTGCAAAAGGCACTACGCGTAGGGAAATGTTTGACAAATTTTGGTTTTTCGCTAATGCCTCTAAGTGCAACACCCTTGGCACTAAGATTTCATATCAGGCATCCTCAAGAGGAAAAATTTAAATTTTTGGAATCCTCAGCTCAAGTACATCATGTTCACCAAATTTCAGAGCATTTGGAGCATTTTTGGTCCCTCAAAAGGCTAAAAAACACCTTATTTTTCACCTTTCTGCCTCATTTTCAGGCCTGGCACTGCACCTAGAGAAGCTTTGGTAGATTTCATTTTTTGATAGGTTAATAGAGCCCAATAAGAAAACCAAGGGAATTTTGAAAATAATACTCAACACGCTTTCCAATGGGCCATCACGGAGCCAATTCCGACATCAGGAAGGTCATCACAACTTGGCTGCAAGTGGACCCAGTTTCTCTCGTGCAAGCGCTACGCGTAGGGAAGAGCAAGCACTCAAAGAGGAAAAACTCCAATAAAACCTTGGAATCTTGGCTCAATCTTCTCTACAGGTCTCTCAAACCCCATAAGGGAGACATCCACCAAATTTGGGAAAATTTTGACAAATTTTAGTTTTTTGCAAATTTGGAGGCCTCTGAGCGTAGCATCCTTGGCTCTACGCTTTCATCTCAAGCATCCCAAGGAGGAAAACTTGGAATTTTTGGAATCCTAAGCTCAAGTATAGTATGTTCACCAAATTTCAGAGCATTTGGAGCATTTTTGACCCCTCAAAAGGCCAAAAAACACCTCATTTTTCACCTTTCTGCCTCATTTTTAGGCCTGGCGCGCGCCTAGAGTAGTTTTGGGAAATTTTCCTTTTTGATATGTTAATGGAGCTAAATCAGAAAACCAAGGGAATATTTGGAAATTAGACTCATCAGGCTTTCCCATGAGCCATCACGAAGCCAATTCCGACATTGGGAAGGTCATAGAAACATGGCTGCAAGTGGACCCAGTTTCTCCCGTGCATGGTGCTACGCTTTCAGACCTCACTGTGTGTTTTTGGCCAAAAAGTAAAAAAAAGACACTCGTTAATGGAAAAATGATATTTTAGTGTTTTTTGAGGCAAATCACTCCAAATTTAGGTGCTAGGAGTTATTTTTTCATTTATTTAATGAGATATTTTGTGCCTTGGGCCTTGCAGGTCTCTTAGGCATAAATGACATTTATGACTATTTTTGATATTTTCAAACCCTAGTTAGGTTTTTTTCCCTCCTTTGCTAGATAAATAGAGCATGAGGGCCTCATTGTAAAAGTTTGGCATTTGATGACTCTTGAGAGAAATATATGGTTTTTAGGAGATTGAAGAAGAAATTGGTGTTGTGGAGCTTGTGAATGGCTTATTTTGATTGATGATGGAGAAGGCTTGCTTGCAGGATCCTTGAGCTTGGTTAATGGTGATGTGCTTCTATTCAGTTCATGTTTTCTTATGTATCATGTTGTTTCATCTTTCTATATTACAGTAGGACAAAGGTTTTATACTAAGAAATGTTTTTCAAAGGCACCTTAGCTTTGTTTGTTCTTCACTGCCTATATGTTTTCCTCTGCTAGGTCATTTTAGAGAATTATTAATTTCTCTCTAGACCCGCCTAGGCTTGTTTATTTCATGAATGGTTTAATACAATAGGTATCAAATATTTTTTATGGTTATCCCTTCTTGTTTGATGTCACTAAAACATTGTTCTTGAGATCTCTCTCTAAAGTACCACTAATTAGGTTTGCCAAAGAGGCTATGTTTCGATCATACCCTTTGTCCATGCTTGAATAGTTGTTTTGGATATCTTTATGGCTATGATCAATGATGTTTAGGCATTCCCTATTCTTTGATTAAAGTTATATGTTTATCTTAAATGTTTTCTAACCTTGAAGGTGAAATCACTAGAAGTTAAATGAGTTTCTCGCCTTCTACATTTCATTGGGTTGTTTGTCTGAAATGCTTATTTGCTTGAGTTGAATCAAAGAGTTATTGGTATGCCATGTCTATTGATTACTTCTTTATGCTAAATAGAGTTGAATTCCCTTATTTTTTTAAGTATATGACAAATGATTCTTAATTTCCCTTTTCCCTACTTTATTCACAAACTTGATGTTCATTTCATTTCACACAAACATTGAAAATCCATTTGACCATGCTAGATTTTCCTGTGATGCTCCCTGATTCATTGTTGAAATTTTCATGACTTTATTGAATCCATAGCCCAATGAATTGAATATTTCCTCACTCCACCTATTCTACTTGATCATATTACCCAACCGAAACAAACAAACAAACCCTACACTTAACAACTAGCCTAAAATGAAACCCTAAAAGCAAACAAGTTCACATCCTTTGCACAAAATAGAGAGACCCCTCTCTGAGTCCAAGAAGGCTAGGTCCTAGGACTCCAAATACTGGTCTGATGTTAACCTATGCATTTGATCTCACGAATCTAACAAGTCACGAGAACCTAACATTGCGCAAGAAAGGAAGGCTGAGCAGAGGCTGAAAATTGGCAAAGTGTTGGTATTTTTTGTCTTGATCAGTGTGAGCCTCTTGTGAGGTTGCAGGAGACTCTTGTGAGAAGAGTGCATTGTAATTGTTTCATGATTCCTTGGTAAATATACAATAGACTATAGAGGGGTTTTAAGCAACATGATTTCCACAAGAAATTATATGTGTTGTGGTTTGATTTTATTCTTTCTTTACTTCTTGTGATTGGTGATTGTGTTTATTTTCCACAATTAATTTGTAGAAGGATTCAGTGTATTGCTTTAGCATATCGCATGATCGGATTGAATCCATTGATATAAATATTTTTTTTATAATTTCTACATGGTATCGGAGCACAGGAAATCACTATAGTGCAGAAGAAATTGAGTTTGTGCTGAGTAGCATTGGAATTTGCAAAAGTATTCTTTGGTGCGACAAGCAGATCAAGATCAATATGGCTTTCAATGGCTTGATATTGGAATATGCACTTGAGTTAAGTTCCAATTATATTACGTTGAAAGATAGGATGGAGGCAATTTTGGAGGACAACGGGTTGAAATAATTCATTGATAATGACATTCCCAAACTCGCAGCAGCAGACTCCGCTCTTCTTAATGCTTGGAAAAAGAAGGTCGCAAAGGCGAGGAGGATCTTATTGGAGGGAGTAGGAGACCAAATTGTCTCAAGTCTCCATGGAAAAGTGAATCCATATGCAATGTGGAAGGCTTTGAAAGATCTATTTCAGAGTAGCAGTGACCACAGAAAATTGGCACCAAAGGACAAGCTCAGGCAAATCAAAATGGAGAAAGACAACGCTATTCTGAAATATTTAACCAAGTTTGTCCAATGTCGAGATGAGCTTGGGAGTGTTGGAATTACTGTAGCAGATTATGACTTGGTGAGCCTAGCTCTTCTACACCTTCCTAAGAGTTGGCATATTTATCAAGGCTTTGTCAATGGGAGGGAGAAGCTGCCAGATTGGGAGCAACTTCGATCAGATTTGGTGCAAGAATAATTTAGGCGGAATACCAGGGATGAATCCTCATATTTTGGGGCCCTTGTTTTGAAAATAAAATTATTTTGAGACACAGATAACAAGTGGCAGAGCGCAACCATGGTAGACAAAGAGTTATCATGGTTGCAAAGAGCTGAAGAGAAAGTGGCGCGGTTGTTGCCGAAGCAAGCACAAATGGCAGAAGGGAGCGACGAGAAAAAATAGTGGAACTCCCAGTGATCAGGGAGACGCAGCAAATAACATGGAAGAAAGGAATGGGAAACTGACAGTCACGTTTGCAAAGGAAAAAAATAGGCATTTGGCCAACATAGACGAGGGATTGGTGCAGTGGAGAGTAGAGGAAGAGAACCGTAGGAGAGCTCTGTTTGCTCTGGTCATTCTGTTCATTCAATTCACTCTTTCAATTATGTCTGTTTTATGTGATGATATTGTAATCAGTCCTACCGGGATCACTCCGAAGAGCAATGTAACTGTCCACTTTAAATTTTGTTTTTCATCTTGAATATGTTCACAAGTAGGATCTTGTGCAACGTAGTTAAACCCATTCGAAGTACATCGTTATGTCTGTCTTATTTTGTAGTTGTGATTGGGAAATATATGATCTATTCCTAACTTTATTAAGGTTGCGGCATGCCTCGGGTGAGACTCTCTTCTCTTCGGAGTAGAGTGAAAATGTTGGTGTTGTGCTAAACAACTGCAAAAACCTTGTTGGCCTCCATCCTGAACCTGGGTCTTTCTCAGAGACCTTCTTTCTCACCAACAAATGGTTCTGTTGCCGGGACCCAAAAATTTCATTTAGGAGCTAGATCATGGTATCACGAATCTTCGAAAGGGAAATACAAAACTGGTGGGATAACCGCTTATATCATTTCATAGCGCAATAGGCTGAGTTGAGACAGCAGAGGGAGAAAATTTTCAAGAATAAGGTTCTATTCTCTGAATTTGCGAGTGATATATACGAAATTTTCTGGGGAAAATTTCCAGAGGAACTCTACAATTGGTTGCGGAGACCACAAGTCAAGATAGTCCAAGAAAGCTCGCGAAAGATTTGTTGCAAGTGGGTGCATGAAGATCTAGTAGCCCTCCGTTGGTTGGATACCGATTTGACTCGAGCTGTATATTTCTAGGTGCAATCTACCTTGGAAGGATATGTAGTGGAATTTTCAGTTGAGTATTACCAGTCCTTTTCAAAAGTAGAAGACGTGTTCAGATCCGGATTATGAGGAGATTTGTTGAAGGAGATTCCCTTGTGGATCAAAGCTTTAATGGTAGACGAGGGATTGATGGAATTTCAAAAATATGAGATGGAGAATTAAACCTCCAGTACTGGGGGAAGGTGTTAGGAATCTGTAATTAGCAATATTGGCAAAGTCCAATCATAGAAACAACATCGTTTCAACCACTTTGGGATTCTAGGATCTAGCCCTCCCTAATCCAAAGAGGGATCTCTCCAATAAGTGCAAAGATGGATTTGTCTTTGAAGTTTGGGGTAATTATATTAGGCTAGTTATGAAAGGCCGAGGGTTTGTTTTGTTTTTGGATGGTTGAGCATGATTACTGTTTGAGGAGGAAATTCCTAAATGCAAAGAGTTTAAAAGGTGAGAAGTTGCAAGCAATGAGAGTACGCTTCAGCCAAAAAAAATATATAATTGCAGGTTTTAGTCCATTGGGCTATGGAGTCATAATAGGGTTTAATTGGAACAACAAGAGGAAAGAGTGGTCCATGGGGCAAGTCATCTATGTCTAAGGATCTCTTTGAAGTTTGATTTATGGAATGAAATGGTACAATAAGAAGGAGAATTAAACAGATGAGGAACAAAGAGTAGCCCAGGATCTAGTAAGTACTTCTAAACTAGCCAGCCTTTGACATAGACTCAAGAAAAACATAAAAGCAAACTAGGATCTGGTAAGTACTTTTAAACTAACCATCCTTTGATACACTTTCAATAGAAAAAAAAAATTAAAACAAAGGGAAACTTCGGCCTCTGTTTGAATTTTTTTAAGGCACAGGTGGCTTTGTGGTAGCTGGGAGGAATCAATTCACCTCAGATGTGGTGGTGGAGGCCTTTCTGTCTGATAGATCTTTTGATTTACCTTTAATTCTATTTTAATTTGGGGGATTAGGCTTTTGATAATCAATCTTAGCCGTAATCCCCACAAATATGTCTTCAATATTTTGTTCTGTTGTGCTCTGTCTTCAAAAATGATACTCTTTTAATTGTGATTAAAATCACAGTGTCTTGTTGATGTGCAGGCCGCGCAGGGCTCTCAAGGCATCAATTCCCATGAAGCACTGACGAAACATGGATCTTGAACCCCAAAAATGGTTTTATTTTGATAAATAAAGGGCATGGGAATCGTCATTCCCAGCCCTCGACCTTTTCTTTCAACATAATGGAAAACCATTAATCCTGCAAAACACACAAAATATCAAGAAATCCTGCGTTGTGGGTTTAACTGCTGCAGAGGATGTGGGGAGGAGCGTAGCTGTTGGATGGCGACATCCAACGGTGGAGATAACCCAAGAGAATGTAAAAAGGAGAGTGGAGGTAAGAATAAGACGAAATGATCTAGGACCGTCCGATCTGGACATGTGGATGGTCCAGATCCAATCAGAGGGTCGCAATCGGCAGAGAAACAATGTTAATGTGCTCGACAAAAAACTTGCGATGCGATTAAGCGCTGATCGTCGATCTGCAGATCAGATCGACAGCGGAAAATGAATCAGAGGGGTTTTTTAAAAATGCGGAGGAAGGGTTAATGATCAGAGTGAATTAGATCCGTCGGATCTGAGGAAGGCAGGGAGGAAATCAATGGCTCTCAATTGATCGCAGGATGACCAATCGGGGGAAAAAATAAAACGCGCTCGATGAAACTTGCAATGCGATTGAGCGCGGGCCGTTTGATCGGCTTACGATCAACGGTCGGGATTTTTTCTACTTACGCACCGTCGGAAAACTTTTAAAACATAGGAAAACCCAACATTTTAATATAAACAAAGGTTTTATGCTGGGTCAGGGTGAAAAATATATATAACATGGTTAGGCGCCCGACTGCGGGGCCTTGGTCTATATGGAATGATAATAGGCCCGAGGCGTATACAATAAAGGGCCAATCGCAATCGGAGCTTCGGGCTCGGGATTTTCAATCTACCCATTGGAATTTTGCGATGCAATTGGCGCCTCGGGACTTAAACTCTTGGTCCCGGGCGTAGGCTATATGGAATGGAAAGCGGCGGGGGCGGGGTTTATATATATGGGACCCAATCGCATCGTAAAGTTTAATGTGGGTCTTTCAATCAACCCATTTTGAATTTCCCCGATGCGATTGTGCTTCGGGTCTTTTTGATCTAACCATTTTTCATTTAACAATTGTTGTATGGACGCGTTAGACCAAACTTTGGATAAGTGAGTTTTTTGTATTTACAAAGGAAAAAATGGATCGGAGATGGATTTTCAAAATGATTTAGTGCCCAATTGCGGGCCCATGGGTTGCATGGAAAAATAATATGATTGGGGGTTATGAAACAAAGGGCTAATCGCATCGGAGTTTGTCTACAACAAAAATACTTGTGCTCACTGTGTTTTTCCAATGCGATAAGAGCCTGGATGTCTAGCGCTTGGTTCTAGCGCTGGGGCACACGGAGGGGAAGTGGTTTAAGGCTTATCCCAAGGGGGCTTAAGCCTTTATGCAAAAAATGGGTTTTTTATAGATTTTCAATGGTTTTTCAAAGGAATTTGAGGGTTTCGGTAAGGCTAAAAAGTGAGTTCTCAACCTTGTAAAAATGATTTTCATGAAGGGAAGAAGAGGGATCATGAAAATAGAGGAGTTTTATGGAGAAAAAGGGGAGAAAAATGAAGGTTAATTTTGAGTGGAGGGAGGGGGAAAATCATGATTTTGCAGCAGTATTTTCACTTATGGAAACAACAGAAATTTTGAGTATAAAAAAGGGAACAACAGTGAAGATTTGGACAGAGAAGAGGCATGAGGCCTTCAAGAGTATTCAAGAGCCAACACTTTTTAGCAATAAAATTTGTTCATTGAAGGCTCAAAAAGTCTTAGCCACCTTTTTCTATAACAAATATTATAGGTGGCTAACATTGGCTCCACTTGGGGATGGTGCCTTCTTGAAGGCATCAAGAACTTCAGACTTGCATTCTCTGGGAAGCTAACCTCTGCCACATCCATTATGTTCTCTGGGAGGCTGACCTGTGCCTCATCCATTGGGCTGCCCTTCCTTTGCTGGGATGATATTACTTTGAAACATATTAGCAGTCATAGAAACAATGGATCTTCATCAATACAAACTTTCTACCTACCTAATCCTATTGATCTAGCATTTTTTTTTCATTAGAGTGCACTTGGATTGGCAAACTGTTTTACAAAATTTTATTCTTTTGAAAGTAGGAAATCTAATCTATTTCTACTCCTTATTTCTACATGGACTCAGATTAAACAGTTGAGCCTATATGATTCTCTACCTATTCTATCAATCTGTTAGGATTAAACAGTCTAACAGACTCTATTCTCTACATTCTACAACAGGAAAAAAAAAAATCAAGTCAGGATTGAATAGTCTAACTTGTTACTGATCTATGGCATAAAAACAAGCTGCACATAGACATTATTTTGCACAAAATTTTAAAAAAAATGGAAGGCTTGAGATCTGAAATTTTCTCATCATGGCCTTCTCTTTTCTTTACAACTTTGTTTTTACCTTTGTTTGAGTTGTTCCTCCTTTGTTCTCTGGTTCAGATTTTGAGCTAATTAGAACCAGATTTACATCTTTTTTGACTCAGAAAATAAAATAGATTTGAGTCATCTCTTTTTGGAAACTTAGGTTCAGATTTTGAGCTTGTTTGAACCTTCAATTTCTATCCTAAACTATCTACTGATAAGCCAATATTAAACAGTTTGGCAAATCGAATTGACTACCCTATCAACAGAAAATTTAAAATTAATTAGTCAAGATTAGGTTGTTTCACTAACTAGAAGTGTGTTCTTTAGGAGTGGCATTTTAGCTTGCACACTTTCAGATTTGTTTCTCTTTTTTGGTATGGGGCTGTACCTTTCTTGTTTTCACAATCTGCCCTCTTTTCTTTCTTTCACTGTTTTTGTATTTTTGATTTTTCTAAATTTGAATGCAATGGTGGATGAGATATTTATAATGAGAAAAAAGATAAAAAGGCTTTCGTAACATAACATGGATCAAGAGAAGTAATGATAAAGCATCCTACCATTGACAGGACCCCCAAACAATTCTGCTCCATTCAACTCCTGCAAGAAAAATGCATTGTTACCAGCAGCTGAATGAATAGAGTAAGGGCCAAGCCATAAGTTGTCAAATTTTACATGCTTGCCCTTTTCTTCCCTCCTTGAGTCCCACTTTAAAACTTTGTCCCCAATTTTGAAATTGCTGGCCTTCGTTCTTCTGTCAAAAAGCTTTTTAATGCTGTCATGTTTTTGCAATGCTTTGTTATAAACTTCCTCTCTAGTTTGTTGAAGATGGATTGTCTGATTTATTCTTCTGATCATGTCATTATCTTCAGTTTGCAACTCTTGAATCAACTTCATTACTGGTACACCAAGGTTGTTTGGAAAAATTGCATCAGTACCATACACTAGCTGGAAAGGTGACATGCCAATAGATTTCTTCAAAGTCAATATGTCAGCCCACAATGCATGAACTATCTTTGTGTGCCAAGACTTTTTGTTGTCCTCCAACATTTTCTTGATTATGTTCACTAAAATTTTGTTTGAGGATTCTGCAAGTCCATTACCTTGAGGGTAATAGGCCGTGGAATGCCCCAATGTTATTTGATACCTATGACATAATTCAACCATCTTCTTTGATCTAAATTATGTTTCATTATCAGTGATGATCTTGGTAGGACAACCAAATCTGGAGAGAATGTTAGTCTCCATGAATTTTATAATAACGGAACCATTGGCCTACCTACAAGGTATGGCTTCTATCCACTTAGTGAAATAGTCTGTGGCAATGAGAATCCATCTATGCTGGGCAGAAGATGGTGGATGGATTTCTCCTATGAAGTCAAGTCCCCACTATTGAAAAGGGGCTTCAACAGTGATTGGATGCAGAGGTAGGGGTAGCAGTTTTCTTTTGCCTTCAAAAATTTGACATTTATGACAAGCTATGATCATCTTGTGCACATCATGAAAAAGAGTAGGCCAATAGAAACCAGCCCTCAAAATTTTCTTGGCTGTTGTCTTCCAGTACAAATGACCTCCACACTCTCCTTCATGGAACTGGTGCTTAACCTTATCTCCATCAAACTCAGGAAAAAATTTAAGAAATATACCACTTGCATTTTTCCAATAAAGACATCTATCTATAATGCAAAATTTTGTGGCTTTTAACTTTAGGAACCTTGCCTTTGTTTTTGTCAAACCGGGAGGTGTATTTAAATTAAGAAAAACATAAATAATATCAGCATACTAAGAGGAATTCATAAAATGTTCTTCAACAATGGGAGTTGAGATTTCCTCTTGATAATCTAAAGCATTAATCATATTAATATCAAGAACTTCAAAATTTGATTCAGCCATTAATCTAGCCAGACCTTGGCCTTTGATCAGCTTAGTGGGTTTTATCTCTAAATCATATTCAAGAATAACAAAATGTTGGAAATGTTGTCATTGATGGCAAAAGGAATTGGCAAAGAAGGAACAGAAATGTAGCAGAGAACAAAGGTCAGCAGAGAAGAACAGAGAAATATTGAATTTACACAGAGCAGTATCAGTCAAGGAGCAAATTGAATTCAGTAGGAAGGATATTTGAGTCCCTGTGGAATTAATTCATATGTATGCATCCTGATGGAGGATAATTAAAATCTGTGATAAGTAAGAAACCCTATGAGGGAATTAATGGTGCTCTGTATGTAGTTAGAGGAACCGATGCTAATACGGTCGACTGTCTATCCCAAACTGGTAGACAGTGGAGCTATATATATATTCGTTGAGTATAAGAATGAAGGAATTGTGAATCCCTGCAACCAACACGGAACTCGGTGACTGAATTATGTGAGTATAGGCCGTCGAAATTTCTTTTAAACAACACTTCAGAATTACGAACGGAACCTGGAAGGGAAGTGGTGGATCTTAACAAAAGGAAGCGCGACGGAACCTAGAGTAGAAGGGCGGAACCACGAAGGAGGAACAGTACAAGCGGTTTCCGGTTTTCATCGCACCGCTTTCGACGGGCAAGCGATATTCAAGATGTTGGGAGAAATTCCATAGGACGGGCAACACGCGTCCCTGTACGACTCCACAAAACCGCTTGTCACTGCGTGCCATCGCGCATTATTGTTCGATCTAGGATGCCCAGCGAAATTGTTGAACGCCGTTGATCTGGGAAGGAGTCATCGGACGGTGATCGCTTGATGAAGATGTGCGAAGATTAACCAAAGTACAGAGTGGGAATTTGATTGGGTCGTTGATCATATATGTGGGCCCAGTTTAAATTATATTAATTGGCCCTTTTCAAATTAATATTTGCGGGTTTAACCAAGGTTGTTTAAATTAAATATAAATTATGACGAAAAGAGATTGGGCCATCATTTTTACTCCAAAGTTGGTGGAACGTATAAACCTGGGGGTCGACATATGAAGGCCTACGAAGTATGCTGAGGGTTTTTTCATTACTAAAGAAGAAATTTGGATTAATATCTCAATCTCAGATTGAGATATTAAAAAGCCTTAGATTAATTATCTAATTGCAAAAAACCAAGGAAATAAAACAATGAGAAATTGTTTGAGGGCTTGGGTAGACCCCGCTAGATTATCTAATTGATCCCGTCTAGGAATACCATCAGCAGTTGGGTGGTATTGACTCATGGTATTAATAAAGGAAAAACTCTATAAGGAGAAGTGTATTATGGTTCATTGTGTGCATGCAGAGGGATTGTCAATGATTAAATATCTTGAGAGATATCTGCATAATTGAACTTTGTTGTCTGATAAAGCTGAATCTATGATGCACCTATGAAGTTGATGAAGGTTCAAGACCTCTAGATCAAGAAAATGATGAATCTCTAGGAAGATATGCAAATAAATAATGAAGACCTGACGTAAGTCTGACGAAGAAATTGAAGAAATTTGGTGGATCTGAGGATTGACGTCTTCAGCATGAAAGTGGAAGCTTTCTGCCAGTACAAGATGGTGTTAAAATCACAGGATTGGAGCTCCCTTCCAATAAGTGACTGGAGAACGAGAGAAGGTTGTAGCTTTCTGCAGGTGGGTGCCTGCGTGCTGGTATAAGTCTGTGCCAGCACAAAAATTGTAAGAAGTTTTCTTTATAATAAATATTGAAAACAAAGACGACAGCAGCAATGGTTTTCTCCCAAATTGGGTTTCCACCTTAAATACTGGTGTTCATGTGTGTTGCTTATGTGTGATGGCTAATTCTGTTATTACTGCACATGCTTACTGCTTACTAAACTTCTGATGAATGAATGATGCAATAATCTAAGTAAAGAATTAAATAATAATATCTTTGATAAAAAGTTTTCAGTAAGATCTAAATACTGATTCACCCCCCCCCCTCTCAGTATTTTTCCTAACAATTGGTATCAGATCAGGTCCTTCTGAAAATCTTAACCACTAGAAGGAAGATCAATCAAGATGAGCAATCAAGATGGAATAGCATCTATTAGGCCTCCACTCTTCAATGGAAACAATTTAATCTTCTGGAAAACAAGTTTGAGATCCTATATTCTATCTCTAGGTGCAGATGTATGGGCTATTGTTGAAGCAGGATATCAATATCCAACTGCAGTACCAACAGATCCAACGAAAAGAAAGAATTATGAAACAAATGCAAAGGCGGTAAATGCTCTATTGGGAAGTCTAACTGAATCAGAATTTGTCAAAGTCATGCAGCTGAACACAGCAAAGGCAATATGGGACAAAATCATTCTAAGTTATGAAGGAGATGCAAAAGGTAAAAAGTGCTAAACTCCAAACTCTCAGAATTCAATATGAGAACCTAAAAATGCATAATGAGGAGAGCATTGCTAATTTCTTTTTACGTCTTGATGATATTTTAAATCGTATGAGAAATCTGGGAGAAACAATAACCAAATCTACTTTGGTTGAGAAAGTCTTAAGATCACTAAAGACAAAATTTGTGTCAAAAGTTTCTGCTCTTGAAGAAAAGCAGGATCTTCAAAATCTTACTGTGGTGCAACTTCATGGCATACTAACTGCATATGAAATGAGAAGAGGAGGACCATATGAAGTCAAAGAAGCCGTCTTTAGAGATTCTACAAAAGGGAAAGAAGTACAAGAGACAGAAGGATCAGGGTATATCTCAGAACAAGATGAGGTAAATTTTGTAAAGAAACTCCAACTTGGTACAGGACGGTTTAGAGGTAAGCTTCCTTTCAAATGTTTTGCTTGTGGAAGAGTTGGCCATTATGCTGCTAAGTGTCCTCACAAAGAAACACATGAAAAAGGAAAGGAAGTAGAAAGAAGGAATAAGAATCAGTTTAGCACTAGAAAAACATTACTATACTCATGAAGACAGTGATGGGTTATCAGACAGTGAGGAAGAATGTGAACAAGATCTTAGACTTCTCATGGCATTTGGAAAAGAGTCTAGAGAAGAAAAGGATACTTTTATGGATGCTTTAGAGGACAATGATTTTCTTGATGAAATCAATCAACTCAAAATGTGCTTAGAAGAAAGTAAAATAACCATAGAGACTCTGAAAAACCAGCTTCAAGAAAAGGAGAAACATAATGAGAAATTAGAATGTGAAATAGTAAGTCTAAGAAAAGAAATTGAGAAAGTAAAGACTTTGAATCTTAGATTTGCTAAAGGATTTGAAACCTTAGATGAGATTATCAAGATACGGGCGTGGATACCGCTCGATTTCCCCCATTACAGACCGGCCTTCACATCCACGGCCTGGTCCCCGTTGATGGGCGATTATTGGGCTTCGAACCAGCGCTCTTGGGGATCATATGCACTGCGGCTACCACAACTGCATATACAGAGGCTTCAAGGGCCTACTTACTTCTTCAAAGCTGCTGAGACAAGGAATACAGACCTTAAGCGGTCTCTGTGGATGCACTCGGAACTTCTGTGCCAGGAACAGGCCCACAATGATGTTCCAAAAGACAAAAATCGCAGCCAGCCTATCTGCAATTCTGATTCTCAGGTAGGTACGAATCCATTTCAAGTGTTCATTAAGCCTCCTGTAGGTAACTGCTTTATTTTATGGATTCGAACAGTAGATTCTATACTACACCTGAAGGCAGCAATCCAATCTATGGCGGGTTACCCTGTTTTTTCACAGTCTCTGATTTTTGGGGGGAAAGCACTAGATGACCATTGCTTGGTTAATGACTAATCCATCGCCACTGGGTCATCCATCTGCCTCAACCTCAGAATGAGGGGTGGAATGATGGGCCAAAACAGGGCACATGGATCCTCCATGGGTGCTGGTGCATCCAAAACAGTACCCACAAAAGGTTCATATAGGAATGTATTACAGGGGGACAAGAACATTCCCTCAGCTCCTGTCGCCCCTGCTGAAAGTTCCCCCAAGCCATATATTGTAGAACTGCAGGACAGCGTGCCTGAAATAAACATAGACAGTCTAGATATTGATATGCATAGAACTGCCTACGAATCCCAAGCAATTATAGGCAGATTCAACTGCTTCTGGCCCAAACCAATGGAGCTGTTCCATTGGATTTTTACAAATTGGACTATGGACTATGAAATACAC
This sequence comes from Pinus albicaulis, assembly GCA_034641835.2. Lineage (NCBI taxonomy): Eukaryota > Viridiplantae > Streptophyta > Pinopsida > Pinales > Pinaceae > Pinus > Pinus albicaulis. The sequence continues at coordinate 1,405,967,811 of CM076579.1, read as the reverse complement.
CTGTGCTCTAAGGGTTTCTTCATTGTCAAATTCACATCCACTGAGGTCAGAGATGCCATTATCAGCGCGGGACCATGGTTCTGGGGTTCCACGGGACTCTTCATTACACCTTGGTTCCCAAATTTTGATGCCAACACCATGGAGGTGACCAAGATGCCGGTTTGGGTAAGGCTCTACAATCTCCCGCTACATTTTTGGAATGAAAATGTTCTTGGCTGCATTGGAAACACCCTTGGCAGATACATTAAAACAGACACTCAACGCCTGGAAGAGGGCATTTTCACCTTCGCATGAATCTGTGTGGAGGTTGATTTGAGCAAAGGACTCCTAGAGTCCATTATGCTGAACAACAAACAACAGAGATGGACTCAACATTTAGACTATGAGAACACAGCCTTCAGATGCCGGATTTGCAGATGCACAGGCCACCTACAAAACACATTCCCGGCAGCAAAAAGGGATAACAGGAAAAAGAAGAAAACAGGCAAAGCGGCAAAAGGTTGGCAATTTCCATCTGAAGAGCCAGAACTACAGGAAGAAGAGGTGGAACCAACACCACATGAGAATCAACAAACAGAGACTTCCTTGGGCACACAAGAACAGGAAATGTAAGAGAAGCTCGACACCACCACAAAGACTCAGCAGGATATGGAACCTGGAACACTAGACAGTGGGGGATACAAAAGAACACATACATCAGACACATCTGACTCTGATAAGGACAATGGAGCACCAACATAAGGAAATCAGCTTGTCCTTATCGAGACTGAGCCAACACTTGGTGCTTGGCGTAAGGTGGAAAAGAAGAAGGGGAGAAAATCTTAATTGTATCCCCTTTTCTTTTTATTTGTGGCATTTTGAATGTCTTTGGACATATACCAGCACATACAACATGTAATTTTGTTTTCTCATAAATAAAATTACGAATTTTTTCTTTGTGAGATTATCAAGATACAACATTCTCCTCTTCTAAAGATAGGTCTTGGATATATCGGAGAATCTTCTCAGGCTTCAGCACCAAATTATCTAAAAGTAGCTATAACCAGTACACAACATTCTGCCCCTCAGCAAGGGAATAAAGAATCTTTACAGATAAAGCATGCCCATATCAATTCAAAGAACACTAACAGGAGTACCTTTCAAAGAAACACCAATCAACAGGTAAATTCAAGTAGAAGATTTTATAATCGCAGAAATTTCTTCTTCAATGGACAATGTTTCTCATGTCACAATTTTGGTCATAAAGTTGTTCAATGTGTTGCATATTAAAACATCATGAAAAGAGAAGCAAGAATGAAAAGGATTGATATTGGAACAAATAAGAATACATATAACAACTTTTCTCCTCTTCAAAATGAAGTTGAATGTGCTTATTGCAATAACTTTGGCCATGAAGAATCTGAATGCAGGAGCAAAGTCCAGCCAAAAGAGCATCTTCCTTCAAGCTCCAAAGTATGGAAAAAGAAGGAATTACAGGTTGACAATTGTGGCATAGCTTTATTTGCAGAAGGAGAAGAAAATCAATGGTACATTGATAGTGGATGCTCAAAACACATGACAGGTGACAAAAACAAACTTCTTGCATATAGTGCTCTAGAAAAGGAAAAGAATGTTACATTTGGAAATGATACTCCTGCTATCATTAAGGGTAAAGGATTTTTTTTTCTAAATGAAAAGGTGAAAGCTAATAATGTCATGTATGTGGATGAATTAAAGCATAACCTACTAAGTGTAAGTCAAATGTGTGATCAAGGAACTGAAGTTGTCTTTAGTTCAAAAGAATGTATGGTACGTGATCTTGATACAGGTAAAACAATTATAAAAGGAAAAAGAACTCCAAGCAACCTATATGTATTGAATAACTGCAAAGAACAATGTTACTTGAGTAAATCTTCAGAAAACTGGCTATGGCATAGAAGGTTGGGGCATCTGAGCTTCTCTCAAATCAACAAATCAAGCGGACTTAAAGCTGTTCGTGATCTTCCCAATATTACTCTACCTGAAAATATCATATGCAAATCTTGCCAATTCGGTAAGCAAACCAGAGTACAATTTAATGCCAAGGAAGGGTCATCAAGTAAGCCTCTTGAACTCATTCATACTGACATATATGGACCTGTGAAGAAAAATTCACCACATGCTGAACAATACTATATCTTATTTATTGATGATTTATCTAGAATGTGTTGGATTGGGTTGCTTAAACACAAAGATGAAGCATTTGAGAAATTTCAGATCTTCAAAGCACTAGTTGAGAATGAATTAGATCTAAAAATCAAGTGTCTTAGATCTGATCGAGGAGGAGAATATACATCGGATGAATTCCTTGAATTTTGTGAACAACATTGCATAAAAAGACATTTTTCTGTAGCTGGCACTGCACAACAAAATGGTGTAGAAGAAAGAATGAATAGAACATTTCAACATATGGCTAGAGCTATGCTTGACGATTTTGGAACACCAGACACATTTTGGGGAGAAGCAACACATATAGCAGTAAACATTCTCAACAAGGCACATGTTCGTGTAAATAGTGATAAAACTCCATATGAACTCTGGTATGGTAATCCTCCCACTGTAAAGCATTTTAGAATTTTTGGAAGCAAATGCTTTATCAAAAATAATGATGAAAAACTTGGCAAGTTTGAACCCAGAGTAGATGAAGGAATACTTCTTGGTTACTCCTCTAGGAGTAGAGCATATAAATGTTACAATAAAAGACTTCGGAAGATTGTTGAATGTATTGATGTTGTTATTGATGAGTCTCCTACAGCTCCAAAAGAAGAAAAAAAAACAACAGATGAAGACGATGATGACTTATATCCTTCTACATAAAATAAGAATGATATAGATAGTGAACCCAATGAAGAACCCGAAGATGATTTATCAGGAAAAGCTCCATCCATATATGTTCAAAAGAATCATCCAGAATCTCAAATTTTGGGAGAAAAGGGATCAAGTGTACAAACAAGAAGGACTCTTGTGGGATCTTCTAGCAATCTGGCATTTCTGTCCACTATTGAACCACACAATGTCAGTCAAGCTAGCAAAGATGAATGTTTGATTCAAGCCATGAATGAAGAGCTTGATCAAATTGAAAAGAATCACACTTGGGAATTAGTACCAAGACCTCATGACAAAAATGTCATTGGAACTAAATGGATATTTAAAAACAAGTTAAATGAGAATGGGGATGTTATAAGAAATAAAGCTAGTCTTGTTTGAAAGGGGTATGCTCAACAAGAAGGTATAGACTTTGAAGAAACTTTTGCTCCTGTAGCCAGACTTGAAGCCATAAGAATGTTTCTTGCTTTTTCAAGCTTCCAACAAATCAAAGTTTATCAAATGGATGTTAAATCTATTTTTCTCAATGGTGATCTAGAAGAAGAATTTTATATAGAACAACCAAAAGGATTCATTTTGGGAAATGACGAAAAACTTGTTTGTAAACTTAAAAAGGCTCTATATGGTCTCAAACAAGCTCCAAGGGCATGGTACTATCGTCTTAACAAATATCTTCATCAACAAGGATTTTCAAAGGGGTCTGTTGATTGCAACTTATACACAAAAACTGAAAATGATAAACTATTGATTGTGGTTGTATATGTTGATGATATCATTTTTGGAAGTAATGAAGAGTCTATGAGTCAGAAATTTGCTTCTGATATGCAGCAAGAATTTGAAATGTCTTTACTTGGGGAACTAACATTCTTTCTTGGCTTTCAAGTGCAACAAGAAATAGATGGCATATTCTTATCACAAGAAAAATATCTTAAGCAAATATTGAAGAAATATGGCATGGAAAATTGCAAACATGTAAGTACACCAATGATAACCGGATGTAATCTTAGTTCTAATGATGATTCCCCCACGGTGAATCAACCAGAATACAGATCTATGATAGGAAGTCTACTCTATCTTACTGGGACAAGACCAGACATTATGCATGCAGTTGGGATTGTTGGATGATTCCAAGCTAATTCAAAAGAGTCTCACCTTCAGGCTGTGAAAAGAATATTCAAATATCTACAAGGAACTCAAGACTTTGGACTATGGTATCCAAAGAATGCTGATCTTACTCTTCATGCTTACACTGATGCAGATTGGGCTGGAAATGTTGATGATTGGAAAAGCACTAGTGGTGGTGCATTCTATATGGGACCCCGATTAGTATCTTGGTTCAGTAAAAATAAAATCTCTATTGCCTTATCTACAGCAGAAGCAGAATATGTGGCTGCCACATCATGTTGCACTCAACTTCTTTGGATGATGTAGACCTTACAAGACATTCAAATCAAACGTTCACCTCCTATCTCCATTATGTGTGATAATACAAGTGCCATCAGTATTTCAAAGAATCCTATTATGCATTCCAAGACCAAGCACATTCCAATCAAGTATCATTTCTTACGTGAAAAAGTGCTTGAACAAAAGGTGAAATTGGAGTATGTTCCCTCCAAAGAACAAGTTGTTGATATATTTACCAAACCTTTACCTAGGTAAGCATTCGAATATATCAGACAGAAGTTGGGAGTAGTCTCTACCATGCAGAAGATCAGATCTGCTTAAATTCAGAAGACTAAATTGGATACGCTCCTATTGAAAGTGTTCAGGATGCATAGGCTAAGGGGGAGCATTGGTCATGTGGCAAGGATGCAGTGATGGAATTCTAATTATTTATTGTAGTCTGATCTTAAGGGGAGCATGGTAGTGTCAGTATAGAGGATCTTGATCAACCCTTTTCCATTGATGTCAAAGGGGGAGGAAAAGCAGAAAAGAAAAAAAAAGGGGGGGGCTTCTATAAGACAAACAGAGGAAGAGTATTGCCATCAATGACAAAGGGGGAGATTGTTGGAAATGTTTTCATTGATGGCAAAAGGAATAGGCAAAGAAGGAGCAGAAATGTAGAAGAGAACAAAGGTCAGCAGAGAACAGCAGAGAAAGAGTGCATTTACACAGAGCAGTATCATTCAAGGAGAAAATTGAATTCAGTAGGAAGGATATTTGAGTCCCTGTGGAATTAATTCATATGTATGCATCCTGATGGAGGATAATTAAAATCCGTGATAAGTAAGAAACCCTATAGGGAATTAATGGTGCTCTGTATGTAGTTAGAGGAACCGATGCTAATACGGTCGACTGTTTATCCCAAACTGGTAGACAGTGGAGCTATATATATATATTCGTTGAGTATAAGACTGAAGGAATTGTGAATCCCTACAACCAACACAGAACTCGGTGACTGAATTATGTGAGTATAGGTCGTCGAAATTTCGTTGAAACAACACTTCGGAATTACGAATGGAACCTGGAAGGGAAGTGGTGGATCTTAAAAAAAGGAAGCGCGACGGAACCTGGAGTAGAAGGGCGGAACCACGAAGGAGGAACAGTACAAGCGGTTTCCGGTTTTCATCGCACCGCTTTCGACGGGAAAGTGGTATTCAAGAGGTTGGGAGAGATTCCATAGAATGGGCGACACACGTCCCTATACGACTCCACAAAACTTCTTGTCACTGCGTGCCATCGCGCGTTATTGTTCGATCCAGGATGCCCAGCGAAATTGTTGAATGTCGTTGATCTGGGAGGGAGTCATCAGACGGTGATCGCTTGATGAAGATGTGTGAAGATTAACCAAAGTACGGAGTGGGAATTTGATTGGGTCGCCGATCATATATGTGGGTCCAGTTTAAATTATATTAATTGGCCCTTTTCAAATTAATATTTGCGAGTTTAACCAAGGTTGTTTAAATTAAATATAAATTATGACGAAAAGCAATTGGGCCATCGTTTTTAATCCAAATTTGGTGGAACATATAAACCTGGGGGTTGACATATGAAGGTATACGAAGTATGCTGAGGGTTTTTTCATTACTAAAGAAGAAATTTGGATTAATATCTCAATCTCAGATTGAGCTATTAAAAAGCCTTAGATTAATCATCTAATTTCCAAAAACCAAGGAAATAAAACAATGAGAAATTGTTTGAGGGCTTGGGTAGACCCCGCTGGATTATCTAATTGATCACGTCTAGGAATACCATCAGCAGTTGGGTGGTATTGAAACATGGTATTAATAAAGGAAAAACTATATAAGGATAAGTGTATTATGGTTCATTGTGTGCATGCAGAGGGATTGTCAATGATTAAATCTCTTAAGAGATATCTGCATAATTGAACTATGTTGTCTGATAAAGCTGAATCTATGATGCACCTATGGAGTTGATGAAGGTTCAAGACCTCTAGATCGAGAAAATGATGAATCTCTAGGAAGATCTGCAAAGAAATAATGAAGACCTAACGCAAGTCTGATGAAGAAATTGAAGAAATTTGGTGGATTTGAGGATTGACGTCTTCAGCATGAAAGTGGAAGCTTTCTGCCAGTACAAGCTGGTGTTAAAATCAGGGGGTTGGAGCTCCCTTCCAGTGAGTGACTGGAGAACAAGAGAAGGTTGTAGCTTTCTACAGGTGGGTGCCTGTGTGCTGGTAAAGTCTGCGCCAGCACAAAAATTGTAAGAAGTTTTCTTTATAATAAATATTGAAAACAGAGACAACATCAGCGGTGGTTTTCTCCCAAATTGGGTTTCCACCTTAAATACTGGTGTTCATGTGTGTTGCTTATGTTTGATGGCTAATTCTGTTATTACTGCACATGCTTACTGCTTACTAAACTTCTGATGAATGAATGATGCAATAATCTAAGTAAAGAATTAAATAATAAGATCTCTGATAAAAAGTTTTCAGTAAGATCTAAATACTGATTCACCCCCCCCCCTCTTCTCAATATTTTTCCTAACACAGCAATCCACTTACCTCTCTTACCATCTGGGTCCTGTGTTAGAATGTATTTAACAACTGAGTTTGGGACAAAGGCAATGATGTGTGAGTGAAGGATGTACACTCTGAAGTCTTTCAAAGCTTTAACCAAAGAAAAGGCTTGCTTCTCCATAATGTTATACTTCAGAGGGGCATCCCTTAATGCCTTGCTAAAGAATGCAATAGGCTGCTCTTGTCCTTGTGGATTTTTCTGTAAAAGGAAAGCAGCTATGGTATGTTCTGATGCAAATGAAAAAATATAAAAATCTTTTGAAAAATCAGGACTTATAAGAACCAGTGTTTTGATTAATGCTTGTTTCACCAGCTCAAAGGACTTCTTTGCTTCCACGGTCCATTTTACCCCTTGCTCCTTCTTCAACATGTTTGTGATATTCTTAAGAAGCTCAGCTAAGTTGGGGATGAACCTTCTCAAAAAGCTAATCTTTCCAATAAAATATTTCAACTCTTTGATGTTCCGAGGATGAGAGATTTGCAATATGGCCTCAATCCTCTTTGGATCTATCTTTATACCCTCCTCAGAAATAATGTGCCCAAGAAGTTTACCTTCTTGGAGACCAAATAGTGTCTTCCTAGGGTTTAAAGATATTCCAAACTTTCTGCATTTCTCGAAAACTTTTATTAAATGTTTTAAGTGCTCTTCATCTGTTTTTTAAAACACAGTGACATCATCAAGGTATATAATGATGAAGTAGCCCAGTTCTTCCAAGAATGCTATGTCCATGGCTCTTTGAAAAGTTGCTCCAACATTCATTAGACCAAAAGGCATTTTCACATACATGAAAGTGCCCCATGGTGAAGTAAAGGTTGTCTTTAATTGATCAGCAGGGTGAACTAAGATCTGATTGTATCCTGAATAGCCATCCAGCAAAGAAATTCTCCTAGACCCTACCACCCTTTGTAAAATATGATCCATCTTAGGTAAAGGGTAGTTGTCCTTTAATGAAGCTTTGTTTAAGTATCTAAAGTCTATACAAAGCCTGATCTCTCCAGTTTTATTCCTAACTGACACCAGATTAGCCACCCATTCAGAATATCTAATAGGGACAATAATACCAGCGTCATACATTTTCATGATCTCCTTTTGAACCAAAGGAAACTGAACAGGGTTTATTCTGCGCAGCTTCTGTTTGAATGGTTTTTGGTTTTCTTTGAGAGGGGTTTTGTGTTGTATTATTTCAATGTCATAGGATTTAAGATCTTCGTAACTCCACGCAAAAACATCAGAGAATTCCCTAAACAGCTCTATGTATTTGAGTTTAATGTGAGCTGGTAAACTCTTTAGACAATTTAATCATCATGGGTTTGAGTTCATTGCCTATATTGCACTCTTCCACTTCAGTCTCTATAGGTTCCAGTTTTGGTTTATTTGCCACATTGTTAAAATCAAACAACTCTTCTAAAGGGGTCAGACCCTTCGGCAAACTTTCATCTTTAGAGTGCAGAGTTTCTAACTCCTCCGTTTCTAACTCTGCATTCAATTCTATTTTGTTTTTTAGTTTTCTTGACAGCAAGTTAATATTAACATGTTCAGGAGACGGTTCTTCTTCACCAAGGAAATTTTCTTCACTGCAGTTTGTCTCACAATCTGAGTCCGAACTGTGTAGTTCAAATTCATTTCTGAGTTGCATGAAGTCTTCTATTTGTTTATCCCCATTGAACACTTGCCAGTATTTTTTGTTATCAAGCACGGCTGGTCTAAATTTTATCTGAGTTGTGCAGTCTTTGGTTTCATATGGCGTTAAGCATATTCTAGCTGCAAAGGCTAAATTGTGGGCTGCAATATTTCTTTTTCTTGGGACAAAAATCAGTTTGGACTCCTCAATTTTTTTTAAAAGGTCCATGACATCGTTGCGGTAGGCCCTAAGTCTTGGGTGATTTGCGTTATACTCCCCACTAACTTTCCTAATGACTAACTTTGAATCCCCATACACATTGATTCTTTTGGCTTCTAACTTCTTCAACAATCGTAAGCCTAAAAGTAGGGATTCATATTCTGCTATGTTATTTGAACACTGGAAGTTTAATCTACATGAAATGCTTTCTGTGTGGTTGTTTTCAGTGTTACAAATCCAGACACCTGCACCAGCGTTGGTCTTAGTGCAAGACCCATTGAAGTGCATACTCCATAGAGGACTAGTTTTGATTTCATCTGTTTGGTAAATGTCCTCTTCAACTACTGTGCTTTCTGATTGTTCTTGAGTATCAGCACTTAGTTGAATTCATTTCATTTCCTTAGATATATTATTGGGTTGAGGACTGATTTATTGACTCTTAATGTTTAAAATCAAAGGACACGTAATTTGTAGCTCAAGACATGTGTTTTGTTTGCTAGATTTTACAGGTTCAACAAACTATTCTGACACACCTACATTATCTTGTTCCTCCTCTCTATCTGTCATTAATACTATTATAGTGACTTTTTCACTAAATGTTTCATCATTAAACATAATAAAATAATCAAGGCCTGTCTTTACCGAATAAAGGGGACAATTTTGTGGTCTGTCTTGGCTTGTAACTGTGTATTGCATATGGGATTCCCTGTAAAGTCTTCTAGTCTGATTGAAAACAGGGATGGTCGCATAGGTCATGTCCATTTGCATAGTCCCTTGTAACTTAGCCCCCCACGATCTTGATAACAACATTCCATATCTGGGGGGAACATCAGCCACAACAATATCCATTACTAAGCTTTTGGCTGGAATTTGGGCTAAGTTAACACAGAGGTCTTTGATTAATCCTAAAATTTTTACTCTGCTTGAGTCAAAGGAGTACACGTCCTTGTAAAGTCTGGTGATTTCTAAACCAAGGCTGTCCATCACAGCGTTAGGCATTAAATTATGAGAAGCCCCGGAATCATGCATGGCGTTGTGCAAGATTTTTTCATCAACATTTAAACTCACATAAAAGGGAGGAATAGGTCCCTCTTGATACATACCTTCAATTTTTGGACCAAAAATAAGCTCTGGTTGGTCATCATTAAGATTGACAGTGTCCTCATTCTCTTCATTGTTTAAAGCCTTCAAAATTTGGGTCCTATATACATGTTGGGCAGCTAACTCTGTCAGGAGAACAAAGATTTTGATCTTTGAAATTTCCTGCTCCAAGCTTAAAGGAATTTGACTCTTTAAAGAACTTGTCTCAGCCTTATTAGCTGTCACTCTATCAGCAATATCAACTTACTGATTTGTTCTATTTACATTTGACAAGATGGTTTTAACAGGAGTACTAGCTGAAGTGTTAGTACTGCTAAGGTTTGCACCCTATTTTGTAACGTTTTGAGTGTCTTCTTCTTTATCATTACCAGAATTCAAAGCCACTGTTTTGTCCTTTTGTTTGACAATTTTAGGCTTGGTTGTAGTGCTGTTTTGTGAAGATTTGTCGGAGGTTTTGTTGTTGGGAGTTTGTTGACTAGTTTTTCTTCTAAGGTCATATTCTTTTTGAGATTCTATGATGAAATTTTCCATGTCTTGATAATAATTTTCATCATCATCTCTTCTGTCATCATAAGGTGTGTATAGACCTTGTTTTCTATCATAATGAATCTCAAAGTTATCATTATATACCCCCAGCATGTTGATATCATCCTCCTCTGTTATTTCATCTGTTTCCTCAACCTCACTTACATAGTTTTGATGAAAGGGCGGACTGATCTGCTGATCATCTTCCCTGGGTCTGTTTGGAGGTTGATTCCTTCTAAAATTCTGGTTTTGGTTTTGGTTTCTATTTTGAGGAGCAGTTTGGTTTTGACTGGCTTGTGCTCTCTTAATTATGCTCATCTCTTTCATCATCTCTTCCATCATTCTCTCCATCTTTGAGTTGGAAGTAGAGGGTGTATATTCCTCTCTAAAGGACACTCTCTTTTCATTTTTCATTCTTGCTCTCTTTTCCATTAAGTTGACTTCCACAAAAGGAGCACCCTTTTGCATCTCTTCAAGAGTTGCAAGATCTCTTTCCCTTAGCTGATAGGCCATCTCAAGGTCAAACCCTTCAGGAAACTTGTTTAAAGTTGAGCCTTGTGGAGGATTTAGTTCTGGGGAAAGTGCATTATACACACAGTTAAATCTAGTGCAATAATCTTGCACACTTTCCCCAGTGTTTCTATGGAGGTTCTTGTAGTCAGAAAGGACTTGGAGAGGGTTTTTCTTTACATCTCATTTTTTTAAGAATGTTTGATGGAAGGCTTGGAGATCATTAATACTATGGGGGGTTAAACCTTTAAACCATTTTCTTGCTTCTCCCCCTAAGCTCTGAGAAAATAGTCTAAGCTTGACAGAATCATCATCAATTTTGTTTCTTTCAAAGTAGTCGTTCATCTTATCCACATGTTGTGATGCAGTTGTAGCATTGCTAGCATCATATAATGGGATTTTGGACTAATAGTCCTGTGGAAGATTGTCTAATGGAAGAGGAAGGACTAAGGGAGCATACCATGCTGCCATGATATGTGGTGGGGGTGGATTTACAAGGGGTGGATTAACAAAATGGAAAGTGGGCTGAAATGGGGTGGTTTGAACAGTGGATGTAGGGTGAGCAAAAGTGGATGGACTAGGAGTAGATTGTTGAGCTGATCTTGGATGAGAGACACCTAAATTGTGAAGGAAATGCAAATCAGGAGGTGTTGTTTCTCTAATACCAGGATGTTCACTTGTCTCCAGGGATGAAAGTGAAGACTCAGAGTCTAGCTGGATTATATCATAAAATTACCTAGTTCTAAATGGATTTACTAAGTCAGCTTGTGATTGTTGTAGATCTGTAAGATTTTCGGGAACTGAACTAGCTCTCAAGGGTGACCTGAAAACAGTTGATAATTTAATATTAGGAGACTTCCTAAGGATACTTTCTGGGTTACCAACTATTTTAGGTGGATCAGGGTTTGGATAGGCTTTAGTATGAATCTTTCTAGAAGCCACTATGTTGTGTTTTAGACTCAACTTTAAACAAGAAAAGTTTAACCAGATATGACAATCTTTAAGAGGTTAACTAGTTTGTTTTACAAATTCAAATCCTACAGTCCTCTAACTGAGTTTGAATGATATTTATGATGAAAAATTTTCTTCCCAGTGGAGTCTTAAGGTCTATTAAGGATTGTGGAGTCGCCAAGTGGAAGTTTTTAGCTCCTAAGGAGGAAAAAGGTTTTATGGTCCACCGCCATGTTTATTGAATTCCAATCTGAAATATTTTTTCGATGTTTTCTGAGTTATTTTTTAGTTGTGTGGTTTCTAAGAATATTCTAACTCTGTTTCAAAACTTAGCTACGGTTACGAGACAAAGACAGTCTATTCTTATGGCTAAGCCAACTGATTTTTCAAGGTTAGATAAAGTCTTATGAGAATCCTATGGTTTGCCTAGTTTGTCAGTGATTCAAACAAGTTTCATCATGATTACCATTTCTTGGTAGTGCTTGAAAAGGCTACTTCTGACTCACAAGGTTTATATGAAATTTTAAGGGGAACCAGAGATTCTAGGTTCGATCCCCAGCGAAGTTGCCAGAAATGTTAGGAATCTGTAATTAGCAAGATTGGCAAAGTCCAATCACAGAAACAACATCGTTTCAACCACTTTGGGATTCTAGGATCTAGCCAATCTGAATCCAAAGAGGGATCTCTCCAATAAGTGCAAAGATGGATTTGTCTTTGAAGTTTGGGGTAATGATATTAGGCTAGTTATGAAAGGCCGAGGGTTTTTTTTGTTTTTGGATGGTTGAGCATGATTATTGTTTGAGGAGGAAAGTCCTAAATGCAAAGAGTTTCAAAGGTGAGAAGTTACAAGCAATGAGATTAGGCTTCAGCCAAAAAAAATAGATAATTGCAGCTTTTAGTCCATTGGGCTATGGAGTCATAATAGGGTTTAATTGGAACAGCAAGAGGCAAGAGTGGTCCATGGGGCAAGTCATCTATGTCGAAGGATCTCTTTGAAGTTTGATTTATGGAATGAAATGGTACAATAAGAAGGAGAATTAAATAGATGAGGAACAAAGAGTAGCCCAGGATCTGGTAAGTACTTCTAAACTAGCCAGCCTTTGACATAGAATCAAGAAAAACATAAAAGAAAACTAAGATCTGGTAAGTACTTTTAAACTAGCCATCCTTTGATACACTTTCAATAAAAAAACATTTTTAAAACAAAGGGAAACTTGAAGGCAACTGTTGGAGTAGAAACTAGCGGGTCGGGCTCACCACAAATCCTCTCCTAGCTCTACTTTACTTGGTTACTTTCAAGACAAACACAAAGATAACAAAGAATGGCCTCAGATATGGTAAGTACTTCTAAACTAGCCAGCTTTTAACACATTCCAAGGGAAACATTCAGACAGTCTTTGGGGATAAAACTAGGACCGGGGCACACCATATCTTCCATAGTTCATCTCTACTTAACTAATATTGAACATAAAATTCAAGAATAATATTCAGCTAAGGCAATAAGACAAGGGAACGCCAACATTCTTATGCTTAAACTGAATTAAATCATCCCTAAATAACACAGATTGGAAGAAAACATGTAAATAAAGATTTTCAGTCAGAGAAGGGTACTGATATATAGTAGGTCCTAACTCTATGCATGTTGTTATTTACAAGAGAAGATGAACACAGTGAAAACAGAAACAAAATAACAAGTTACAATGAGAAAAACATCACCGTCAACATAGACCAGGATCCCATAAATCAGATTGTATTGATGCTCCAAACCAGTTACAGCTTTAAGTGCAATGCTTTAGTTTAGCACCCATCTACACGTCTCAGCCTAACTTATCTATCACAAGCAGAGCTCGAAGGGCCAGTGAACACTATTTACAATCAGAAGTTTAAGCTCAAATTTATTTCAAAGTTCTGCAACCAACCCCTCACTCATCTTCTGCAAAAGTATATATAGAAGAATGAGGAGGCGAGATCTGATAAAAGATCTCTCAGGACAATTAATATAGAGTGATGACTTCTCGGCCTTTGAGGGGCTCGATGAAGAAGTTTACAGGTGTTTTACTGTATTAATTGATATACATTAAAGATTTTAAGCTTGGTGGGAGCTTTTGTTGACCTTTGAGGCTCTGTGTCATGTTGGAGTAACTCTGCAGATATTTTTTGCATTAAGTTCCTTGCAGAAGTAACTCTCTGGCTGTGTTGAGGCGAATATCTTCATTTGATCAATAACTTTGGCCTCTGTTTGAATGTTTTTAAGGCACAGGTGGCTTTGTGGTAGCTAGGAGGAATCAATTCGCCTAAGATGTGGCGGTGGAGGCCTTTCTGTCTGATAGATCTTTTGATTTACCTTTAATTCTGTTTTAATTTGGGGGATTAGGCTTTCTATAATCAATCTTAGCCGTAATCCCCGCAAATTTGTCTTCAATCTTCTATTATTCTGTGCTCTGTCTTCAAAACCGATACTCTTTTAATTGTGATTAAAATCACAGTGTCTTGTTGACGTGTAGGCTGCGCAGGGCTCTCAAGGCATCAATGCCCATGAAGCACTGACGAAATGTGGATCTTGAACCCTGCGAATGGTTTTCTTTTGATAAATCAAGGGCGTGGGAATCGTCATTCCCAGCCCTCTGCCTTTTCTTTCAACATAATGGAAAACCATTAATCTTGCAAAACACACAAAATATCAAGAAATCCTGCGTTGTGGGTTTAACCACTGCAGAGGATGTGGGGAGGAGTGTAGCCATTGGATGGCGACATCCAACAGTGGAGATAAGCCAAGAGAAGGTAAAAAAGAGAGCGGAGGGAAGAATAAGATGGAATGATCTGGGATTCGATCTGGACACGTGGACGATCCAGATCCAATTGGAGGGTTGCAATCAGCGGAGAAACAATGTTAATGCACTCGACAAAAAACTTGTGATGCGATTAAGCGCTGACCGTTGATCTGCAGATCATATCGACAACGGAAAATGAATTGGAGGGGTTTTTTAAAAAGGCGGAGGAAGGGTTAATGATCGGAGTGAATTAGAGCCTTCGGATCTGAGGAAGGCGGGGAGGAAATAAACGGCTCTCGATTGATCACGGGATGACCAATCAGGGGAAAAAATAAAATGCACTCGATGAAACTTGCGATGCGATTGAGCGCGGGCCGTTTGATCGGCTTACGATCAACGGTCGAGATTGTTTCTACTAACGCACCAGCGGAAAACTTTTAAAACATAGGAAAACCCAACATTTTAATATAAACAAAGGTTTTATGGTGGGTCGGGGTGGAAAATATATATAACATGGTTAGGCGCCCGACTGCGGGCCCTTGGTCTATATGGAATGATAATAGGCCCAAGGCGTATACAATAAAGGGCTTGGGATTTTCAATCTACCCATTGGAATTTTGCAATGCGATTGGCGCCTCAGGATTTAACCTCTTGGTCCCAGGCGTAGGTTATATGGAATGGAAAGTAGCGGGGGCAGGGTTTATATATATGGGACCCAATCACATCGGAAAGTTTGATGCGGGTCTTTCAATCAACCCATTTTGAATTTCCCCGATGCGATTGTGCTTCAGGTCTTTTTGATCTAACCATTTTTCATTTAAAAATCGTTGTATGGGCGCGTTAGACCAAACTTTGGATAAGTGGGTTTTTTGTATTTACAAAGGAAAAAATGGATCAGAGATGGATTTTCACAATGATTTAGTGCCCGATTGCGGGCCCATGGGTTGCATGGAAAAATAATATGATCGGGGGTTATGAAACAGAGTGCTAATCGCATCAGAGTTTGTCTACTACAAAAAGACTTGTGTTCGTTGTGTTTTTCCGATGCGATAAGATCCTGGATTTCTAGCACTTGGTTCTAGCACTGGGGCACATGGAGGGGAAGTGGTTTAAGGCTTAGCCCAAGGGGGCTTAAGCCTTTTTGCAAAAAATGGGTTTTTTTATAGATTTTCAATGGTTTTTCAAAGGAATTTGAGGGTTTCGGTAAGGCTAAAAAGTGAGTTCTCAACCTTGTAAAAATGATTTTCATGAAGGGAAGAAGAGGGATCATGAAAATAGAGGAGTTTTATGGAGAAAAAGGGGAGAAAAATGAAGGTTAGTTTTGAGTGGAGGGAGGGGAAAAATCATGATTTTGCAGCAGTATTTTCACTTATGGAAACAACAGAAATTATGAGTATAAAAAAGGGAAAAGAAATGAAGATTTGGACAGAGGAGAGGCATGAGGCCTTCAAGAGTCTTCAAGAGGCAACACTTTTTAGCAATAAAATTTGTTCCTTGAAGGCTCAAAAAGTCTTAGCCACCTTTTGTTATAAAAAATCTTATATGTGGCTAACAGAAGGAGCTGAGGGAGAGATACTACAATTAAGTTAGAAAGGGGAGTAGGGATATGGATGCCGAGAACTCCAATAGGTTGAGAGAGTTACAAGCACATCGGAGGGCGCAGATAGCTGAGAAGTGGCGGGAGAGAGTAATGAAGGAGTTTGAGAAATAGGAAAGCAGTCGAAAGAAATAGGAGAAGGTGTCGCAGATGAGAAAGGAGATGGAAGGTTAGATGGAATCCCAAGGAATAGGAGGGACCATGAAGGAAGTTAGGCAGGTGTATAGGAGCCAAGCCCAAACATAAAATGGAGGAAATTCCAACATGGAGGACACGGGCCCAGAGGATATGTCCTATGTGGAGTTTCATGTTGCGATGGAGAAACTATTCCGAGAGGGGCCGGCACCATAACTCAAAGTAACTCTATTCCCCAAAGTTCGAGTAGCTCTAGTCCCGACCTTCCCCTGGTACTCTATCAACCACTAGGTGAAATTTTTGTTAATTTATGAGAATTGAGTAAGTTAAATAGTGTTCAGTCCACAACAGTAATACACACTAGCAGTAGCGCTAGTAATACCATTTCATAGCCAGGAGATAGAGGTTTTATTCTAGTATCACCCACACAAAGAATCATGGCGAGATCATTTACCTGATACCCAGAGTTTTCTGGGAGGGGTAATGATGATGTGGAGTAGCACTGGTATCTCTGGAAGCCATATGGAGGGCTCAGAAGACACCAGAGGCAGTTAAGTTGATAGAGTTTCAAACTACTCTTAGAAAGAGAACTCTACATTGGTTTATAAAATGGTCTGAGTCTCATCCAAACCCAGCGATAGACGATTTCAAGAGGGAATTCGTTAAATAATTCAAGCTACCTCAGACAAATCAACAAGGTTTGTTAGATATGTGGGAGATTAAACAGCAAGAGGGAGAGACTGCATGGGACCTAATGAGGAGATTGAAGGATGCCATTGGCAAACTAAGTTACCCAATCAATCCAAATCATCAGAGATATTGGTTCATCAAGGCCCTTCTTCTGCTCATAAGAATCCCATTAACGCAGCAGAAGATTGATACATTACAAGACGCATTGGAGCAGGCTATGAAGACAAAGGCCATGGTAGGATATCCGCAATAGTTCAAAGGAGGGGGCGCAGCTCAAGACCCTTTCATATTGGGGTTACAACATCAGATAGCTATTCTGAAGAAAAATTTGAAGTACATTCAACCAACGAGGCATGCAAGACCCAATGTATGGTGTACGCACTTTCTGATGGAGGGACATGTGGTCACCGAATGTCCAAGGTTGTGGGGGCAGAATGCGGGGACATCAGCAGCAGGGACATAGGGAGCTCCACCAGTAGGAGGAGTTGCACAGATAAACACACAAGGACTATATCTGCCACAACCCCATTACCCAGGGTTCCCCACACAACAAAATCAGGCCACAACTGAATATTACGAGATATGAAAAAGCATTAGACATGTGCCCCGCCTATGCCCTATCTTGAAAAAATACTCCAACATTCCAAACAACATATACTGTGAGTTTTGTGCTTCCACAAAATACAACATAGAGCAATGTAGAGCTATGGATGCTTTAGCAGAAAAATTGGACAGGCCTTCATATAGAGTGAATGAGGCTCCCAGAGGACGAGGATGGGGCATGAGAGGAGGTCAAGCTGGAGGAAGAGGATTTGTATGATGTTACAACTATGACCAAGAGGGCCACGTAGCTAGGGAATGTCCACTTCCTAGAATACCATGGTGTTCTCAGTGCAGAGTTAATATGCATGCAACAAAATACTGCCTAGTTAATATGCATGCAACACAAGACTGCCTAGAGCTGATTAAAAGATGGGAAGAAAGATCTAAACAAAGAGGAGAAAATCTGGGAAATGTAGAACCAAGAATAGTAGAGGCATAGGCTATGCAGAACATAGCCATAGTGACACAGGGAGGAAACAGAACTAGGGAAGATGCACAAACTTTGGACCCGATAAAGTTGATAAGGCCAGGATCTTCGAAGCTAGTGTTTAGACCAGAAACGTAGAAGCAATACTTTAAATAAGTAGTGGAAAAATATTCCCAACTTGGGGGGAGCAACGACATTGGGTTACCACAGCCCCCGGTAGATGATGAGAATCAAGCTAGCACAAGTAATATGATTGAATAATGGTTCTGACTATTTCTAAAAATTGTTACCAACGCACCAATGCTACAACAATTGAAGCAAAATCTGGAGATGGTGGTGCAGGACACCGGAGAACCAAGAGAACCGACTGGCATGACACAAAAATACATACGAAGAGTCAAAAGGAATAAGAGAAGAACATGGAAATGGTTTCATATAAACACTCAAATCATGGGATTCCAAATTAAGGACACAATTCTTGACCTAGGGTTAGATGTGAACATTATACCAAGGAAGACATGGGAAGCATTGGGAAGACCACAGCTGACATATTCACCAATCCAACTCCGCATGGAAAACCAGTACTGTATTGTGCCCATAGGTAGGTTGGAGGAGGTCAAATTCGATGTCACGAGGGTTAAGACATACACAAACTTCGAGGTGATAGACATTATGGGGGATAAGGAACCCTATCCAGAATTACTGGGGATCAACTGGGAGTTTGAGAACTATGAAATAATAGATTTGAAGAAGGAACTTATTATCTTCGAAGACAGGGAAATCAGGGTCACACATCCGCTTGACCCTTATCAAGGACCACGATATACAGATTTTGTCGACAACAGAGAATATGCTCAGCTTCTTGATAATCTCTATCAAATGACGATGGGAAAAATAGAATATTATATCAACCCAACAGCATGGGGGGAGGTAATCTGGAGAAGTGTTCAAAGCTCAAACTTAAGCTCAGAAATAGCTTAGGACGATTGGTAGCAGGGGGGATATGAGACAACCACAAGAATATGTGCTACTATCAGAAGGATCAATTGGATAGGAACTGAAGTAAGAGAATACCCTACTCTGTCAAATATGAATGTTGTGAATACCTTTATTACTAGAATAGAAGATAAGGTACCAGTGTACCATAGGGTCCCACTCATGGATATGGCTTTGCAATCCACATCAGCAAGGTGGTGGAGCAACCACCGCAACTCCCTGTCACGATGGGACAAAATTGCAGTAGTGTTGAGGGCCAGATTAAAGGAAGATGAGGGACCCCAATTCACCGAAAAATACCAAGGGGACTCCGACCCCAGAAAAAATTTACAATATTGTGAGGACCAATGGAAGAATGCAAGGTATCCGGAAGAACTGTGGGTACACAAATTTATGCAGTCACTGGATTCAGTTCTACAGGCTTGGTACCTAACTGAAGAGAAGAAACGAGGAACTAGTACTTGGAAAATAGTGGCGGATCAGTTTACACAATGCTTTTCATTTGAAGTAAAAACAGAACTAGTTACACAAGCATTGCAGGCTATAAAAATGGTATTGTTCTTTCTATAAATTCAGGAAGAGGAAGAGAAACCTCTCCCACAACAAAGCATCAAATATTCAGTATCATGTAAAAAGATAAATAGTGAAATGGATGATGATGATCTAGAAGATATTAGACATCTATATTTTGAAGAAAAATAAGGGGAGCAGGATATTCAAGAAGAACCAACAACAGAAGGAATTCATCTACAACCATTGAAAACCTAGAAGCTGAACATCAGGACACTAGAAAAGGCCAAACTTGCATCAATTGGCGACTATTGGGATGCTGAAATGACTAAGGAGATATTCAATCTGCTATAGGAATATGAAGACTTGTTCCCATCCTCAGTAGCAGAGTTGAAAGGAATAAAAGGAGACATAGGGTAAATGCATATAATTTTGAAGCCTGATGCAAGACCAGTCAAGCACAAACCCTACTATTTGAATCCAAGAGTGAAAGAAAAAGTCAAGGCAGAGATTGATAAGATGCTAAAGGAAGGGTTGATATTCCTGGTGGATGAAGTAGAATTGGTAAGTCCCATAGTCATACAAAGTAAAAAAGAAAAGTCTGAAATTCGAGTCTATGTTGACTACAGGAGCCTGAATA
Organism: Pinus albicaulis; assembly: GCA_034641835.2. Lineage (NCBI taxonomy): Eukaryota > Viridiplantae > Streptophyta > Pinopsida > Pinales > Pinaceae > Pinus > Pinus albicaulis. The sequence continues at coordinate 1,405,947,691 of CM076579.1, read as the reverse complement.
ATGCATGTATACATGACCCATTCCCCACTCAGTTCAGTCACGAGGTTCTCGATAATGTTGCGGGGAATGAGGCTTATTCATTAAGGATGGATTTTTAGGATACCATCAAGTAAGGATAGCTGGAGAAGATAAGAAGAAAACAAATTTCACAACTGAATGGGCTCATTTGCATATCATTTAATGCCATTCAGATTGAAAAATGCACCAGCGGTATTTTCAAGGATTGTTATAGCAGCGTTTTGGGAATATATCCATAAATTCCTGGAATTCTATATGGATGAATAGAAATTATACAGCCTGTTAAAGAACCATGCAACGTTGTTAAGGATAATGTTCGACAGATGTAGGCAACTCCAGATTTCATTAAACCTTAAGAAGTGCATCTTTGCAGTACCCTTTGGGACACTGCTAGGACATGTGGTATGCAAGCAAGTGGTTTCTGTCGATCCAAAAAAAGTGGTGGTTATAATTAACATAGAAGCACTAGAAACCATGAAGAAATTAAGCTCATTTCTAGGCCACACCAGCTACTATAGGCGATTCATACGCAACTATGCGAAGATAACAGCCCCATTGGAGAGATTGTTGTGAAAATCGGAGCAATTTATTTGGACGGATGCCTGTACTACAACCTTGAACACCTTGAAATAAAATTTATTTGGAGCATCTTTGAAGAGAGAAGGCCAATAATATCCCAAGGAAAGGATTTTATAGGCCGTCCTTTTGTCCGCAAAGTGTCCGCCGCATGGTTCATCATGACATGCCTTAAGAATATCAGGCATTTCATCTTCCCTGACACATCTTCTGATCACAAGATCAATAAAAAAGGTTTGTTAGATAAACCCTTAAACTGAACCGGTTGAAAGACTTCTATTATGAAGTGAGATCCTTAAGAGTACCTATAAGAAGAACGAAATCTATCAGCCGGAAGTCTGATAAGTTTGGTGTAGAAGACTCTGCGATTTTTAAGGGAGGAAACTGACATGCGAACACAAAAAGCACGAAACAGATTCTGTGAGGTAGGTTTGAAGATGCAGAATATATATATATATAAAAGACAAAGAGAATAGTACTCAAATTTGGAATCAGTGATAATTTAAACCTATAAAATAAGTTTCCCTTGATAGTCTTGATCATCAAACTGGAAGTCATGTAAATATAAACGAGTTAAAACTTAAAACTATAATCTGATAAGAGATAAAAATCCCAAATTCAGTAGAACAAATGGAGGAAACCATAATTGAAAATGGGAGCGGAATGATTAAAAAAGTTGTGTATTGTAAAATACATGAGAACCGGAGTTGAAAGAATTGCCATGAGAGTAGAGGACTAACTCCACTAGAGACTCATCATTGTTCGGAACGGAACCTTTCCTCCACCATGCTGCAAAATTATGGGGCATTACACCTCTAATAACCTCACAAATCAGGTTGAAACTCATTTCTATTAGAGCCAAAGCTCGAAGATGATGTGGTAACAAACCCTCAGAGCAGAAGAAACAAAGCTCTAAGACGGAGACACATTGAAAAATGACGGTGTCAGCTAGGGTTGGTGAGGTTAACAAAGACATTTCCTGCTAGCAATGTGAACCATCGATCTTCCAGAAATTGACGGTGAAGATCTAACCAAGGACCATTGAAAACCGCAAATAATCATGGTAAATATTACATCTACCCAAGAGTTTAATTGCCAATACTTACTGCATTCAATATCCAGGATTGGCCAGCTATGCCCTTGGTTGTATCAAGATTATGGATGATACATTTTTTGGGTTGGCAAGCATTAAAAAACCATATTATAACGATAAATCTAGTGCCAGTGCAGCTATATAAGTACCTTTAATACATTATATATGAAACAATAAATTATACCATGGCAAAGGGACTTTTTGTATGGGAGTTAATATAATCTGATAATGTTAAGGTTGAGAAATTAAATTAAAGCCTTATTTTGGTCATTTAATTTATGTGGTAATAAAAACCATTAGGTGTTGTAAATTTTATTTTTGAGATACAATATGGTTAGTATATTCATCTGTAGGGTAAAAAGTAAATATTTTTTGTATGTATGTTACAAGTGGTATCAGAGCAGTGTTTATATGCTAGGAAACTAAGGGTAAAATAATGAATTAAGTTGTGTGTATACTAATGCACATAAAATAAGCATAAAATGAAACATCATGATAAGGGTATCAACACAAAACCACCCCTGAACACCGGGGAACCCCAAACATGACTAGAAGTGAGCCCAAAGATGTGGGTTTAGCTGAGCGTGGATCAACACCAAAAAACAAGTAGACTTTTGAAGGAACAACAACACCAAAGGAACATACTGTCGAATATGGTATAGAAGCTATAAGAATAAATGGTGTGGGTTCGAAGTGATAACGAGCGGTTGATGCAAGAGAAAGAAAAGATACTCAAGATGCTATCGAACAAGAAAAATCAGGGATTCAAACTACCCAGTGCTGAGAGAGACATGCACGAAGGTAATGAGCAACAAACAAGGGACCAAACCACTGACATAGTGGAAAGAAGCCCTTAACAGCGAAGCAAGAAGAACAAAAACTATAATGAAGTAGAGTCTAGCAATTTGTCAGATCAATAAGAAGTTAAAAAGAAAAAAATGGAGCTTCAAGGTGAATTTCGAAAAATAAAACCACCGACATTTGATGGTGAAGCCGAGGAAGTGGAATAGGCCTGGTAAATAGATATGAATACATATTTTCAAGTGTACGAGTATAGTAGAAACCTAAAGGCTAGATTGGCCATATATCAGCTAAAGGAGAAAGCCACTCTACGGTGGGAACAAGTAAAGAATGTTCACAGCATTGAGGACCAAGACATTACCTGGGAATCGTTCCAAAAATACTTTAAAGATAAGTATTTAGTAGAACGTTTTTACAATGATAAATCTAAATAATTTCATGACTTGAAGCTGGGATAGATGACCATGGACGAGTATATTACCAATTTCACCTGTCTGTTAAGATATGTTCCATACCTTAGAGATGAAAAGCTAAGGCTAAAATATTTCTGAGCAGTCTTCCATCCCATATGAAGGAACGCATTGAATTTGTAAATCCTAGAACCATGGATGAAGCCATTCATAAGGCACGAATGTGCTATTAGCAGTCCAAGGAAAAAGGAGAAGTGGGCAAAAGTTGGCAACCAATAAAAGGACAGAAAAGAAGCGCAAACTTCAAGGGTGCCAAAAATAATAATTTTAAGAATTCTTCACGAAGTTCTGTAAGTAAGAAGTTTGGCAGAAGTCATCAAAGAACTCGGTGGCCAGTGGTGGAAATGCCTACAGAAGCATCTAGCAAACCTAAGCAAGGGCAAGTGAACAACTACCTCTATAGTGTTGGGGTGTGGTGAGGCGCATTATTATAAAAATTTCCGACAATGATTAATAAGTGAGGTAGTTGCAAATTTTCAAGAGGCTTCTATAATAGGTGATGTGGCTCGAAACATACCTCATATACACACAACATTGGAGGATCGATAGGCAGATTATCAGCCCAAAATGATAGAGTGGGAAGGTAAATTAATGACTCAATCTGTTTCTATTTTGGTAGACCCAAGTGCAAGTCTATGTTATGTTAATCCCAAAATAGTGGAAGTATGTAAGTTAAAAGGTCAAAAATTCAAAATTCCTTCGTTGGTACAGCTAGCCACAAGAGCAACAAGAAAGGTAACTTGAAAAAATCTAAACTGCACTTCGGAAATTGCAGAACAACGGTTAACCGTGGATCTGAACATATTTCCATTAGGGTCCTATGATGTTTTCTTGGGCATGGATTGGCTAGAAAAACATTGGACCTTAGTGGACTGCAAAGAAAATATTATCTATTACATAATGCAAGATGGTACACACAAAGAGATTCAGGTGATCAAGAAACCCCTACAGTTGCATCCAATTACAACATATCAGATTAATAAGTGTATGAGGAAGGGATGTCAGATTTATGCCATCCAGGTGGGGTATGCCAATTCCAAGGAAAACTCACCTATGATGGAAAACATACCGGTGGTACAATATTTCATGGATGTCTTCCCGGAAGACATACCTGGATTACCACCAAGAAGGGATATTGATTTTACCATTGAATTAATGCCATGAGAATTACCTTTGTCAAGGGATCCTTAGAGAATGAGTGTTCTAGAATTAACCAAATTAAAAATGCAGTTACAGGAACTATTGGACAAAGGTTATATTCGTTGAAGTGTGTCCCCTTGGGGAGAACCAATGTTTTTTGTGGAGAAGAAGGAAAGAACCATGCCAATGTTCATGGACTATATACATCTCAACAAGTTAACAGTCAAGAATAAATAACCTTTACCAAGGATTGATGATCTGTTTGATCAGGTGAAGGGAGCCACAATGTTTTCTAAAATAGATTTAAGATATGGATATCACGAGATCCATATCAAATATGAAGACATTTATAAGACTTCTTTCTATACTAGGTACAGGCATTATGAATTTGTTGTATTATTTTTTGGGTTAACAAATGCATGAGAAACCTTATGAGGTTAATGCATGGTATATTTCATCCTTTCCTGGATAAATTTGTACTTATACTCATATTTTAAATTTTAATATATTTTAAAAAGCAAGAAGAACATAGGGAGCATTTAAGGATTGTGCTGAAAATGTTAAGAAAACACCAGCTATATGTAAGTTCAGCAAATGTGATTTCTTGAAAACTGAAATCCAGTACTTAGGCCATGTTATTTCTACACATGGGATAGTTGTTGATTCAAAAAAAATCAAAACAATCATGGAATGGCAGGTACCCTAGAATGTTGCAGATATTAGATCCTTTATGGGATTGGTTGGGTATTCTCGAATATTTATTGAAGGATTTTCCAGAATTTCTTTTCCAATTACCTCCTTGGATAGAAAAGGAAAAGTCTGTAAGTGGGCTGTTGAGTTCTAGAATAGTTTTGAGAGATTGAAGTAGCTATTGACTACTGCACCAGTGTTGAGGGTAGTTGAACCCAACAAAGAATTTGAATTTTGTACCGATGCTTGTAAAGAGGGAGTTGAGGAAGTCATATCTCAGGAAGGAAAAGTAGTGGCATATGAGTTAAGAAAGTTGAAGGAACATGAGAAAAGATACTCAGCCTATTATCTACAATTAACAACAGTAGTACATGCACTCCGGGAATGGAGACAGTACTTCTTGGGTAAGAAATTTGTGCTAAAGATGAATCATAACAGCTTGACTATTTATTTCAAAGAAGCTGATTTAAACTCCATACAAGAAAGATGAAATGCCTTTCTAAGTGATTTTGATATGGAAATACAACATGTGAAAGGTAAGGAAAACTGGGTGGCTAATGCTTTAAGTAGAAATATGCATTGTGTTTATGAGCTTTACTACAATCAACTTGAATGTAAATTCTTAGATAGAGTAAAAGAAGAAGCACAGAAGGATCCAGAATATAAATTCCTGTGGCATCAAATGGAAGAGGCCAGAAAGCAAGGAAATACTTCTGAATATGGAGATAATAAAGATAAAATGATAGCCTTTAGGGGAAATATGTATGTACAAAACCGGGTGGATCTTAAGGAGTTAATCATGAATGAATACCATCGGAGTAATTATACAAGACACCCGGGATACTAGAAAATGTTATTTAGCCATTAGAAAAGTATATTTCTAGCCTAGTATGTATAAAAATATTGTTGAGTATTTAAATAGATCTTTGGAGTGTCAAAAAGTCAAGGTGGAGCACCGACATCTCGCAGGATTGTTGCGGCCCATACCGATACCTGAGTAAAAGTGGGAGGTCATATCCGTGGATTTCATTACGGGTCTACCAAGGTCAAAGAGGCACAATGACTCCATCATGGTGGTAATTGACAGATTGAGTAAATATTCACATTTCATACATGTACAGTCAACTTAAAAGGTTGTATAGATAACAAATAATTTTATGAGAGAAATATTCTGGCTACACGACATTCCGAAGACTGTTATCTCAGACAGGGATGTGAATTTTAATTCAGCATTTTGGAAAACTCTGTTCACAGGTCGGGGGACCCAAATAAACTTTAGCACTACTTATCATCCCCAGACAGATGGCCAAACCAAGCGTGTCAACCAAGTTTTGGAATACATGCTACGCATGTACGTAATGCAACAACCAACCAAGAGGGAAGATTACTTACACCTAGTTGAATTTTCTTACAACAACGATTATCAGGAATCTGTTAAGATCAGTCCTTTTTAAGATCTTTATGGGCAGCAATGTCGTACTCCCATTAACTGATGTAGTCCCGAAACTAAGTTAGTGCTTGGACCAAAAATTTTGGTTGAAATGGAGTCAGAAGTAAGAAAATCAGACAAAATTTGAAATTTGCACAAGATCGGCAAAAGATCTATGAAGATAAGAAAATGACCTATCGATAATTTGAAGTGGGTGATCATGTGTATGTGAGGGTCAAACCCAAGAAGAGTACCTTGTGGTGGGCATCTTGTGCCAAGTTGGCTCCCAGGTTCTGTGGACCCTTCTAAATCTTGGAAAGGGTATGACTTGTGGCTTATCAACTGGCTTTACCCAGCCCCATATGAGTACACAATGTGTTTCATGTGTCCCTATTAAAGAGATATGTGAATGACCTGAAACACGTAATTCATTGGCGGAATATTCAGGTACGATAGAACTAAAAATCCTAACTTGAAATATAATTTCTTTATGAAATTTTGACAAGAAAATTTTCTGGTTGAAAGTAGAGTAGTACAACGTGTTTTTGGTCGAGGCTCAACACATACTCGACAAGAGAGAAATTATGCTCCAAAAGCGAGTCATCACCCAGGTTAAAGTGTAGTGGAAGCACTTAAGCCCGGATGAGGCTACCTGGGAGGACAAAGGATTTGTGTGCGAGGCTTAACCAAAGCTATTTTCTGAGCTGGAGGGAAACACTGAGGATAGTGTTACTTCCAGGGGGGGAAGTTCTAACAGCTGCATTTAATTTTAAGTAGTTGTTAACTAGTTAAATAACATTTTATTATTTGTTTTAGGAAAAGACTGAGACACTTATGTTTTTTTGGAAATTTTAATTTCTTTATTATTATTATGAAAGATAAAAATTAGTTATAGAAAATAGTTCCATAAAAAGTAAAAAAGGCTGATGGTAAATGTTTTCTAAGAAATGAAAGGTGGTTGGATAGTTTGAACAATTACCTATTCGTCTGAGGAAAAGAGACTCATACCAGTGAGGAATAGAGGTTATTTTCAGAGACTAAGGAAGAGAGTAAAAATTTTTCCTGAGCTGGTAGAGACCAGTGGAAAATCTCTATGTTGTCCTGAATATTCTGGTACTGACTAGACTTGGGGTCCTGTGGTGACAGTAGAAAAATCCACTATCAACCCATACCTTTCAGGAATGGAGCACGGGGGAAAGAGGAGGATGTAATCACCTCTCTTGAAGGTTGGGTGGATAGTAACAACCAAATACATTTTTAGATAAGTGACTCTCTATATTAATATTATTTAGACAGAAAGATTGTTTTCAAGTTGTTATTCACATATATCTATTATTTAATTTCAGGAGAAACACTATTATTTTGTTTGGAACCTTTCTTATGTTGGAAAAGGATAAGTTATGATAATTAAAAAACTCAAAAAATACTTGCAGGGTTCTGTGTATTATTTCCGTACGATTTATAAATGAAATTTGTGAACATTATATATAGTTGTAGGACAGGTGGAAAATACAACATATGTATGTCACGAGTCAACCCGGTTAATCATATGGTAGTTAACTAAACACAGTAATTTATTACAGTTCTTTAAATTCACTAGGATGCATCTAAAAGGAACTATGATAAATAAGTTTAAATATAAAATAAGAAAATACTGCAATTATAAATTATTGTGCGAATAAAAAATGAACTGGAAGGGTTACTGTCTATTTAAGCTAATGTGGGGTGAGCCATTGGTATAGGGTATAGGGGTGAAACCCCAACCCAATACACATTGCTACCCTATTTTCTATACACGATTTTGATTTTAGGTGGTTCGGTCACCAAGAAGCTAGTAAGAAATTACAACTAATAGACAAATCTAGTATCTTACAAAAAGAAGTAATGCTAAAGATTAAAATTATATTAAATACAGGTATAGTATATCCAATCAGGAGTTTAAACATTGAAGAGTGAGCATATAAACACGAAATTGAATGAACTATGATACATGCTTAAATGAAATTGAAAATTAATAACTGAAGCAAATCATTCACATATTATAAAATTCACATTTCAGAATAAGAAGTATGAATAAAACTACTGTGCTTAAATTTGTAAATACACGTGGCCATATGAAGAAGTCTCAAACTAATTAATACAATAGTAGCCATTTACATCATGGAGAAAAACGATTTCAAGAGTTAAATTACAGAAGAATGTAGCCTATAGATAATCACATAAGAATATTAACACGGAAAGCTTGCAACACAAGGAGTCTGAGAAAGGCTTAACCATGGCCTAGGAAGCTGGCCGGAAAAATGTTGAACCTTTCTAGATAATTCAGAATGTTCATTACATAAATAACCCAGAATAAATAAAAAAGGCCTGTCAGATAAACCCTTAAATTGAACCGGTCGAAAGACTTATGTTATGAATTGAGATCCTTAAGAGCACCTGTAAGAAGAACTGAATGTATCAGCAGGAAGTCTTAGAAGTCTATTAAGTGACATGAAATTTTGGTGCCGAAGACTCTACCATTTTTATAGGAGGAAACTAACCTGGGAACACCAAAAGCACAAAACGGATTCTGTGAGGAAGGTTTTAAGATGCAATATATATATATATATATATATATATATATATATATAAACAAGACAAAAGGAAAAATACTCAAATGCGAAATCAGTGAGAAGTTAATCCTATAAAATAAGTTTCCCTTGACAGTCTTGATCATCAAACTGGAAGTCATGTAAATATAAAAGAGTCAAAAATTAATACTATAATCTTCTAAGAAATAAAAATCCCAAATTCAATAAAACAAATGGAGGAAACCATGATTTCAAATGGGAGCGGAATGATTTACCAAGCTGTGTATTGTAAAGTGCATGGGAACTGGAGTTGAAGGAATTTCCATGGCAGCAGAGGACAAACTCCACCAGAGACTCATTACTGTTTGCAACGGAACCTTTCGTCCATCATGCTACAAAATTATGGGGCGTTACACCTGTAATAACCTCACAAACCATGTTGAAGCTCATTGCTATCGGAGCCAAAGCTCGAAGAAACTGTGGTAACAAACCCTCAAAGCAGAAGAAACAAAGCTCTAAGACGTCACGAAACAAACCCTCAAAGCAGATGAAACCTCTCGACGAAGACACAGTGACAAATGATGGTGTCAGATAGGGTTGGCGAGGTTAACAAAGACATTTTTTAATGGAAAAGTGAACCATCGACCTTCCAGAAATAGACGATGAAAATCTAAGAAAAGACCATTGAAAACCGCAAACAATCATGGTAAATCTTACCTCTGTCCAAGAGTTTAATTGCTAGTAATTATTACATTCAATATACAGGACCTGCCAGCTATGCCCTCGGTCATATCAGGATTATGGATGATACATTATGTGGGTTGGGAAACATTAAAAAATCATATTATAACAATAAAGCTAGCGCCGATGCAATATTGTTCTTCTCGCAGGGTGCCCATCTGATCTTGATAAGAAACTTAGACTTCTTAACGATTTCTGCTCTACCATGGGTATGTCTGTTAACACTGACAAAAAAAGAAGTTATGATTATCAAATCCAAGAAGGACACTTACGCTAATTTTATGTATGACAATAGTAACTTGGAGGAAGTGTCTTCTTACAAGTACCTAGGATTTGATATTCATCACAAGCTCAACTGGAATTATAGCATTCAGAAAAGGATAAATGGGGGGTGGAAAGCTTATTTTGGTCTTGAAAATAATTGTATAACGGAAAACCTCATAATGTGGGATAGAAAGAAGTTCCTCTTGAAACTTTATTCACTCCTGTTATCTTATATAGATGTGAGGTTTGGGGTTGCAACATCTCTAGAGAATCCTGGAGAAATATTGAGTAAATCCAGAAGCGTTTTATAACTTATAACCTTAAAATTAAACGTAAGACACCCTATCCTATTCTCCTTATAGAAGTGGGTCTTTCCCCTATTGAGATCCTAGCTATGACTAGGCTTCTATTGTACAAGCACAAACTCAATAGCATAGGAGACCATAGACTTCCTAAGATAGCTTTAAGTTCCATCCAAAACCACCCAAGGCTAAAACGAGGTTCGTATAAAGACACCAGGGCTTGCTTAAACCATTGGGAGATTGACGAGAATGTTTCATTGCAAAACATTAATAACATTAAAAAAATTGTTACTTATAAATTGAAAGAAAAAATGTGGCATGAGAAAGATCTAGCACCTAAAAGAAAATTAAGATATTATAAGAAGGTCATCAACCCCACCCTAGAAGATCAAAATTATCTCTCTATTTTAACTAGCTCAAAGAAGAAAATTAATATATCCAAGATTAGAATGAACTCTCATGAGCTCCATAGTGAAACAGGTCGTTCGACAGTTCCTAAAACCCATGGATGGAAAGGATCTGCCATCTCTGTGAGAATATGAACATCGAGGATGAAAATCACTTCCTCTTAGAGTGCCCCAAGTACAACCACATTAGAGCTCAATTTCATAATATTTGTTACAATACTGACCTTCCTAGCCTTTTAAGATGTCAAAATTATAGTGAGCTCGGGAGGCTTCTCTCCAAGCTTTTTGTTCATAGGAATAAAATCTTAGATCAAACTAAATAACTCTTTTCTTTAGGTCTGATAGACCAAAGATTGTTCTGAGTGGACATTAACCATCATCATCATCATAAAGACCTTTAATACATTATAAATGAAATGATAAAGTATACGATGGAAAATGGAATTTGTGTATGGTAGTTAATATAATCCTATAATATTAAGGTTTAGAACTTACATTAAAGCATTAGTTTGGCCATTTAATTTATGTGGTAATACTGACCATTAGGTGTTGTAAATTTGAGTTATTGAGATAATATATTTATCAGTACGGTAAAAAGTAATTTTTTTTTTTATGTATGTTACAACATCTTACTAGAGTTTTTAGAAATTTTAGAAAATATTTCTATATTTTTACTTTCTAAACTAATTATTTACAAATTAAAACAATTAAAAATATTACACAAATTTCTAATATTATATAATTCTATAAAAAAAAAACCACAAAACAATATATTTTTAGAAGAGAATTACAACCTCAAATATGAGATTTTAATATAACTCTTAAAAATGAAAAATAACAGCCTTATTATAATAACTAAAATAATTGAAATCTCTCCTTATAGATCTAGCATCTTGTTCATAGTCAACTTTCATAGAGTTGTTTACTTAGTTGAAGGTTGCACATTCTACTCAATCCAAAATAGAAAACCAGAGACAAGCACACCCAAACTTTAATTCATGGTTTTGAATTTCGTTAAGGTTGAGGCAAATTGGAGTGTACTAAGCATACTTATCAAATTTGAAAAAGAATATTACCATATAAAATTCAATTTCAAAAAAGATGTATTAAATTAAATATAAAAAAAATATAATTACAAATATTTATAAGGTAATTACCAATTCTTACAAACAATACTACTGTATAAAATTGAATATGAAAAATTGGAGATTATATATTTTGATAAATATTTAGAAATAAGAATTTATTATTCCTTGTCATAGAAATTTATTACTTTTAGCAACTACAAATTTACAATTTTGTTCTATATTTTAATATCAAATTTACTATTTTTCACAACTGTAATTTTTTTAATATACCATTTAATTTTTAGTATATTTTTTTAATATAGAAATTTCAATTTTTAATTTTATAAATATTATATCTCTGATTAACAAAAATCTTTACTAAAGTATATCATAGTTGAAATTTGTTTAATAGAGAATTTTTTTTTTTTTTTTTAATTAAATTTTATATTTTAACTAGAAACTTTATCAAATTCTGTCACTAACCGTTCAAGTGAAATTCACAAGGAGGAAAAGGATCTGGCGGAAGGGGAGGAGCATCTAAGCTCCACCAAAAGTGTAGAAAATACAACGCTGACTTGACAGGAAGTACAAGTAGCGGTAAAAGGCAAAGTCTAGGTCGACTTTTCTGAAGTTTAAGTGAACTTTGCTGCTTTGTCAATTATTTAAAGGCCGAAATTCGGAATATCACGAATTGAATGCAGTGGAACTTAGTGGAAGTGCATTTTATTCGCTTAACGACTATATTCGCTTAACGACTGGCAGTTATAAGCAACGAAATTATTCCCTAATTTTTCTATACGTTATATGCATGGAAATAATTCCCCAATTTTTTCTCTTCCCTAATCTATTATCTTCTATTTTTATTTCCTAGAGATTAAACAATAAGCTCCACGATAAGTGTTCAGAGGATACAATGTTGACTTAATACTGCAAGTCTCGAAGAAATAGTGTAACTAACTTAACTCGAAGTACGAGTTGCGGTAAAAAAGCGAAGTCGACTTTTCTGTAAGTTTAGGTGAACTTTGTTTATTTACTGAGAAGCAGCCAAGTAGAAATAATTGGAGGTCGAACCAAGTAGAATTTTAGTTGTTGCTTGTTTTCCGTGGATTCTCATATTATTTTAGTTGTTGCCTGTTTTCCATGGATTCTGATGGGGTTTGCCGGTGGCCTCTTCTCTTTAATGGTGATATCTTCTGGTATAGCAATTGCATGTCAGAGCTGCAGTTTTGGTAGATGGAGGTTCTGACATCCAATTGCTTTTCCAGAAAATTTATTCCATGCGGATGCAAATGGGTATTTCTGGTCTTTTCCTGTGAAACTAATGGCAGAAGCTTAGGTAGAATATATATATATATATATATATATATATATATATATATATATATTCTAGGTAGAAATAATTGGAGGTCGAACCAGCGTTAGAATTTTAGTTGTTGCTTGTTTTCCGTGGATTCTCATATTATTTTAGGTGTTGCCTGTTTTCCATGGATTCTCATGGGGTTTGCCATGGGGTTTGCCGGTGGCCTCTTCTCTTTAGTGGTGATATCTTCTGGTATAGCAATTGCATGTCAGAGCTGCAGTTTTGGTAGATGGAGGTTCTGACATCCAATTGCTTTTCCAGAAAATTTCTTCCATGCGAATGCGAATGCAAATGGGTATTGCTGGTCTTTTCCTGTGAAACTAACGGCAGAAGCTTAGGTAGAATATATATATATATATATATATATAAGTTGAAGAAGAAAGTCTGTTTCGGTTAGATGCACCAAGGAAGAATAGAGATGCAAAGGAATGAGCGTAGTTGGTAAGATGATGTCTCTTCAGAATTAAAAAAAAAGGAAGACGTCAAGTAACTACATGAGCGTTCGAAATTCCATTGGCTAACGTGGCAGCCCATCCAGCTAAGAGAACTTCGTTGCAGAATACTATGTTTCAGTACAGCAACCCTATAAAGAAGAAGCTCAAATACTGTTGGCTGTCAATTTTAGGGTTTCTTGAATTTCTTAGAGTGGCCATAATAAGGTGGAAAAAAATCCTGTTTCGTATTAATATACTTAATTGGGATCTTTATTAAACCAATAGAATTCGGCTCAAGTTTCATACCTGTTATTACATGTGACTAATTGCACGAACCTACGAAAATAATGACTCTTCGATTCATCGTTAAATACAGTGGCATCAGGCTTTTCGGAGATTTCGACTTTTTTTTGAAGGAATATAATTTTGACTTTTAAAGTCATTTTGTCCTATTTCTAATTTAAATGTGAAAAGTGAATGTGGATTACACTAATTTGAATATTTTTAGTGGAGGAAGAAACGTTCAACAATTGGAAAAAAATTATATCATATATAAAAAAAAAATTGGAAAAAAAATATATCATATATAAAAAAATGAGGTTTGAAGAAAATAGTTAAAATTAATTACTCTATATTATATAATTTTTTAATACTCTTATACGCTATTTATGTTTTTTTAAATAATAATTATTATAAAACTTCTTTACAAATAGAACTACTTATTTTTAAAGCACAAAAAAATGTTCACTAATTAGAAAAAAAAGAGTTGTATCATATATATATATATAAAGATGATAGAGGAGAATAGCTTAAAATAATTATTCTATATTATATAAATTTTAATACTCTTATATAGTCGGTATGTTTTTTTCATAATAATTATTATAAAACTTATTTACAAATAAAACTATAAGTAGGTTTTAATAAAAAACTCTTTTGTTAGACGAAATGGAGCGCAGAGACGATTGATGGGACATCTCCCTCCAGCAACCCCCGCGACTTTCTGGATAGGAGGTGAACTCAGCATCGACATCACAACTCAGCTCTGGTGACGGCATCCCAACTCGTCTCCGGTGGATTCCGCGCCCCTGCCTCTGCTACCTTGCTCCCTCTGCGTCGCTCCTCTCCCCTCTGCTCCCCATGCCACCACTCCCGCATGCTCCAGTTCACCACCACACGAACAAGGTTCTAGCCAACAGAATAGCCGAATAATTTGGATGGCAGTTTTTTGCAATTATAATTATAATTTTAGTTTTTATATCATTCAAATTTACAATTTTAATTATTTTTTTTTAATTTAGAATTTAATATTTTTTTAATTAAATTTTAGATAAAATTAACTTATAATAATAATAATCAAGGTTCGAGTTCTCCCTCCCATCTTGATGTCCACCGGACCCGCTCAACTTCAGTTTTCCGCGCACGAATGTTTTCAGCTTGAGTTCTTCCTGTATCAGGCGCTCAGTTCGGTCTTGTGTCAATCTACCCAGCGAAGTCAGACTCGGTCTTCCTGTATCACCTCACTTTAAGGTTTGGTGCAAATAACAGTCACCCATTCCTTGTTAATCAACGAAATTGATTAGTTAGTTACACAATTTTGTACCCTAAATCGACAGAACATTAATATTTGGAGAGCACGGTAATATTCAGAGCTCTGAGGAGACAATGGAATGTAGTTTGAACAAATGTTATATTTTTTCTCATACGTAGGAGGGAAAATAGTCGAAGTCTTATGTTAAGAGATTTGAGCATAACATAAAATTAATGTTTTATTTTCGAGTGGGTTGGGCAAATTCCATTCCTCCAATGCCCTAGTCTTTGTAATAGTATTTTTTTTTAATGATATTTTATAAAAATTGAAATTTAATGTTTTATTTTGGAGGGCCGCACTGCATGGCTGGGGAAATTTCCTTTAATGTCTTAGTCTTGGTAATAGTACTTTTTTTTAATGATAATTAGAAAAATATTTTATTTTGTAGAACATCACTGTAAAAATGGGGAATTGGAATTATTTATTGCTCCTTTAAGCAGTTTGATTGTATTTAGTTTGGATGAAAACAAGTTAGAGGGAAGTATACCTGCAGAGTTAGGTTTCTGTGGCAATATCATTAATTTAAGGAAATGATTGCATCTCTAGAGATCTGATTTCTCAAAAACTTTGGGTAGATTTAGAGTAGAAATGGAGCAGTGACTATTGAAATGTTTTAATTATAAGATTTTATTATTATTTATTTCTACCTACAAAGTTAGTTTTTTGTGGCAATATCACCGACCTCGCGGTTTCTAAAAACCATCACTCTAGTTCCATACCCTCTTTGTTAGGGCTCCTGCAACAACTTAGTTTGTTAAACATACATGAAAACATGCTTACAGGGATAATTCCCATTGAACTTTCCAATTGTACTTATTTATATGACCTCCAACTGCATCAAAACTTGTTGCATGGTGTAATCACTCCCGGGCTTAGTGGACTAGGGAATCTAAAAAATCTTCATTTGTTCAATAATAGCTTGGTGGGATCGATTCCCCAAGATATTGGTAACCTAATTCTTCTTGAGGAGCTTGGCTTATACAATAATAATCTAAGTGGTAGAATACCTACTTCGATTGCAAGCCTGCAGCATTTTCATTTCCTGAGTCTTGCATAAAACTATTTGGTCGGAGAAGTTCCAGCTAAGATTGGGATGAAGAGGAGATTGAGAGTGTTGGATTTGACAAGGAATCATTTGAATGGTACAATACCCTTGCATCTCTATGCAGGAGGAAAGATGATGGTGTTAGACCTTGTGGCCCAAATTTTCGAAGGAACCTATCCAGGAGAGGTTGGGCATTGTCCTTCCTTATGAAGAATGGTTATAAGCACTAATAATTTGAGTGGAACAATACCAAAAAATATAACTATGACCACATGGATTTTGTATTTGGACATGAAAATGAATAGCTTGTAAGTATCGATACAACCGAATATTGGTCTTTTGAGAAATATTACATTCTTAGATATGTCATGCAACCAATTCTCAGGAGCCATGCCAGCTGAGTTTGGAAAAATATCAAAGCAGTGTCGAAGTACATACCCATTATAGTTTATTTATTTCCCAAAACATTCTCAGCATCTTAAAACATAGATAAATAGTTTGTAACTTATGATACAAATCATGTAGGCGCTGGTAAATGTTTTCCCACCACTTCCTGTAGGCATTGGAAAATTATTTTCCACCACCTACAGGATTTTCTTAATTTTCTTTCCATCCCCTCTTTTCCAATTAAAACCTGGTGGGGAAACTCAAGTTAAGAATGTGGCACAAGCTTCCAATATATTAGATTGTGTCGGGAAGTAGGTATACCAAAATAAAATGCTTATATTTCGATAATTAAGGACTTACTAATGTAATAAGATACCACTAGGAAGGGTTACACATTAAATGAAACCTTTCTTTGCTCCTACATCACTTTTTTTGAAGAATTGAAAACATCGATTGCAACCTACTTATCACATTAGGTGACATTTCTAAACTCATGTGATGGGGTTTATATATCACAGAACACTTAATTATCTGATTAAAAGATGGCTGGATGCAACCAGTATCCTTCATCAATGAACCTCGATGCTTATGATACACATTGATTTCACATATAACGAACAATTTGTCAACTATGAAGGTGATTGTGCTTTTGAATCACCCTTGTATTATTTACATTAAGGAATTATTTTTAACACTACAATCCAGCCAACTCCATGAGCAACGAAGACATATGCGAGGGGTGTTTCACTCAAGATTGTTGCCAGCTAGAAACATATATAGTTTGGACAAACATTGGGTGGATCTAAAGGCTCTATCCAATGATATGCAACACATAACTCATGGAACCAACACGATTAATCCTTTTATGTATATTTTCTACCACCATGTTTCAATGTGTACGCTTCTTTTGTATTTCCCAAAAGATCACTTTTTCAGTGATATGTAGTTCTTTAAGATACACTAGGTGGTTGTATGAAGCTTCGGGTATATTTCATCCACACAACCCTTATTCACCCATTACTTGCCTATTTTGGAGGGATCAACTTTAAATTAGGATTTTATTCCATTTCCTATAATAATCACCTTAATATAAGAAATACCTGTATGTATGTCTTCTATCTAAATACAACAGAATGTCTCTCCTTCTCGTAACTATATTCCATCCAGTTTTTGAAGGATGATGTCAGATATTTTCTAGTCATGTGGTCCAGTCAAGCATCGTTGATGACATGCATCAGACTCTTAGGTGTTGTAACCAAATATTATAGTGTCAAAACTATTACAAATTGTATGAGGGTTTCAGAAGAATGTAGTTTCATCAATGGTCTCTAAATTATGGCTCTGAAGCATACATCCAATAAATACCCACAATTTTCGTTGCATAACAGTTACAGATGAGCTTCTTCTTTTTCTTACAGGTCATGGAAACATTCAAAGTCATCAATTTTGCATCCTCTCTACTCAATTGTATGATTCAATAATGAGGTTGTATGATTCAACTTTTATGTAGATTTTCTGCCACCCTATTTAAATGTGTACTCTTCTCTTGTATTTCCCAAAAGATCACTTTTTCTGTGATATGCAGCTATTTATGGTACACGAAGTGGCTGTATGAAGTTGCGGGTATATTTCATCCACAAAACTCTTATTCACCCTTTACCTGCCTATTTTGGAGGGAGCGAAGAACTGAAACAAGAAATAATTGAACTCATTGAACTCATGCATGAATTTCTATGAAGTCATGCACGATGAGAAATTGGATACATGTTAAATCCTAACTGACCTACTGCCAATGGCACAATGCAAATTTTGTTGGTTAAATGAGTGCTATTTTGGGTTAAGTGTGGGTTGGAGGATTTTATTGAAGATTTGTCGAGGTGACTGTTTCTTATGTTAATTTGGATGTGTTTTATCTATTAAGAATTCAACATTCATGTAAATGCATTGAATATTCAATGCAACCAATCAAGTTTCTAGAATAAAATGAAACTTTTGGCTTGTTCTTTTTGTGAGGATGATCTGGTCAAAAGGCTGCACATCTGTAGCACATCTACAGATGTGCATATTTTCATTTTTTCTTTGAATTTGAAGTTATTCTTAGTTAAGAATTCAAAATCTTACATGAATGTTGGTCCTCTGTCACAGAAACAAGAAAGAATTTACCCATGAATGTAATTCACAGAAACAAGAAATAATTGGCCCATGAATTTAACTCACAGAAATAAGAAATAATTTACCCATGCATGTAATTCACAGAAACAAGAAATAATTGAAGTCAGTGGCAGTTGCAATTTTGTGGGAATGAGAAATCTAAGTGGCAAGGGCATGAAATTTTATACATTATGAAAAACATGAACCAAGAGCATATAAGACAAACATACACAAGCTTACAATGTATTAGATTGTTTTGGGAAGTTGCTATACCAAAACATAACATTATAAGAACTATAGAATTAACACTAATAAAGGTTATAAAACTCCAATCTTCCCATCTTTCAGATTTCAGCAAGACGTGCAACTTCTACAAGGATTTTGAGGGGGTTGTTGTTGGTCACTACCCCACTCAATCTTTTACCCTTTTTCTAAATTGTTCGATATTATTTTTTAGTTTCTACTGGAAGCCCATGCTCATCTCTAGAAGACCCTTCTTCTTTCTCATCAATAATCAAAATTGGATCCTTCAGTTTGGGATTTATCTTGTCTTTCAAACCCAGCCTCAGTTTTTTTATAGGCCTTGTTCATGGCCTCTTAGAGTATTATGTTGCATGGGGAATTTATCCAATATCTTCAACCTTGTTTACAGATTCTCCAATTGTTTCATCTTTGTTGTTGTCTTGGACTTCTGTTTGCTACCCTCTACGTCTCTTGGTATTTAGCCTAGGGATTTTCCTCCTGTAGGGTTATCTATGCCTTTTGTAGTAGCTTGATGACTACTCTCAGGCTCTATAGGTAAATCTCTTTCATTCTTATGTTTTCTAGGAAGTGGTTGTCTCATTACCCTCTTCCTCGATTGTTGTGCTTGCTTCTTTAATGCATGCACGTACAGGATTTGAATAAGGCTATGGAGGTAGACATCATAGGGATATAAAATCTTCCTTTTTCTTGCATAGGAAACATTTTTTATTAAGATTTGATGCAAGAAATAAGGGAGATTCATATTATTGAACCCAACCATGTGTACCATAAATCTCATGTGATACAAAAATACCTTAGATAAATGATCATCACATGTGAAATAAAGTTGAATTTGTTGCATTGGTTTATCACACTCTGGTTTTAAAATTCTAGAGTGGACCCCAACTCTCCATAAAGGGTCATCACAATTGTCTTTTAGGAAAAAAATGAGGCTTACCCCCTGTGCTAGCTTCCTTTGAACCATATTTCTCCCTCAGTTGGTGTGTTTTTTCCTTTTGTAGTGCTTTCCACTATTACAAGAAACAATAGCCCCTTTACCTTAGTTCTGTTACCATCAAAAGTATCAACGAAATCAAAAGAGAGTTTCATTTTATGCCTATTGAACAACTTAATGATGTGAAACTAGCCTGCTTCACTGAAAAATGGAAATTCATCAGCACCATAAATCTCAAATGCACAAGCTCCATCCAGCTAATAATGATATAGGTGCCCACTCTTGTCCATCTCTCAGAAAAACATGTGGAATAATGAGAAATATAGTTAAACTAATGCAACAATACAGTCATAATGTGCATGAGCTCTACCCAATGATGTTATATTCCAAAAAAATAAGCTAAAACACATAAACACCTAACAATCTTGATTTGTGTAAAGTCTATGTGGGTCACTATATTCAATAACGTAAATAAATAAAAGGAAAAATTGAAGCAGAGGATGAATTGATGTGATAGCAGGAGATTAGCAGTCTACAGGCATACTTTTTGTCAAATTAATAAATGACAATCATATATGTTCTAGCAATAATCAAATGTAAATTGATAAAAATACTCTATAGTTAAACTAAAATACATTAGATTCATATAGCTCTCGAACTACTGAATGGTCAAAATATCAGGTACTGTGAGTAAAATTTTTAAATGGTTTCAGGAATTTAAATTATAGAAGAGCCTTAAATTTCCTTTGGATTCCCTTCAGTTTCTTATTCCTCTGTTTCCTTTCCCTTTACATTTAGATTTTTTTATCACTTCCGTACACTCGATGGTAGTGGTAATAATTGTTGGTGTCCCTGAGCATCTGTTTCTTCTTCTTGTCATGTTAGTTTCTATGGCTTCTATCCAATATTAATAGATTATGGATACTTTCATTTCAAAGAGTTTGGTCCTGCTTTAAATATGCTGAGACATGGGTATATTATTTTGTCTATTTTTATGTATCATCTTTATTTAGGTGTACTTATGTGGTGAGTTATTTTCAACTAGTTGAAACTTAATAACAAGTTCAAGATATATTTTAGTTCAGACTCCAAATTCTTTAAAAAATTTCTTATAAATGCCTACTCTCGAGCTGACAAAGTCACTATTTTGAAGAGTATTCTCCATTTCCCTTTCATCCTTTCGTTGTGTTTGGATTAGATATGACGTTGAATTAGATGAAGGTACTTGTATGCCTCGTTATCTAGTAGGTAGACATTGGGTTTCTCCCAAAGGTGAAATGATAAACCTATTTTCTAGTGTGGAGCCTTTCCTGTTGTTTGGATTTACAAATCAAAAGGGACATGTTTCATTTTCAGTTGACTAATGCCAAACTAGTTTTACTACTTTCAAGTAAAACTGTCAAATAAATTTCCTTCAATAGATTTCACTAAAAGAAGGGATTTTCTTAAAACTTTGAAAATAGAGTGATATATGATGTTCTTGTTTTTCTTGATAATTACTTTACCTTGTTCCCCTCACCCTTATTCCTAAGGATCTAGAACACCTGCTCTTTTCAATGCCATTATCCAACATTACAAATTGAATGTAGGGTTTTGGTAGTTTTTGGATTAAATCCAATGAATGGAAAACATTTGACATCAAATGCTGCTAAAGGAAGGCCTTGGAATCCAAACAATGCTTCTGATTTCATCTAATACACAGTTGACCATGGTTACACAATAAAGTCATGGGAATTAGGTAAGCTATTATTCTCATCATATTTGGTTCTTTATGAGTGGTTTTAGAGAGGTTATAAGAGAAATTTATATTCATGGACATGTTTAGAAATCAAAAGGTCCACATGTTTTGTTTTCATTTGACCACATGTCAAACCAATTTTACTACTTTAAATTAAAACTTTCATATCAATATCCTTCAGTAGATTTCACTGAAAGAAGGGATTTTCTTGAAACCTTGAAAACAAAGTGATATAAGATGTTCATGTTTTTCTTGATAATTAATTTACCTTGTTCCCCTCACCCTTACCCCCAAGGCTCTAGAGAACCTGCTCTTTTCAATGCCATCATCCAACGTTAAAAATTGAATGTAGGGTTGTGGTAGTTTTTGGATTAAATCCAATGAATGGAAAATGTTTCACATCAAATGGCGCTAAAGTAGGGCCTTGGAATTCAAAAAATGCTTGAGATTTTATCCAGTATACAGTTGACCATTGTTACAAAATAAAGGCATGGGAGTTAGGTAAGATATTATTCTCATTGGATTTGGTTTTTTCTGAGTAGTTTTCAAGAGGTTATAAGAGAAATTGATATTCAATTCCTAATGGACCCATGAAGCATTCTTAGCCTTAAGATAATATAAGAATTTAATGTTTCCTGAGGTGATTGGAAAAGGTGGTGGACCCAACAGTTGATGTAATTGAGCTTTATGGGATTGTGGATACAATTTACAAATACTATGAAGAAAAACCTCTCATTTTTGTGCATGATGGATCCTTTGATGCTAAAAAAACCAAGGAACTTCTTAACCTAACAGGACCAATTATTTTGAATGTTATTACATTTCATCTCTACAACCTTGGTGAAGCTATATAGAATTAAAAAGGCTATAGTTTTTCATTGCAATGAGTTTTTCATTCAGATACCTAGAATATTGAACATATTAATAGTTTCCTTGTTGACCATGTAATTATAGTGACCTGTCAATACCCCATGACCAGCTACAGGTATTATTACGGTCACAATTTGAACCTTCATGGGCTTTCATCAAACACTTTGGGACTAGTGTAATATATGTTGTCTGATGATTATATGGGGTATATAGTGCAATTTAAGATAAGCCTTGAAAGTAAAATTTCTATCTTTTTGATGAAACACTTCATCCTAGAGAAAATGGGAATAGAAGAATGAGTACTTTATGGGAGTATAATATGAGTTATTTTAAAATTGTCAACCCGTCAATTTTAAGCAAAATTGGGTTTAATCGCATCCAAATGAAAGTGTAGCATTAAATTATTGTGTTTTATGGAATATGGAAAATTAATTATGTTTGACGTCAGGTTTGATGGAAATTTTCTCTATATAGAAAGCTATTCATCTAAATTGAAGGTGTAAATTCTACATCATTTATATGGAACCAATGGTCAAGCCTCTATCTGAACACATCATTCATTTAAAGTCGAGTTCAACATTGATACATATCGACTAGATTCAATGAAAACAAGAGTAGATATCAGTATCCAATGAACATATACAATTGTAATTGAGGATGAAGATTCTGTAATAAATTTTTTTGATTGGAATTGATGGTAAAATTAGCTTACTAGGTTATAGACACAAAATCATGGTTGTAGCATGTCTGCATAAAATCCTCAAGGACTATGATCATAGAGCTATAGAAAAAAATTGTTGGTTATAGAGACAAATGATTGTTGGTTCAAAGGTTATAAAACAATTACAGGACCAAACACCAAATCTCTCTGTCTCAGAGACAAGTTGGTGCTAAATTATTATTCTTATGAGCTTGAAATTTTATTCCTAATGGAATAAGAAATAAAACCCTCTTCTAATAGGTTATAAAGAATACAAAACATATTAAACTAATGATTGTCCTTATATCCTTTATCGAGAAATAATGAATCAATGATTGATCCTTCCAATGTAGATGGGTTTGAGAAGTAGAGTGTAGTCAATTACCTTCAGAGTAATCTAGTGTGGCTTTAGAACCTGAACTCAGGTTTCATAGAAGACAAAATCTGATGTGAATTATAGAACTAATATAGTAGATTTAATTTATTGAAACTATTACTAATTTACTAATGTGTAATGTTTTCATTGAATGAACTCATCGAAGAACTTTTAAGGCTCCACATTCTTGCATTGAAATAAATTTGTTCACACTTTCTAAACTAAGTTCTCCATGGCTGCATCTATATCTATGTCCATTACTTCACTGTGAAATCATATGTGTTTCAGTTCAAATCTGATGGTTATGTTTAGATACAACTAATATACTCACCAAAGTAATATGAATGAGCTCAATATACATGAAAATTAATGTGATGTTAACTGGAAACTTCTAAAGTTGTTTTTTGAGGCTTTGGAGAACTAAGAGAAACACACAAAATATGAAAGAGTAGAGAGAAACTGACCTTCTGTTTTTGGTTGAACTTGAAACTCTCTTCCAAGTATTAAAATCCTATGAAATGAAATATACCATACCATATGCACACTCAAATCCCTTGTTGAGGCAGTGAAAAACATCGGGAGTTGGGAGCAGAGTTCCAAAAGAGGAATTGACGTGGGCATCAATAAGAAATGATCCCACCGACGTGAACAAAAGGATGATGACCATGGACAAGAAACAATTAATTTTTCTTATGGTGCATGCCCTGCATGTGAATTTCCATGATAATATATTACATCATGATGAACCATTTTTTGATGTAGGCAACATCCTTTAATGTATAATATAATGACTATAGGAGACTATATATTATAAATATATATTTTACCTTCTTACTTAATATCCCCCATAGCTTTTACCTTTTTACTCAATAGATTTTCCCATTTTAATCAATAGATTTTACCTTTTCCATAACTATTGATTATGCTGGAAAATGATTTCTAGTGCTCCTGTAGGTGCTAGAAAATAATTTCCAGCACCTACAGGAGTACTAGAAATCATTCCCCGCTACATAATTTCATGGAGATGCAATTATTGAAATGTGTATACTGAAATGTTTGATACACTATATCTAAGACTCATAAGACTCCAATATAAAAGACTCCTATATCAACTACTCCTTGTGCTTTAACCCTAAGTGTCATTCACATATATTCTTTATTTCCCATTGAAGTGGAGGGAATTCCTCCTATTGATTATGTTTTCATTGTTAATAGAAGATCCATTATCAAAGGCATAACTAAAAAGAGTAATATTTAACAGGGTGAAATTCCAGTATAGTAGACCATAATATGTGATGCTTTTAAATATAATGATGATGAATTAGCAGGATATCTAGAAGACTTCATGGGAGCATATTCTTCAGCTAACGTATGGAAAATTAGTAATTCAAAGAAAATATTCAAATAGTGAGATAATGGAATATCTAAATTAGAGTATCATTTGAAAAAAAATCAAGCACGGTTTGAAAAAAACTCAGCCTAAGGTATTAGAAGCACAAAAAAAAAATTTGGAGCAGATGAAAGCCCATGAAAAATAACTAAGGGAAGAGATCATATCAATCCAACAAATCTCTTTTTTCTCAAAGAAATAGAAAGATACGAAAATAACCCAATTATAGTTTCCAATACATTAACCAAAATATGGTGCAATAGATATCAATCAATTCAAGCAAGAAGTAGTTAAGGGAAATGAACAAATTTGAAAAATTCAACAACAATTTTTTAGGGACTTGAACTTGGTTAAAAATCAATTAGGTTTGGTTAACAACTTTTATGAAAACAGCATAAAGAAGTAAATTGAATTATATAAAGCTCAATATGGTATTTACAAGTTGAAATTTTTGCATACAAGGCCAAGGATATCCTCACAATATCCTCAAATTTCTCAGGAAGAAAATTTGAAAGGAGAAATTTTCTTGGTAATTTGGAAGAAAAATTTAAATCAATAAAAGAAGCCAAATAAGTTTTTTCTACATTGATTGATTTAGCAATTAGTGTTGTAAAGGATATGGATGCTCCTGGTATATTTTTTAGATGAAACAACTAAGGTAGCAACTTACATCACTGATGTACAAAGACACAAAAGAGTAACTGAAGAGTAGATTAAATAGTCAGATAAATTTGACCTCATGGCCATCAATCAATATTTGGTCAAACCCCAAGGGCGTTAATTTAATTACCAAACAAGCTACTTCAAATCTATTATAGGAGCTTCTAGCCATAGAAGGAAATATATTTGACTACAAACTCAATATCTATTTATACCTACCTATTTTAGTATCAAATATCTTAGGAATTCCCCCCGAATGGAAAACATATCTAGAATATTCTCAACCAAATAGACCATCAGCTGAATAGAAATCAACATAAATTAAAACAATTCCACCGAGATCATAATGATCTTTGATTTTCTTACCATTTTTTTGTATTGTGAATCATTTGTATTGAAAGAAAACATGGAAAACATTAGGTTTTTTATTTTCTAATATTATTTAAAGGAACTCATGTGTGCTTAGAACGGGCTCTAAATTTTCTAGAAAATTCTCTAAGCTTTGTTGTACGAGTCATCTTTTTTGAAAATATAGGGGCCATTGAATATAGTTTCTCTGATGCAAATTTAAGTGTGCTACAATTATTTGCATTTATTTATTTCTACATGTTTGATACTTATAGATATTAAAATAAATATTAGTGGAAAAATTTTCATAGTCTACTGGAATATAATCCATGAACTATCTCACATATGAGCATATTGTTTAGCATACAAGCACACAAATCTGTAAGATGATGGTCTAGTTTTGAAGACCCAATAAAAGCATTTATTTGCAGTGAACAGTTAAGATCATTGTTCTATATAAAATGCATATACTATAGATTTTGTTGGATTTTGTTATATGTAATTACTAACATATTAGTTCCATAATAAACCATAGGAGCCATATGCCTTCCCAAATTCAGCACAGTTGGTTTAAAATGCTTTTTGTATATGTAGAAATTAGTTCCAAAATAAACCACACCATCCATATGCCTTCCCAAATTCAGCACAATTGGATTAAAATGCCTATTGTATATGTAGAATTCACCTTCTAGGCTAAATTTCTTATTTCAAAATTTAGGAATAGCAGAAGAAATATTGTTGTTAACACCTTTTACTCATGAGTTGGTTCTATTCAGAGATTTTATTATTTAAGGTTATACTCTTGATTTCTTTTGTTGTACAAAATATGTAGTATTCAACCCTTATGAAGACCCTATGCATGATCTAAAGCATCTTAAGACATAAGTATAATTATATCTCTATGCACTAACTGCACAACACAACACTAATGCATACTCTATTATCCATGCTACCTAGCCAATGTGTCAACCTCTACTATTCAAGTTCATCTAATTATACCATTGAATGTGTCATCATTTCCAGCTTCCTAATATGTTTCCACATTTTTTTGGAGACAGACGGCTAGCATGGCAAAGAAATGTAAGTCAATCATCGCTCTTGAGGTGTAAGACCCTAAAGACAAATTCATTTTTTCTAGTAAAGATTTAGTTTGGTCTGAAATCTACAAAAAATACATGAATATTGACCGTGTTGAAACAAATCCCAAAGAAAGAGCTAATGATTTTAAAAATGGAGAGGAATCGAATCCAGGTGCTCCATGTTCCTTCCTGCATCTAAAAAGAAAACCCCTGAGCGTAAGAGCTAGTGTTGCCTTATAGTATGGGCTATAAGTATTTTAGAAATACATTGTTTAGATGTTGATATTTAATATGCTTTATATTTATAAGATTTGCTGACATTTTTGAAATTTAATTTGTAGTTATCATTGCTCATATGCCCCAGCTGATAGGACAGAAGAATGGAAAATAAAACCAAGGTAGTCATTTCCCAAAAATAAGGGATGTCAATGCCATTTTATTGTAAGGATTATGGTTCAGGATCTAAACATAACAATACTAACATAAAATCAGTATGATCACGAAGGTGGGAAAGGATGGCCTTGTCATGGAAAACACCACACTTTAAGTGATGATGTTACTCAGAGAAAGCTAAGAATTTCGAAGGACATGATTTCTTATTTAGAAAGATGTTATTTTATTCAACTGCCAATTGACTCTGTTTGTAAAATACATATAAATAAATATCTTGACATAGATGCTACATCCATAGATAGGGATTTTTTCTTACGCAAAAAATATGTTGTAAACGTCTGTAATCGTCTGATGAAAGAGAGTTATCAATTTCATAGAAAAGATGAAATGAGTGTGAATATTTGGTATAAAAAAAATCAGAATGATTTCTTCCTCTACCAGAAGCCCAATGGTGCAGACATCCATTTTATATATGGAATACAAAGAAAATGGATTTTGGAAACTATAGTCAATTTATCCCATAGTAGCTTCATAGCCATGGACTCGACATTCAGTACAAACAAATATAGGGTGAGTTTTTTTTCCAATGGTTGCTTTAATAAAACCATTTATGTTAAAATTAACTTCATTTAATTTAATATGACAATATCAGTTGTACATGCTTGCGGTGTTTGATGAGCAACAAAGTGGGGTACTAGTTTCCTAAGCGGTGATGTCACGTAATACACCACAAGATATAGTAGCATGGCTGGAGAGCCTCATGCTTAGGTGTTTTCAGCTTCGTCCTAATTGGAGGGTCAATGCCTTCATGGTTGATGATGATATGGATGAAATCACTGCTTTGAAGTAACATCAATATTCTTATTTGACATTTCCAACTGCATTCGTTTTAAAAATTTCTCACTTAAAATGACTTAAATGTCGCAAGAGAATCACGAAATGTGAAGTAATCTTGTGTATTTGGCACATAAGGAGGGTATGGCTCAATAATGTTAATCGGTTTCTTAGCAGCTCGGAGAAAGAAAAATATATGTTCAATTAACTTGGCCATATCATGAAAGTATTGTTGTACTAATGAAGTGGATGTCACACCTCCAAAAAGAATTTTTTATTTTTTTAATTTTTCTAGACAACGTATTCTTTCTCTACTAGCAAATTTTCACTTCTGGTTTAAAATACAATTGATCCATATGGGTTGATTTTCAACACCAAAGTTCACACCCATTCACTTATTAAATTCAACTAAAGTGCAATTTAATAAATCCAATTAAAGTGCCACTTTATTAATCCAATATATATATATATAGTTATATATATGTATATATTCGATATCCTACCCATAGAAATCTAAAGTGCAACCTTATTAAATCGAACATATATATCAAGGTTTATTTATGTATATATATATATATATATATAAATAAATAGGTATATACTATTCTACCCATAAACAAATCTAAAGTGCGACTTTATTCCACGTCATAGATGTTTATATGCCCGACCTATATACACATATATACTTATATAGGTGGTAAATCTCCTAACCATTAGGGTCATTTCATTCTATACGATGTTTAACCCATCGCATGAGGTAAGGTTTAATTCATTTCTTTACTTTTAAAAGTCGCATAACATACCATGATTTCATTCCCTTATAATTCGAATAACAGAGTTTGTGTTATTATGGTTTTCTGCCACCTACAGGTGAAGGTCGAATATGTAATGAGAAATTGAGCTGGCGTAATTTATTATTACGGAGAACTTACACGATACGCGTGAATTTCAGTGGCGTGTATGTGTTACAGTTTTTAACGTCGGCATGCTACTACTGATAATTAACCTCCGCCATGAACCTTGCAGGTACCATATACAGTGATATGCATTATACCCGCGATCTTGCCGAAATATGTGCGTGTAACCGCCAGAGGTAAGATTGCACTTCTGTTTACCACGTAAGGTTTTTTTTTTTTTTTTTTTTGAGATCGATTATGTACTGGAGTGTTCAAGTGGTGCACCAGAGGCGGCGGCGGTCTGCATTCTCCTCTGTCTTCTGTACTTCACCTATCGTTTCGGATCAATTTTCATGGACGGAAGAATACACACGTCCCATGCAGAGGCGAGGAAATCTGCAAGGTTAACATCTGGTACTGGTCTTACCTACTCATCCTGATTTATAAAACCCTTCTAGGGGTTCCGTGCTACCAGAGGTTGACGCGGATTAGGGTTGAGTTTATGATCTGTACGCCAAACCTGCAACGCACTTTTGTTTGTGCTACTGCAGATTTAGGGTTAGGGTTTCGGTTCGCATTTTAAACCCTCCCCTGTTCATTGTTATTTCATTTCCTGTGTTCGGCTCTAATTGCTCTCTGTGGCATAGCAAAACCAGGATTTAATAGGCAAGTGTCTGCATATGCTCATTGATGCAGGAGGACCTCTGGTTCAGTGTGCGTCCTGTCTTTTACTGGTGCAACGACCATGCTCGTTCCCAAGCTTCCCTCGGGATTACTATGGTAACCAGTTTCTTTAAATTCATGTCGCTGTGTATTATCAATTTCTCGTTTCCCAGAGCTTATGTTTTTGATGCCAGTGGAGGTGCAATGGGTATATTGTGAACTCGCCTCCCTGTTGACATGCAGGTTACGGCTCAGCGCGCACTCTCGTGTTCTGAGCGTTACTATTACCCTCCGCGTATTTACCATTGAAATGTCACTGTGTTTAATGGATGACAACGTTGATAGCGTGACTGTGATTCTAATGTTGTAGTGACAATCATTTATTTAACCATGTGAATTTCTTTCTGAGTTCAGGAGATGCTCGACAGGTATTATAATTATGTCATTTCCTATTTTCGCACCGGATTAATGAATAAAGCAAGTCTATTCAAATTTATAAATCTTTTTCGTCGGCATGTCGTTCTGTACAAGTCGTGTGCAGACATTTCTACCAACTACCTCACATTATCCCTGGTTTCAGTTCAATAATACTAACGGTCTTGTAATATGTTCGTAAGTTCTTTGGTTCTATTCGGCATAATCTTCGTCCACTCTTTTTCTGACCTTAATGTCTACGCAGGTGTGGAACGCGAGATCACCCATATCACCTCTACAGAGATGAGCCGAACGGATCTCGGTCGCGGAACGAATTAATGGTTATCGTTTTCTTTTGTTATTCTTCTCACTCGCCGATCCTCTGGCGTTTACCCAGTAATGATCATTCACATGCTATCACTGGAGTAAATAACAATTTCATTTAGTTGGATCTAATCAACCCTACGAGTTCACCCAGTAAGAATCGTGTTATTATTATTATTAGGCTGACAGAGCTAAGCTTATACCCATTCTTTTAAATAAGTTGTCCCGCCTACGTATGGCTAAATTTCCACCATTGCTAATTCGTCTTACCTCTGTTTAGTTCATAGCCAAAGGTTCTTTGTATTATTTATTTTCTCCTTTCGATTTGATTAGATCTACTATCAACTGCATGCGTGGCGATAAGCCCTACTGTTACATGAAGCCCACACACATCACTTCCTCATCTTGGCTGCCATTTCTGCTGACGCGTTATTTCATAGCTTTTTTCTGTCTGTGTAATATATAAAAGGCCTGAACTGTCGCCGCCTTCCTTAAGTTTATTGACCTAATTTGTATGTTTTCATAATAATTTTTCTTTGACCACGAATCAACAGAACTTCCATAGTTCGTATAGATGTCTTTTCTATCAACCCTTTCTCTGAATCGATATTTAAAATAAACAGAACTTCC
The DNA here is from genome assembly GCA_034641835.2 of Pinus albicaulis. Taxonomy (NCBI): domain Eukaryota; kingdom Viridiplantae; phylum Streptophyta; class Pinopsida; order Pinales; family Pinaceae; genus Pinus; species Pinus albicaulis. The sequence continues at coordinate 1,405,916,642 of CM076579.1, read as the reverse complement.
ATAGTTCGTATAGATGTCTTTTCTATCATCCCTTTCTCTGAATCGATATTTAAAATAAACTTATTATTCTTTTTCTTGCGTTACCTATTTTATCTTCCGGTGTTCTCACGTTTATAGGTATTGCAATTGGTCTGAAACGAATCAAGGTTAAGCTCGCGGCATGTTTATTTTGTTTTTATGCATATGTATCTGAAATGATTTTATTCTAGGTCGCGGCGCTTATATTTTATTTGTCTTTTAAAGTATACATACATGTATTTCAATAGTCCTTGAATATATTGCATTCTTTTTATACCACTTATTTGCCAGGATACTTGGTTCATATATAGACATTTCATAGGTAGGTTTCCTTTTTAACATATATCGTTGAAATATAGGAGTTGCGTTTATATCACCCTTGTGGCATATAAATTCATGTATATATATAATGGTGGAATGCTCGATGCTTGTTAATATATATATACTTTTGGTTTTTTAAATGCATATATATATAGGTATTCGATAGTTCAATTTATGATATACCTTGAGCATAGATTAACTCACTTACCCTAATGTTTATTTCAAGGGTTAGAGATGAAATTAAAATACAAAATACTCTATAATTGCTATGAGTACTATAAACCTTCTTTAGTGTAGATTTACTTGTGGTTTAACAAGAGTTCAACTACATGTTCCAGAATCCTTGCTCGTAACTTCTATTTTTCTTTGGAAGTATATCTATATGTATTCCATGGTGCTTGACTAGATAACCTTAATTATAGGTCAAGCATTTTGCTATGCTACTGATTTTCCAGGACTAAAAAGAGATTTAGAGATGCTATTTATATCCTTCTAAATGTTATAATGCTCATATAGAGTAGAATTACTCTTTTTCTAGCAAAATTTTTAATGTCATATTCTAATATCTTGCTTTCTTCCTTTCTGCTGTGTACCATGTATACTTCAGTGCTGCTATAATAATTTCCTAGCATACATAAGAGCATAAAATATCCCATTTGTATCTACAGGAAACGAAATAATATTTAATTATCTATGGGGACTAAGTAACTTCAGATTTAAACCAATCTTGGTTTAGAGTTTCTGTAGTTTATACTCTATAGATCTCAGGTCTACAACTAAACAGAATCTGGAAGGTGAATGCCTTCCCCCGAGCAGAGATCACCTCCTAGAACAGATCAACCTCTGATCTGCTTAGGATCAGCTTATTTAAGCTCATAATTCCCCAAAGCATGTTTCTAATTCTGCGTCCAGAATAGCAGGATGCTTTCTTTCCTGTTTAGCCTAGGCTTCCCATTTTGGGACTCTTTAAAGCTGCTTTAAGCTTTTCCTCATCTTTTCCAGCTTTTTCTCACCTCTTCCCAACTACTCCTCTTCATTGGGGAAATTTAGATTCCTCCTCAAATCTAAATTAATTTCTTTCAAGGATTTTTTTGAAAGATTTTTGGGGATTTGTTGCCTTATCCATCCTCATGGATTTGGCAAGTGATCTCTAATACTCATCTTGGTCAAAATGCACAATCATTTTATTTATTTCCTCAAATAAAATATGAAATTACATTCACACCACACTTATCCCTTGGGGTCCACCCCCTTAGGATTTAAGTTCAAATGTCTAACTTTTGAAAATTTAACACACAAATTGGGGGTGTTACATATTCCCCCTCTGAAAATAAACACCGTCCTCGGTGTTGTTATTCAACTACTAGAGTTCATTTAAACAAAAATGGATATTTCTCCATCATTTCAGCTTCCCTTTCCCAGGTGGCTTCTTCAGCAGTAAAGTGTTTCCACTGCACTTTTACTCTGGCCATTGTTCTGTTTCTCTATTCAATTTCTTCCCGCTCCAATATTTGAAGCGGTTCTGGCAGAAACTCCCGTTCTGGTTCCACCTGTACAACATTCCAATAAACTATGTGAGAAGCATCATGCACATATCTTTTTAATAATGAAACATGAAACACATTATGCACTTTAACATGGGGTGGTAAGGCCAGCTTGTAAGCCACTGGTCCCACCCTTTCTAAAACTTCAAAAGGCCCACAATATCTAGGTGCAAGTTTTGCACAACTTCCAGCATAAAGGGTACTCTTTTTGGGTTTGATGCGTAAATACACATGATCCCCCACTTTGAATTCTCGGTGCACTCTTTTCTTATCAGCATAGCTTTTCTGGCGATCTTGTGCTGTCTTGATATTCCTTTGTATCTGTTTGATAATTCTTTCCATCTCTTGTAGTGCATCTGGTCCCAACACCAGTTTATCCTCTGGTTGACTCCAGCTCAAAGGAGTACGACACTTTCTCCCAATAAAGTGCCTCAAACGGACTCATCTTAATAGAGGATTGGTAGCTATTATTATAGGAAAACTCAGCTAAATGCAGATACTCTTCCCATTTTGATGGCCTATCCATCACGTACATTCTCAGCATATCCTCTAAAATTTGATTTGTTCTTTCTGTTTTCCCATCAGTTTGAGGGTGATAGGCAGTACTAAAATTCAGCTTAGTACCCATTCCTGCAAACAATCCCTTCCAAAATGCTGCTGTAAACTTAGCATCTCGATCTGATACAATCACCTTGGGAACTCCATGAAGCCTTACTATCTCCTTTAGGAAAACATTTGCTACTTGAGCTATTCCAAAGGTAGACTTGACTGGTATAAAGTGAGCATATTTTGTGAGAGTGTCTACTACCACCATTATAGAATCATGTTGATATTTAGTCTTGGGTAATCCTGTTATAAAATCTAGGGAAACTGTGTCCCATTTCCATTCTGCAATTGGAAAAGGTTTTAAAAGCCCTGCTGGGTGTTGATGCTCAACTTTGACCAACTGACATTCCATACATCTACCTAAATACTCTGCCACATCTCTTTTCATTCCTGGCCAGAACAACTTCTTCTTCAAGGTTGTTAACATCTTTTGGTATCCTGGATGTCCTGCATAGGGCTGTTTGTGATATTCATCTAGAATTTCTCTTTTCAATGACTCTATATTTGGAATATACAACCTGTTTTTATAATAGGGCAGCCCTTGTTGGTTTTTAGTGAAATCAGTTTTATCCCTTGTCTGTAGTTTCACCAAGAGTGCTTCATAGTTGGGATCTTGAGTTGCTGCTTTTCCCACCAATTCCTCTACCTCCATATGGGCACTACTCCCCATGTTGTTCACATTTGGACAAGCATTTCTACTTAATGCATCAGCAACTTTATTCTCTTTCCCCTTGATATGCTTTATGTCCATATCAAATTCACTTAGAAAAGACAGCCATCTAGCTTGTCTTGCATTCAGGTCAGTTTGGGAGAAAAAATATTTGAGGCTAATATGATCAGTCATCAATGTGAACTTCTTCCCCAGCAGATAGTGCCTCCACATTTTTAAAGCATGGATAACAACTGCAAATTCTAAATCATATGCACTGTAATTCTGTTCATGAGTTTTCAGTTTTCTAGATTCATAGGCAATAACCGAATTTTCCTGCAATAGGACTCCTCCTAGCCCTTCTCTGCAAGCGTCTGTACATACAACAAACTCTTTATCAGGATCAACAATTTTTAATATAGGGGCTGAAATAAGTTTTTGTTTCAATTGTTCGAAACTGTTTTGACATTTCTCAGTCCACACGAACTTAACACCCTTCCTTTGTAATGAGGTTATGGGATTTGCTATAGCAGAAAATCTCTCCACAAATCTGCGATAATAGCCCGCAATTCCCATAAATGATCTTACTGCTGAGACATCAGTGGGGACTGGCCATTCTTTAATGGCTTTTATCTTTTCAGGGTCAACTGCCAACCCTTTTTCAGAAATTATATGACCCAGATATTGAATTTTATCTCTATAAAATTCACATTTGCTGAACTTGGCATATAGCTGGTTTTCTTTTAAAGTCTGCAACACTATTCTCAGATGTTCCTTATGTTCATGTTCATTTTTAGAATAGACTAAGATATCATCTATGAACACAAGAAAAAATTTATCCAAATACTTATTCAACACACTGTTCATCAGACACATAAAGGTGGTAGGGGCATTCATCAACCCAAAAGGTAAGACTACAAATTCATAATGCCCATACCTGGTTCGAAATGATGTTTTGCTGATGTCTTCTTCTTTAATTCTGAGCTGGTGATACCCAGTCCTTAGGTCTATCTTGGAGAAGACTGAAGCTCCTCTCACTTGATCAAAAAGATCATCAATTCTAGGAAGTGGATATCTATTCTTAATGGTCAACTTTTTCAGTTGACGATAGTCAATGCACATCCTAAAATTTCCATCCTTATTTTTCACAAATAAAACCGTGGCTCCCCAAGGAGACACACTTGGTCTTATATACCCTTTATCTAACAATTCCTGTAATTTCATTTTCAGTTCCATTAGTTCAGGAGGGCTCATTCGATACGGTGCTTGAGAAACAGGTGTTGCTCCTGGTACCAGATCGATTGAAAAATCAATCTCTCTTTTGGGGGGAAGATGAGGGATTTCCTTGGGAAAGACTTCCTTAAATTCTCTGATGACTGGTATAGCATCCAGTAACTCTTCCTCAGTTTGCTGTTCTATTTCTTCTACATGCACTGAATAGACTTGGTATCCTTTTCTAGTTGTTCTTTTCAATTGTAAGGCTGATATTTGTCTTACGGAAATGGACTTTGGTTTCCCTTTTAATGTAAAAGGTTTCCCTTCTTCATCCACACAATGCAGGGTTTTATCCCAGCAGTTCATTAGAGCTTTCTTCTTTTCTAGCCAATCCATTCCTATCAGCAGATCATAGGATCCTAATGGCAATATGTTCAGGTTTACTTCTGTTGAAGAACCATTTAATTGTATTGCTGTTTTGGGCAACTTATGAGTGACTTTTCTCTTAGTTCTAGTGGCCAGCTGTACCAACCATGACTGCTGAAATTTTTCAGGTTTTATTTTACATTTTTCTACAATTCTAGGACTAATGTAACTCAAAGAAGCACCTGGATCAATCAAAACAGTAATAGGTATATCAGAAATCTTACCCTCCATTTCCACCATGGTTGCTTGATGTTCTTCTTGCCGATTTTCCAAGGCCGCACTAATAGTTGGTATGTTTCTGGCTATGTCATTGACTGTTGTTGCCTCTCGCTCTCTGCTGATCATATGAATATTTCGATGGGGGAAGTCCCTCATCATATGGGGTTCTCCACAACCCCAACATTTCAAAGGTTCCTTCATTCGGACTGTCCCTTCCTTTTTATTCCCTTCTACTGGTTTTGAAGCCACTTGGGACTGAGCAGTTTGACTTTCTCTTGGTTTATTGAATTTTTTCCGCTGATGATCTCTACCAAAATTTCTTAGATATGCTAGTTTTGGTCTTTTACCTTTGAACTCACCCTTGTTCAGCCAGCTCTTCCCTTGTTCAGCTTTGCCTTTAAACTGCTGATAGCATAATCTTGCTTTTCTAACAGCTTCATCCATTGTCTTTGGGTTGTCAAACTCAATTTTCTCTTTGTACACAGTAGGTAAGCAATTCAAAAACCTTTGAACCTTTGCTTTTTCTTCCCTTATGTAAGGAACATACCTCAGTAAATTGGTAAACTTAGTGACAAACTCATCAATAGTGAGCTGTCCTAGTCTAAGTTCATGGAATTCTTTTTCTTTATCATCATAATAACGTTCATTCAAATAACAACTTTTGAACTTCGTCTGAAAATCTTCCCAAGTAACTGTTTTTTCATCAATGGCATGTACCATTTTTGTCTCTTCCCACCACAGTGTGGCTTTTCCTTGCAGCTGATACACAGCTAATCTGGCCTTCAGATTGCTCTCATATTCATATACTTGGAAATACTTGATCATGTTTAGCAACCAAGCTTCAGCATCTTCCTCCTTCTCCCCATCATAGGAGGGAGGTTTGATCTTTCGGAACTCCCCCTGCAGTTCTCTTTTCTGTTTATGTTGTTGTCTCACAGCCTCCTCATCATCAGACTCATCCATCTTTCTCTTCCCGGAACCTTCGCCTTCTTGACTGTTCCGAGAGGTGAGTTCTCTGATGAGCTTTTCCTGCTCCTTACTAGCTGATGACAACATGTCATTCTGACTTCTTATTTCAGCCAATTCTTGTTGTAGCCTGTGCAACATAGCCATTACCGGGGCATTGGGATCTGGAGTAGCAAACTCATCCCGCAGATCCACATAAATTCCTTCTCCTTCAGCCATTCAACTGTACACACTTACAACACAGATTAGCAAAATTTTATAAAATTTCAGAAACCAAAATATGTAATACTTCGGTGAGCACCACATTGACATCCCAAATTGTTGTAACTTTGCTCCGATACCATTTGTCACACCTCCAAATTTATTTATTTTTTTTCGTATTCTTTCCCTACTAGCTATTTTCCATTTCTAGCTTAAATACCATTGATCCACAAGGGTTGATTTTCCACCCAAAGTTCACACCCATTCACTTATTAAATTCAATGAAAGTGCCATTTAATAAATCCACTTAAAGTGCCACTTTAGTAATTCCAATAAATATATATATATATATATATATATATATATATTTAGATATTCGATATCCTTCCCATAGCAATCTAAAGTGTACTTTACTAAATCCAATATATATATAGAGATTTATTTGTGTGTATATATTTATATGCCTATATATATAAATATATATGTATTCACTATTCTACCCATAAAAAAATTCTAAAACGCAACTTTATTTACTATTCTACCCATAAAATTCTAAAACGCAACTTTATTTGACTTCATAGAGGTTTATATGCCCGACCCATATATTTTTATATCGGTGGTTAATCCACTAACCATTCGGGTTAGTTCATTCTATACGATGTTTACCCCTCACACGATGTAAGGCTTAACTCAATCCTTTACTTTTAAAAGTCACGTAATATATCATGAGGTTATTCCCTTGTAATTCGAATTGCAGGTTTGTGTTATTATGGTTGTCCGCCACATACAAGTAAAGGTTGAATATGAAATGATAAACTGAGATGGCGTAAATTATTATGATGGAGAACTTACACGCTACGCGTGTGTTACGGTGGCGTATGCGTTTTACAATTTTTTTAAAGTCGGCGTGCTACCATTGATAATTCACCTCCGTCATGAACAGAGCAGGTACCCTATGCAGTAAGATGCATTATACACACGATCTGGTCGAGTATGTGCGTGTCACCACCAGAGGTAACATTTCACATCGGGTTGCCACATAAGGTTTTTTTTTTTATCGATTATGTACTAGAGTGTTCAAGTGGTGCAACAGAGGCGGCGGCGGTCTGCAATCCCTTGGTCTTCTGTACTTCACATATCATTTCGGATCAATTTTCATGGACGGAAGAATACACGCGTCCCATGCAGAGGCGAGGAACTCTGCAAGTTTAACATTTGGTAATGGTCTTACCTACCCGTTCTGATTTATAACCCATCTAAGGATTCCATGCTACTAGAGGTCGACGCGGATTAGGGTTGAGTTTATGATCTGTACGCCCAAACCTGCAACTCACTTTTGGTTGTGCTGCTGCCAATTTAGGGTTAGGGTTTCGGCTCCCATTTTAAACCCTCCTCTGTGCATTTTCATTTCATTTTCGGTGTTCGGCTCCAGTAAGTTTCTCTTGGGATTATGGCGGTAACCAGTTTCTAAATTTTCATGTCGTTGTACTATCAATTTCTCGTTTCTCAGCGATTAGGTTTCTGAGATTAGGTTTCTTGTTTATCAATTTCGCCTCACTGGTGACATGCAGGTTACGACTCAGCGCTCACACTTGCATTCTGAGCATTACTATTACCCTCCGCGGATTTTCAATGGACTGTTACTGTCTTTAATGGATGAAAACGTTCTTTCGGCGTCCAGGAAATACTCGACAGGTATTATAATTCTGTCCTTTCCTATTTTCGCACCGGTTAATGAATAAAGAAAGTCTATTAGAATTCTAGAAATAACGCGGCTCGCATGGTGTTTTTATTTTCATCCTTATGGTTAACTTCTTCCTATCTACCTCTGTTTTCCCTAGTTTCCAGTTCATTAACAGACTTGTAATATATTTCGTGGTTCACTGGTTCTATTCGGCATAATTTTATGCGTCCACTTTTTTTCTTCTAACCTTAATGTCTGCGCAGGTGTGGAAAGCGAGGTCGCCATATCACCTCTGCATAAAGGAGCCGAACCGCTCTCGGTCGGGGAACGAATTAATGGTTATCGTTTCCTTTTGTTTTTTTTTTTTTCACCGGCAGATCTTCTGGCGGTTTCCTAGTAAAGATCATTCACATGCTATCACTGAAGTAAATAGCGATTTCATTCAGTTGAATCTAATCGACCCTACGAGTTCACCCAGTAAGAAATCGTGTTATTATTATTAGGCCGACAGAGCTAAACTTACACCCATTTTTTTTTTCGGCTGTCACGCATGTGTATGGCTAATTTCCACCATTACTAATTCGTCTTTCTTCTGGTTAGTTAAGTGCCAAAGGTTCTGGGTATTATTTCATAGCTTTGTTCTATTTATAACAAAGGTCGGGACTGTCGCAGCCTTCTTTAAGTTTATTGACCCACTTTGTAGGTTTTCATAATAAGTATACCTTAACCACGAGTCAACAGAACCTCCATAGTTCGTATAGATGTCCTTCGCTATTTACAATAAACTTATTATTTTTATTTTTTTTCTTGCATTACCGATTTTATCTTCACGTGTATAGATATTGCAATTGTTCTGAACAGATCCAAAGTTAAGCTCGCGGCATGGTTTTTTTTTGTTGTTCTGCATATGTATAAGAAATGATTAAACCGGATTTAACATTTCGTCCCAACGTAGGGTTTATAGTGTGTTCTTTTGGTTGACTTAAATCCGTAACTATTATAATCACGAACATTCATGATTTATTGTAGTTCGCCTATCTAGAAATTCGTTGTGCTACATAGAAGTCGCATGTATAGCTCATTTTGATATATATCAGTTTGTCACCTATAGTCCCTTTTTATATATGGGGTTCGATTCATATAAAAATATCACTTTGTTTTAATGGTTCTTGTTAACATATATAGGTCGTTCGTATATGTAAATATAGTGTACGTATAGTACCCATGTATCTATAATTCATTGGAATTTAAATGGCAATAGTTTCTATTGGTGGAGCGCTAAGTACGCTAGCCTATACATGTTTACAATAATGGCTTGTTATTATGTTTGAGACATAGCATAAATACTTTACCATAATATTTGTCTCGAGGGGTAGAGACGAACTACACACCCAATATACACTATATTTGCTATGATTGGTGTAATACCTCTATAGTGTAGCTTCACTTCTTTAGATTAGTAAGAATACATTTTCTAACCCCTAGCTTTTTAAATTATATTTTCTTTTGATGTATACCTATATGCATTCTCTAGTGCTTGACTATAGGACTGTAATTATATTTTGATTCTTTTGCTACTATACTGGTTTCGAGGCTCAAGGATAGATCTAGAGATGTAAGATATACATTTATAACTGCTAAAATAATCATATAGAATAGAATCATGCTTTTCCTGTCACAAGTTGGAATGTAAGATTCTACTATCTTACTTTCTTTCCTGTTTGTTTTGCACCATGTAAACTTCAGTACCTACTACCATATTGTTCCATTATACATATGGGCACAATTTTCACATTTGTAGTTACAGAAAGCAAGAGAATATTTCATTATCCATAGAGACTAAGAAACTTCAGATTTAGACCACAATTGGTTTAGAGCTTCTGGGGTTTCTACTCTAGGGATTTCTGGTCTACAACTAAACAGAATCTGGAAGGTGAATACGTTAGGATGGATTCTGTTAAATGTAGTACTAACATCAATCACACCATTTAATTTATTTTTATATATGTAGCCAATTCATACCATCAGAAAGTAGAATAACAAAAATTTCAGAACATACCACAATCTGCAATTGACCAACCTCCCAACCTTAGAATCCTCTTTGTCTCCCAGGACTCACCCCCGAGCAGAGATCACCTCCTAGCCCAGATCCACCCCTGATCTGCTTAGGAGCAGCTTATTTAAGCTCATAATTCCCCAAAGCATGTTTCTAATTCTGCGTCCAGAATAGCAGGATGCTTTCTTTCCTGTTTAGCCTAGGCTTCCCATTTTGAGATTCTTTAAAGCTGCTTTAAGCTTTTCCTCAGCTTTTCCAGCTTTTTCTCACCTCTTCCCAACTACTCCTCTTCATTGGGGAAATTTAGATTCCTACTCAATTAAATAAATTTCTTTCAAGGATTTTTTTGAAAGATTTTTGGGGATTTGTTGCCTTATCCATCCTCATGGATTTGGCAAGTGATCTCTAATTCTCATCTTGCTCAAATTGCACAATCATTTTATTTATTTCCTCAAATAAAATATGCAAATACAGTCACACCATACTTATCCCTTGGGGTCCACCCCCTTTAGGATTAAAGTTCAATGTCTAACTTTAAAAATTCAACACACAAATTGGGGGTGTTACAGGAGGTCATTACAATAAGTGAGTATGGATTTGTTCAAAAGCTAACAGAGAGGTCTCAAATATCACTAAGCTTCACCGCTTTTTTCTTCAAAAATAAAATAAAATTGTGGGTCAAATTCTGTTGAACTTCAACCGCTCTTCATAGTTTTTCTAGCATTAATATATGGATTTCATTAGAGATTGAGGTTTATTTAAAATTGAATTTACTAGCAATTGCACCATATGTTGCAAAGGAAACGCTGTAAATAAGTAACATAGAAAATAGTAGTATAGAGGAAAAAATATGTGATATGTTATGTGATTTAATTGAATATTGAACTTATAAATATGAATTAATTTATTTAAATTAAATTATAGGTTTGGAGAATCGTTTGGATAAAAAAATTGGTTTTTTATAACCTAGGCAGGCTCTTCCTTTCATAGTGATGTCTTATTATGCACTATGGGCCACATGGCAGACTATTCTCTAGTGAAACAACAATAATAACATCCATAATGGCCATCTCTTCTTTTATAATACGAAATAAAAAATCAAAACCCTGAATACTTTTGCTGTTGTGAAGCAGAAACATCAAAACTTCCCACTTCAAAAACCCAAAGCTTGCAGTCTATCTTCAAAGCCTTAAAGCCTTAATTTATACTAAATGAAGCCGTTAGTGGGAAATGATTTATGGTGAATGAGATGCAACTAATATCTGACCAGAATATGAAGAAAAAATTTCTGAGCTTTCTAGTTAAAAAACAATAGTAGCATCCATAATTTCCATCTCTTATTTTATCAGACAAATTAAAATATCAAAACCCTAATTACTCTTACTATTGTGAAGCAGAAACATCAAAACGTCCCACTTCAAAAACCCAAAGCTTTCAATTTGTATTCAAAGCCGTAATTTATATTAGAGGAATAACTAATATCTTTTTATTTGCATTTTTATTATACACTAAAAGAACTACTAATATCCTTTTATCCTTTTTAGCATTTTGAGCATGCAATGCTATAAGAGTGTTATAAGTCCTTGCAAACAATGAATGATGAAAAATTAGGTAGAAACCCTTCTTCCTGCATTTTTCTAATGAAGTAATTTGATTCATCTATAAGTCCCAAACTTGCAAGTGTCTAAATGATAGAGGAATAACATCTCAAAATTAAATATAACAACAATGACAATCTTTAAAGAGCACGCTCATTTCAAATTCTTGAATAAGAACCATAAAAAGAATTAAATCTTCTAAAAAGAACATTTTCATCTTCCATAAGGTATATAAAGTTCATCTTCCATAAGGTATATAAAGTCTTTGTATTAAAAGAGTATTAACGATTGAAAAAGTTCTATTGCAGTGCCGAGCAAAAGCACTGTAGTACTAGGCCTAGTGTTGGCTTCAGCCCACCACATATACACAAATACGCACGATAATATAGTTGAGACAACATAGTAAACACAGACAACCACACATAGAGCACAATAGACATAGACAACTACACATACAAAAGCACCTTCTATTCATACCCTAATATGTATCACAAAAGACCAACATAACTTTCACTTTGACGAATCACCACCACAAATACACACGATAATATAGTCGACACAACACAGTAAACACAAACAACCACACATACAGCACAGTAAACATAGACAACTACACATACAAAAGCACCTTCTATTCATACCCTAATAGGCATCGCAAAAGACCAACATAACTTTCACTTCGACGAATCATGACCACAAAGACAGAGCACCAGATGCAGATTAGATTCCTTCTCAATGTTATAATCAGCCAGAGTACGTCCATCTTCCAGCTACTTATGAACAAAAATCAGCCTCTACTGGTCAGGAGGGATGCCCTCCTTATCCTGAATCTTAGCCTTCACATTATCAGTGGTGTCTAGTTTTTTTTATTTAATAAATTTTACAGACTTAAAAAAACAATCCTCATAAGATATAATAAATCCTTTGATATTCGTATCAATACCTCATATATATTTCTTAATTGCCTCATATATATTTCTTAATTTCATTGTGAAATACACTTCTCTTCAAAATAGATTTATGCTAACCAAAGATCTTATTATATATTTTTTTATTTATTTTATTATTGTAATACATTTACTTCATATCTATTTAATATTAATTTGTTTATTTATATAATTTTAAATAATATATATTTATTTAATTAATATTAATCATTCATATATATTCAACCCTATATCTATATATGTTATATCATGTAATATTAATGATGCATTCCATTTAACTTATAAAATAAATAATTTATATGTTGTTAATTCATTTCTTAACCTAAGACATTGTTATATTTATAATGCATTCTATTTAATTTATTTAATTAGTATTAATCATTCATATATATTCAACTCTCTATTTATATATGTTAAATCGTGTAATATTCATGATGCATTCCATTTAACCAATAACATAAATAATTTATATGTTGTTATTTCATGTCTTAAGATAAGACATTGTTATCTTTATAATGCATTCTATTTACTTAATCGTGATTTATATCGGAGGATAATTTTCAATTTTTATTAAATTGGTGATTAATATTTTATTGGAATGAAATGTTTTACGTTATTATTATATTTAATTAATAATTTTTTATTAAAAAGGGATTGTTTGCAAGTAAATGAAGCACTTAACGATGGGCTATCATGTGTGTTTCCAAGAGGATATTTGATAAGTGTCCATTTTTTACTAGTACATATCATTGAGTGATTGAAGGGCAGATTTTCAATCCCCTGCAGGGTTTCTAGGTTCGAGCACGTGGTGTGGATGCTGCATAATTCTAATACAAAGGCAATATTCAGACTGATCCCAGCTTGGGGAAATTGGTCCACTTCTATCTTTGTCATTAATCCAAGTGAAAGCACCCTGAATTTATTTTTTCATGGATTATCTCTATTGTACAATCTCTTACATGTTATTGATAGGAATTTTATTGTTATTGTTCATTACTAGGGTTTTATGAGCGACGGTAATTTTATCACTAAAATAACATCTATTTATTAAAGTAATTTATCAATACATGTTGTTCAAATGAAAAATTGGATACTATATTTTCGGTGGAAGATAATATGGGAATATTATTTTATTTATCATTTTAATTTACTTTGATGCATCCAAAATCTGCCTATATGTAATTGTAAACAACTAGTGCGGATGGATTTTTTTTAAGAACTAGCGCCCTTAGATTTTTTCTATTATAAACCCTCTGATACTCGTGACTTGTATTTGAGCAACCAATGATAATGGTATACTCAGTGCCATTGGTATCGGATTTACTCAAGGATGAATAATTCTCTCACATGACACAACTGATGATAACCAAGGTTTAAGAACTATATATATAAATATTCTTTTGTCACTATTTTTTATATTGTTTGAAATGTGTTACTCTCTCAATGTGGAAGTCAAGTTGACTTATAATTCATTAAAATAAATAGGATGTAGGAAAAAAGAAATGCTCAATTATAAAAATCAAGCATGGTTTTGTTAAGGTGCAATTATCTTATATAAATATATAAATTTTTGAATATATATAATTAATTGATATTTATTGATGTTAGTTGAAGTTAGTCTGCTTAATTTTATTTAATTCAAAATATGTAAAGAAATTTTAATATAATTATCAACTAAATTTAGTTTTTTGATAGATAATTTTAACATTAAATTATAAAAGATATTACAATATTACAGAAAATAATATTGAAAATATTTTATATTAAGAAGCTATGATTCAATCTATGTTAAACTATGAAGTCTATCTACTTACCTTAACACAAATTTAGTTTAAATCAATTATGATAAGTGAGATATTAAATTAAAAAACTACATGTTTTTACTTTTAAAAAACTCATTTAAATGTTTATAATCATATAATCATATGTTTTTTAGACATATTATTTAGAGAAAACTATAAATAATGTATATATGGAACATATAGTAAAATTTTCATAAAATATTTATAATATTGAGTATTTTAGATATCTGAAAATATATGAAAATAAGTATTTAATATGTAAATTAAATTCAAAAATACATATAAATAATATAGATTATTAATGAAACAATAAATTAATAAATAAGAGAAAAAACACCTCAACAAAAAAATATTTATTTTGTGATATATAGCAACTATTTTAGTTATAACGAACTTTTAAATTTTATTTATTTATTTACATATAACCATTATTTTAGTTATAACTAATTTTTAAATTTAAGAAAAATATTTTTTAAAGCTTTTAAAAAATAAACTTCCATTTTATTAACAATTATATATTAGCTCATCTTCAAAGAAAAATAAAACAACTTTAACCAAAAAAAATACAATTACTAAACCATTTTCATTCCATTAGTCTTTATCTATGAAAGTGCAGTATGATTCAGTGCTTACATTTCATCCATTACCACACAATTCCGGCATAATGCTATAGTTCGTTATAGTTCTCAGCACAGTTGAACTTTCCCGCATAATGCTATAGTTCCTCTTTTATTCTCAGCACAATTGAACTTTCTTGAAGACAAATATATAATAGGAATAACAGAGTCACCATGAAATAAAAGATCAAGAGACAACACACAGCGAAATTTGCATTTGAAGACATCTTAAAAATATTGCAACCATGACCAAAAATCAAGGCATCAGAAACAATAAATGAAACCTAACATAGTAAAAAATCTCCAAGTTCATAGCTTTACACGAAATCAAGAAAACTTTTTTATGCTAAATTACAAACCGGAACGACTCTCAAAAATTGAAAAATAAATGTAGTTCTACAAAAACCATAAAATACCAAAATTATCAAAAATTTATAGAATTTATAGGATTACAATACTCTAGAATAAGACAATGTAGATATTGGTTTTTGCAATAACAGTCTTGGGTACGTCATGAGAAAAACAACACGGTTACTCTAATAATGCTCAGGCATAATGTTTCAAATTTGTCAAAATTTAACGAGAAGCAACAAATAATCTTCCCAAACACACAACAATCCAATCTTATAAAGAAATTAAGAAGGCTGAGTTGCCATACCTGTAAATAAAAGCTGTCGAAAATATTCACAATGAGATAGAAAAACCAAGCGCGCCTATGAAGATCACGGGAAGGGTGGGTTGCATTTATAGGAACCAAAGTTGTATTTATAGGATCCGTGAATGCAAATCGTAGGAACCAAGTTCATCTTTGTAGTCCCAAAACATAGAACCACACACAGATGGAGCCACACAAGTGGATTGGCATGCTGCAACCTTCTTCATTGCCTGAATCGTATCTTGGCATCCTAGCTGATGAGGCTGTAGTGCCAGGGTTTTGACATCCGCTTCGTCCAGCTCCCTCGACATCCGCTTCGTCCAGCTCCCTCCAGTCTAAATCGAAGGAGAGGCACAGAACATGAAGGTAGAAACTCTGGTATCAAATATTTTGGAGAAATCAAAGGATTCTTAGACATTTCTTTCAATTTCATGGCCACACTTCACTTGTTTAACGGTTTTCTTATTTTAACTAATTAATAACCATATTTAATCGTAAGGTCCATAGTGTTTCAATAGTCCAACATCCAAATCAACGTTACACAATAGTACTTGTGGAATTTGAGGAAAATTGTTTTCAAATAAGAACGCTTTACAGCGTAAATATTTCTAAATTCATATTAGGTTCACAATTTTGGAATTTGGAGGGTAATATTAGCTGATCCTGGTGACTTTTGATGTCAAGGCCACCTAGTATTTATGGAGGTCTATGTAAAATGGCTTCAATTCTATTATTTTTTTTAACTTAAAAAAAATCATATAATAGAGATTATCTCATATTTTAAATAACGTTATGTCCACTTTTAATCCATTGGTCACTTACATGTCTATTTCCACTTTTGTGCTGCATATGTTAGGTTTTTTTATTAGGGTAGTACCTTTTAAGCTAGTGGCAGATCCCAATTAAGAGAGTGGAGGTTCAAAATTTGTACACCCATTTTGGGCAATCAAATAAAAATTCCTTAAAAATTCACAATATTATCATACAATGTTGTGACACAATTTTTCATATAGTAAGCTTTATAAAATCATTCCTACCACAATTGAAGGTACCTTGTTTTAGTAATAAGATAATTATAACAAATATATATCATACATAATCCTTAATATCTATGGTCCATAATCTATTAAAGTTAGGTCTTATTATTTTAATTTTCGTTTCTATCCATAATCGATATAACCTTAGACTTATTATTTTAATAGGCTTTGTATTAAATTTAATGACCATATTAGTTTGCTTTTATAATATTTAAACTAAAAATTTCATATATATTATTTAAAACAAATATATTTTAATTAAAATTAAATGATAAAATTCTAATATTATGAAATCTAATATGTTTAAGTACAATGTAATGCTATTTTACATTTCAATACCTTTATTGTGTGTCCCTATCAGCATATGCAACAACTCTTACCATTATCTTTTAATAGAAATATTATAATTTTAATATAAATATTATAATTTTATAATAATTCTTTTATATTCTAAAAATAGCCCTAAGCAAGCTCACATTATTGAGATGGAAAATTTTATGCTTTGTTCCGTGACTTCATAATAACTACATGCCTTATCCCATCACCATAATTGATGTTGATGACCATGTAAGTGGATAGAATGTAGTTATGAAAACAATATTAGAAAGTGGATTGTTATATTCCTTTTAACAATGAACAAAAGATCCAAACACGTAGAAATGATGTGATGCTATCCCTTCAAATGGCTAGAAATCAAATGGCTACGGAGGACATGGCACGGCCACTCACAAATTAGCCGTTTATTAAAAAAGCTGCGAGGCAGAGTTATATGATAAGGATTTTGATTATGATGTTCACAAGTTAAATTACTTTTGATTCTCCTTTGCAAAGCTGGACACAGAAATAATGTTTTTTTTAAACGACTTGGTGAAGGAGACCATGCGAATGGATCCTCCCCAACTTGGTGAAGGAAAGCCTGTAAATGTTTCGTGTCACACTGTGACTACATCCCGACGAAGGCCAACATGGAGTTCTACAGTGTGGGGATGGGGAGTTCTTAGGAGAGAAGTTGGGGAGTTTTGACCCCAGCGCTTCCTGGACTAGGAGAAGGAAGTTGACATTACGAGAATGAATAGAATTAAGATGATGCCCTTCGGTGCTGGGAGGAGGATCTAGCCACTGGCACTCACCACATCAATCTAATCATCTTATGGATGCGTGCAATATGGAGGAGTAGTATGCTTTCACTGTTGTCACAAAGAATCCACCAGAAGTCCCCATGTTCCATTACTCCTGTGGAATGTAGCGCGGGGATTTGCGGAGGCAAAGTATTTACTGTATATACCTTTCCTAAGTGAGGCCGACATCGAGCTGCTTCCACCGCTGCAAATCTATTTACGAGGTTCTCTATGGCTCTCTGATTCGATTCGTTTTCTAGTAGGTGCCATTTTTCGATTTCTCGGAGGTGTGAAATATTCATTTATATTGCATATTTTTATGATCAATTTCTAAGAAATATGGTAGCACACAAACATGATCTCTATTCTTGTTTCCATTAATGTATAGTTTTATGAGATAAATTTTCGGATTAATCATATTATTAAAACATTTGATTGATAGGGTTTGCACCTTCTTTTAATCAGGATAAAGTTTGCGCCTTCTTTTAATTGCTTTATTTTAAGCCGATGTCTGTCCAATTCAATACGTAGGGTCTCCCACGACAAGATAATATTACAACAAACTGGATCATTGGAAGGAAATAAGGCCCTAAAAAAACCTAGTTCCCGCCAGACAAGAAAGGTAAGTTTCTGCCTCTTCATTTTGTATTTCTTGAAGTAAACCCTTTTCTTCATTTTCAAGTGGTTTTATAATTTTTGGATTAATACGGTGTTAGTAATAGCACCTATTTTTTCTATTAGAACTCTATTTTCGGTGTCTAAACCAAACCCAGTTTATTCATCTTAGTTTTAGTATTCCATTTTCTTTATGGTTTCCTAGGCTCGCCATAGTTTCTTTTTAATTCATTTCAGCCAGTTGTAATCTCTTTGTCTCAAATTTCTTGGTTATAATTTAGATATTTCTTTGTTAGATCTATCAAATCAAATCTCTTATGGATGTGTGGGATATGGATGTGTGTAGTATGGAGGAGCAGTATGCTTTCACTATTTTCACGAAGAATCCACCAGAAAGAATCAGGACGAATGGAGAGCGGCGCTCGAAGTCCCCATGTTCCATTACTCCTGTGGAATGCAGGCGGTGATGCTTGCATTGGGAATTTGCGGAGGCAAAGTATCGACGGTATATGCCTTTCATATGCGACATCGACATTGAGCTGCGGTGCTTCCACCAATGCAAATCTATTTATGAGGTTCTCTTTGGCTCTCTAATTTGATTATTTTTCTTTGTTTCGATTCGTTTTCTAGTAGGGTGCCATTTTTGGATTTCTTCCAAGTGCGAAATATTCATTTATATTGATATTTTTATGATCAATTTCTAAGAATTCTGGTAGCACACAAACATGATCTCTATTCTTTTTTTTCCATTGATGTATAGTTTTATGAGATTAATTGTAGGATTAACCATATTATTAAAAGATTTGATTGATAGGGTTTGGGCCTTCTTTTAATTGCTTACTCTATGAGATTAGATGATTTAGATGAGATTATTGGATTTCTTAAAATGATTTTAAATTATGTTTTTATGATTTACAAATATGTTTTTCATTTATGTCTTATAATTTATGTTAGATTTTATTTTCACATTATTACTTTGGTTAAATTCAATGTATTTTAAATTGAATTTTCATACATTTATATTATTTTAAAGATTTTTTCTTATATTTAAACTTTTATTAATAGCTTTTCATTAATTTATTTTTTGAATGATTTCTTCATTAATATTCTAATATAGAGTAAAGTACCATAAGCTTGAGTAGCCTAGCCTAAGCTACTAAAGGATAGACTAAGTTAATCTAGAGTAGGCTAGGTTAGGCTAGAATAGGCAAGAGTAGCTTAGGATAGGCTAGACTAGACTCGGATATCCTAGGTTAGAGTAGGTTAGGCTAGTGTATGCTAGGGTAGGCTAGAGTAGGCTAGGTTAGACTAGGGTAGGTTAAGCTAGGCTAGGGGAGGCTATGTTAAGATAGGATAGGCTAGGCGAGGCTAGGTTAGGCTACTATAACGTAGGTTAGACTAGGTTAGGCTAGGTTAGGTCAAGATAGGGTAGGTTAGGGTAACTTAGGATAGGCTAGGATAGGCTAGGCTAGGATAGGTTATACTATGTTAAGCTAGGCTAGGTAAGAGTACACTATGTTAGGCTAGGGTATGTTAGGCTAGGCTAGGTTAGCCTAGGTTAGGTTAGGTTAGGTTAGGCTAGGGTAGGCTATGTTAGCTTAGGTTAGGCTGGGTTAGGCTCGGCTATGTTAGGTTAGGTTAGGTTAGGTTAGGATAGGATAGGCAAGGATAAGATAGGCTAGAATAGGGTAGGGTAGGTTAAGGTAGGGTAGGATAGATTAGGCTAGTCTAGGCTGGGCCACGATAAGATAGGCTAGGTTAGGCTAGGTTAGGATAAGATAGGTTAGGCTATGTTAGGTTAGGCTAGGCTAGGCTAGGCTAGGCTAGGCTAGGTTAGGTTAGGCTAGGCTAGGCTAGGCTAGGCTGGGTTAGGTTAGGTTAAGCTAGGCTAGGCTAGGTTAGGTTAGTCCAGGTTAGGTTAGGATATGATAGGATAAGATAGGATAGATTAGGCTAGGCTAGGTTAAGCTAGGATAAGATAGGCTAGGTTAGGTTAGGATGAGATTGATTAGGCTAGGATAGTTTAGGCTAAGATAAGTTAGGCTAGGTTAGGCTAGGCTTGGCTAGGCTAGTCTAGGCTAGGCTAGGTAGGTTAGTTTATGTTAGGTTAGGCTACATTAGGCTAGGCAAGGCTAGCTTAGGCTAGACTAGGCTAAGCTAAGCTAGGTTAGGCTAGGCTAAGTAGGTTAGGATAGGTTAGGTTAGGTTAGGATAGTATAGGTTAGGTTAGGCTAGGTTACGATAGGTTAGGTTAGGGTTAGGCTGGGCTAGGCTACGCTAGGGTATGGTAGGTTAGGCAAGGCTACAGTAGGCTAGTGTAGGATAGGTTAGGCTAGGGTAGGGTAGGGTAGGCTAGCGTAGGGTAGGATAGATTAGGGTAGGTTAGGCTAGGATAAGGTAAGATAGGGTAGGGTAGGGTAGGTAAGGGTAGATTAGGCTAGGATAGGCTAGGGTAGGCTACATTAGGGTAGGTTAGGCTATGCTAGGCTAGGCTATGGTGGGCCAGGTTAGTGTAGGCTAGGCTAGCATAGGGTATGGTTGGGTAGGCTAGGTTATGGTAGGCTAGGCTAGGCTAGGCTAGGCTAGTGTAAGGTAGAGTAGGGTAGGGTAGGTTAGGGGAGCTTAGGTTAGGTTAGACTAGGTTAGGTTAGGCTAGGCTAGGTTAGGCTAGGGTAGGTTAGTCTAGGGTAGGCTACCCTAGGCTAGGCTAGAGTAGGCTAAGCTAGGGTAGGGTAGGGTAGGGGAAGGTAGGTTAGGCTAGGCTAGGCTAGGCTATCCTAGGCTAGGCTAGGATACGATGGTCTAGGATGGGCTACGCTAGGGTGGGCTATGCTAGGCTCGGTTAGGTTGGGCTAGGCTAGGCTAGGTAAGGTTAGGCTAGGCTAGGATAGGTTAGGTTAGGTTGGGCAATGTTGGGTGAGGCTAGGCTAGGTTAGGCTAGGTTAGATTAGATTAAGCTAGGTTAGGCTAGGGTATGTTAGGCTAGGGTAGTATATGGGTAGGGTTGGGTAGGGTAGGGTAGGGTAGGGTAGGTTACAGTAGGTTATGTTAGGTTAGGTTAGGTTAGGCTATGCAATGCTGGGCTAGGCTAGGCTAGGCGAGGTTAGGCTAAGCTAGGCTAGGCTAGGCTAGGCGAGGTTAGGCTAAGCTAGGCTAGGCTAGGCTAGGCAAAGCTAGGTTAGCCAAGGTTACGCTAGGCTAGGCAAGGCTAGGCTAGGCTAGTCTAGGCAAGGCTAGGTTAGTCGATGCTAGGCTAGGCTAGGCGAGGTTAGGTTAGGCTACGCTAGGCTAGGTTAGTCTAGGTTAGGTTAGAATAGGTTAGGTTAGGTTAGGCTAGGTTCGGCTAGGCTAGGTTAAGCTAGGTTAGGCTGGGTTAGGTTACATTAGTTTAGGTAAGGCTAGGTTAGGTTAGGTTAGGTTAGGTTAGGCTAGGCTATGTTAGGATAGGTTGCGGGCGAGGCTAGGCTAGGCTAGTGTAAGATAGTGTAGGCTATGTTAGGATAGGTTAGGTTAGGATATTTTAGGCTAGGTTAGGCTAGTTTACGCTGGATTATGCTAAGCTAGATTAAGCTAGGATGGATAGGCATGGCTAGGTTAGGGTAGGCTCGGCTAGGTTAGGCTTGGTTAGGTTAGGTTAGGCTAGGTTAGGGTAGGCTATGCATGGTTGGTCATGGTTAGGCTAGGTTACGCTATATTATGATAGTCTTGGATAGGTTAGGCTAGGCTAGGCTACGCTAGGAGATGCTAGGTTAGGTCATGCTAGGCTAGGCTAGGGTAGGAGAAGTTAGGTTAGGTTAGGCTAGGCTAGGTTTGGCTAAGTTAGGCAAGGCTAGGTTAACTTAGGCTAGTGTAGGTTAGGTTAGGCTAGGATAAGGAAGGTTAGGTTAGGCAGGGTTAGGCTAGGTTAGGCTAGGCTAGGTTAGGTTAGGTTAGGTTAGGTTTTCATTAGGTTAGGTTAGCTTAGGCTATGTTAGGCAAAGCTAGGTTAAGAAAGCTTAGGATATGTTTCGCAAGGCTAGGTTAGGCTTGGCCAGGCTAGGTTAGGCCAAGCTAGGCTAGAGTAGGCTAGGTTAGGTTATGTTAGACATGGCTAGGTTAATCTATCCTAAAGTTACCATAGGTCAAAGCCACGCGTGTTTTGCTAGGTTAGGTAGGTTAGGCATGGCTAGTGGCCGAAGCAGTTAGGCTAGGATAGGCTAGGTTATGCCTGGCTTGGTTAGGGTAAGGTAGCTAGGCTAGGCATGGCTTGCTTGGCCAGGGCAAGGGTAGGCTACCAGCCAGCTAGGCTGGGGTAGGTTAAGTTAGGATATGCTAGATTAGGATAGGTTATGTTACGGTAGGTTAGGCTAGGTTAGGTTAAAATGAGTTATGTTAATTTCTATGAGTTATGTTAAAATGGCTGACTTATATGAGGAATTTGCTTGGAATTAAATAGAGTAAATTATTATGGCTATAATTGCATATTCCCGTGTTTATAATGATTATATTCCTGTGTTATATTTTCTAAGTTATATTTTGAGTTTGAGAGAATTCTAACTTAGGCTTTGGAAAGAGAATATAAATAACTAGATTCTTAGAGTATCTAATATAAAAAGGAGTAAGGTTAACCCTCAATATTAAACACATACATAGAAAGTACAAATTAAAACTAAAATAAATAAGGTAAAACTTCCACTTAAGAGTGAGTTGGAAAAAAATTAAGTGGAACTATTGAGAGTTCTTATAAATGAATATGGGCAATGATTTTAGATAATGAAACATGGAATATATTTAATATTCTTGTATACCATTTATATTAAGGTTTTTTGTGAGTATGGTTAAATATCTTGATTAGGAGTGGAAAAAGTATACTAAATTTGTTATACTAACAAAATCCTTATCTTAGTAAATTATACTAGAGTAGATACTTTAAATTAGTTTTAATAGAATAAAGAGTGGGTTAAAGTATGTATACATAATCATAATTAGCTTTGTATTTAAACAACTAGGGACCATGAAGCAACCAGGGAAAGATTTCTATTTAAACAGTATAAGAAATGTCATATTAAGATGTGTATTTGAAATTTCAGAAAATTATTTTCTTACTGCAATTACTTTAAATTACATAGGTAAATTATGTGGATTGTAATGGAAAAAAGAAAAACCTAACAAATACTCACAATGAGGGAATATAACTTTAGGATAGGAAAAATACTCTTAGAAAAGTTAAGGCCTAGCCAATACAAATTTAAGATGACACATGCCTTTACCTTCTATTAAATATTGAATAATAGATTTATATTTTGTAGAAAATAAATTGAAAGAAAATAACCCATGTTGGGTGTAGCCTTCCTATTTTTTTTAAAGATAAATTGTTGGTCAATTACATATAATGAATACAAGTATATATGAAAAATATAATAAGAATAACATTGAAAAATATATAAAACAGTGGTAGAGCATAATTACATACAGGCCATAGCCATAGAAAGATAACAATAAACTATGTGTTTACTATTCACACATTACAAAGGAAAACAAGTATACAATTAGGTTCTTAGAAAATAAAAATGTGGAAATGGTATATCAACCCAACAATTAAAAGAAACATATATAAAATCACAAGGTCTATAAGGACTTGAAAAATTATAAGATCTCGACCATATATACCTAATACATATGTTAACCAACGTATTGCCTAAAATTGTTTGAAGGAAGAATAATATTTTGTTCAAAATAAGATGACCAATAATATAAAGGCATTTTTCCTTTCCCGGGAAATCATAGACCAATACGTCTAAAACATATAGATGAAAGGTACTTAATTAAGCATATACGAATGAACTGTAAGGAAGAGAAAGGAACTAACTTAGTCTTGATTGTCGAAAAGAGTCATGAGATAGCAAAAGTATAGTACAAATGCACTCGATTGAATCGATACCTATATGAGAGTAAAAAACATGAAATTTAAACAAGTGTAAAAGAACATGATTGTATTTATCAGAACAAATGATGATTTAATTTAATAGAGAATGAACCCAAAGTATATATTCTCAAGATTGAATGTGGTGCATCCATTTCTATTACCTTGTAAAGTTCAACAACAAATAAATGTTGGCATAATATCTTAAAGAAAGAGGGTAAGTGAAGAAAGAGGGTAATTATTTTTCAGGAGTGAAGAACTCTATATCAAATTAATGAATGGTGCAACAAAATTACAAGTAATAATAATTTAAATAACCATTTTAAAAGAGAGAATAAAAATAATGGAAGAATTAGGGTTTAATAATTAAAAACCATGAAGAGAGAGTAATTATTTTCTGCCAAGAATATAAGAATTAGGTGATCTACATTGATAATTAAGAAAATATTTCAAGCCTCAAAAGGCATGGTCATTACTAGAAAAAAAAAAATCAATAAATAACATTTAGGGTTTCAAGGATAAAAACCCTAGGTAGAAATGCGAAATCAACCTTGTAGTGACAATTGGTTGAATGCAAAGTTAAAGCCAAAATAGAAATTACCAAGGATACCATGGAGGAGTAAACAAGCAACTAGTAAGTCAAAGTGAGGTTGAATTCATAAAGAATTAAGGGAAACAAGTATTGATAGAGGAAATTCACCTTGAATCGCTGTATAAGAATAAAATAATTCGGTAGTGGATCACATTAAGGAATACTTTAGATTGCTCTAATTAAAAACCCCTTCATTTCTACATTTTCTAATGGATAAAAATACACAAGTCAGAAAACCAAATATGTGAATGAGGTGAGTTGAAGTAACAAGAACAAGAAAAATGGAATTCAAGTGAAGAATGTTAGCTCTATCACAAATAGATCCACAAGCATTCCCTTCTCATGTAAATATGTAAAATAATGGAGAAAGTGAGAATAATAGCTCTGGAGTAGGTATAAAATAATAAATATAATATTCAAAATATTTATAAAATGATAAAATAATAAGCATTGTACTCAAAATTTTACAAATGAACCTATGAAATAATTAGGTATCTTCGTCTTTAAAACAAATTGAAGGGTTGCAAAATACTTAATTCAATTTTGTTTTAGGTATCCTCGTCTTTTAAATTGGGTCAAATGGGAGAAGAAAATACCTAGAATTCCATTAGTGCGTCCAAATAATTCCATTTTATTTATAAATTATTTTTTAGGAGTCTCTTAATAACCATAACATCAAAGCATAAGTATTGGTATTGGATGATTAACTTTATAGTTTATTTTTTATGTTTTTTCAATTATGGTTTGAGGATTTTGATTTTATAAATTATATAATATTTATTTCTTTCCAAATAAAAATATTTAGAATATTTATAGATTAATAAAATAATAAACATTATGGTGGAAATTTTACAAAGGAATCTATGAAATAATTAGGTAATTTTTTCTATCAAATAATTTGAGCACCTAATTGTATTGGAAATTGGGTCAAATATGAAATAATTAGGTATATTTTATATAAAACAAATTAAATTGGAAATTGGATTTAATTAGAAAAGAAAATACTCAAATTGAAAAATTCCACTAGTATGTCCAAATAATTCCATTTTATTGATAAATTATTCTATTCTTAAGTAGAAATAATTCATTTTTTTTTAAATAATTTTTTTTGGGAGCCTTCTAATAACCATAAAGTCAAATCACAAGTATTGGTTGATTAGCTTTATAATTTTGTGAGTTTTTTTTTTTTCAATGAAAAATATTAGTTGACTTAACATGTGGTCCTCAAAATCAGTTCTGGATGACCTTTTCTAAAAAAAAATATTTTCTAATGATTTAGATGAGATTTGTAACACCCCCAATTTTTGTGCTGAATTTGGAAAAGTTAGACATTTGAGCTTTAATCCTAAGGGGAGTGGACCCCAAAGGATAAGTATGGTGTGAATGTAATTTAATATTTAAATTGATGAAATAAATAAAATGATTATGCATATTGACCAAGATGAGAATTAGAGATCACTTGCCAAAATCCATAAGGATGGATAAGGCAATAAATCCCCATCATCTTTCAAAAATCCTTGAAAAAAATTAATTTAGATTTTGAGGAGGAATCTAAATTTCTCCAATGAAGAGGAAAGTAGTTGGGAAGAGGTAATAAAAGTTGAAAAAGCTGAGGAAAAGCATAAAACAACTTTAAAGAGTCCCAAAATGGGAAGCCTAGGCTAAACAGGAAAGAAAGCATCCTGCTATTCTGGACGCAGAATTAGAAACATGCTTTGGGGAAATATGAGCTTAAATAAGCTTCTCCTAAGAAGATCATAGGTTGATCTGTGATGGATGTGATCTCAGCTCGGGGGTGAGTTCTGGGAGACAAGGAGAACTCTAAGGTTGGGAGGTTGGTCATTGCAATAGTGGTATGTTTCTGAAATTCTTGTTGTTTTGATTTCTTATGGTATGAATTGGCTAGATATAAAAAAATTATGAATTGTATGCGTGGGTGTAGTACTACATTTAACAGAATCCATTTTAAGGTATTCACCTTCAAGATCCGGTATAGTTGTAGACCAATAAATTATGGAGTGGAAACCCACAGAAACTTTAAACCAAGGGCGGCTTAAATATGAAGGTACCTAGTCCTCCACAGATAATTAAATATTACCTCGGTTTTGATATATATATATATAGGTGAAATTATGTGCTCATGACTATGCTAGAAAAATTTAGTAGCAGAACTGAAATCTACCTGGTAAAATACCCAACACAAAAGAGGAGAGAAGACCTTCGTACATATTTCGAGTATTTTCCATACTAAGAAGAAATTCTGCCTTATAGAAGTTTTATGGCATTGCTAGTTCAGATCTCTAACTTAAATCTGAAAAGAAAAAAAAAAATACTTTAAATAAATCTCATAGAAATAGATTTAACAAATTTTGAAGGTTGACGACCAAACTGACGAAATAATACATATATATGTACTCATAAACTGTACCGAGAGCAAAAACAAATAGATTATTATAACATTGATCGTAAATGAGGGGTTGAGCGAAACATGTGTAGTCGAGCCATATAAGTATTCCATTTCAATTAGGGCTTATCTATACTCATTTAATTGATATTATCGAATCTGTTATGCAATAGTTCTATTCCAATAAATTTTCACCGGTCAACCCAACATTGATAATCTCGTCATTTACATTTTCTGTGGAACATTAGATGAAATGCAATTATTAGAGTAAAATAAATAAAACAATACGTAACCCTCATTTCACCGCTAACAGAATTAGCATAACCTAATGAAATATGAAAATTAATCGTTTGCATAAGATGCATGTAAGTTTAACCGGTGAGGAGACATGCGTAGCCATGTCTGCATAGCAATTAAACTATTCTTACTTGATTAACGCCGTAAGGTCGGCTAGATCTGGCAAGAAATAGAAAACTATTACTCATTACTTAGTGCTATAAAATTTCTGATGCATGCAATTAGAAATGGGAAGGTAGCCACGAATCTCCAATCCCCGATTAAATAAAAACCGTGGCTGCCTGTAGTTATTTAGAATCTCGGCCTAATAAAACCAAACTGTATTATTTTATTAGTTGCCGACTGACAAGAACATGTGATAACAAAGAAAAACAATGGGTAGCACATATATCCTAACCAAATCCATAACAGTGGTGATACGTCGAAATTAGAATAGAATATTTTTGTTTTGCAGTCGAAATTTCAAAGTGTTATCCACAGAAATACCTTACTTCGCATTCTTTTCCTAAATTGGGAAGTATGATTATTTCATTAATATAAACGTTTGGTCTAAAAATACCATGTTAACATAATAATAGTGTTTACCAATGAAATATAAACTGGAACCCCCTTTAAATACAAAGGAAAATAATATCAAAGCTGGGACGGTAGGGAGTGTGATTATGAAAAGAATGGGGCAACTACCGAGAGTTCATGCGTAAGGTCACTTACCCTGAACTCTTCCACTGATGCGATCCCGACAGAGGAGCAATCTCAAACTGTTGCCTCTCGCACCTTAGCCGAGATGTTAAACCTGATCACCTCTGTGAAACGAGGGTTTAATGGTAAATGAGTAAAAGAAAATTAAATAAAAACAAAAAAAACTAACATCAGAACTGATCTGGGTGGGGAAGAGCACGTCATTTAAAATAACCCCACGTCTCTTACTACTTTCATACAGACAATATTTCATTCGCCGAACGCGCCTGAGGGAAACAAAGAATAAACCAGAAATTCCTGACAATCACTGCTACGTCTCAGTCTACATCGATTCTTTCTAAACCTGGAGTTTGCAGGAGGAAAAACCAGTGATGGGGAGCAGTTGCGTGGTACCTGTAACCAAACCCAAACGTGCCATCAATACATTACACACACAAATTTAAATAAGTTCGGGTGCTACCGCAACCAGGAAAGGGGAGCTAGAACGAGAATGGCGTTCTCACCAGAAATGAAAGTGCAATGCAAGATAACCAGCACTCGCTCCGCGGAAATGAAAACACCTCTTCCCTTGGGTATCAAACTCTTATTCGCCATGTAGCGGGAATAGTAATAACTGTGACAGAAAAAAAGAAAACCTGTTATTGTATCGTAGTGAAGAAATATTGGATTCAAAACACAATACGAACAAATTAAATAAAATTTCAGTCCTGTGTCGAAACACAAGACACAAACAATACGATCTGTGCTACATGACAAATCAGGCTACCACAATGTCGGTGATGACCCGACTGCCATTGTCATACACGCCAAGCGATTCAGAACTCTGAAGCTTAGAAAATAAAAGTGAATGAGAGATACAAAGGGAACTAAATCCGGGAATGAAATAACAATGGCAAGAACGGGGGTTTAAAAGGGGGAAACCGCTGTCCAATTACCACGAATCCACAACTGTACACGCGGAAGCTGGTTTCAGGTTTAGCGTATATGGCGGAGGCGCTAACCCTAATCTGCATCGACCGAGAGTTGCACAAAATCCCGAGGGGGATTTTAAAGATCATGACGAATGGGACAAGCAGTACCATTTCATCGTGTTTGATTTTTTTTCCACTCTAATTCTAAGTACTGTGCCGGCGAAATTTCGGCTAAACTCGGTGCTCCGTTCCTGCTCAAGTGAACCGCACCATGGCCTCATAGCGATTGGTGACACATGCCGGTTTCACTGAGCATTACCACCGGGGTTGGAAATCCAATTTTCTCGAGGCAAGAGAAATTGAACACCAACCTGTACCTTGCGAAATTTCAGCGCATTAGAGGGAAACACGGGTATTATTTCCCCACACGAAATTGGTTGACGGCCGGGGCGAGTACTCATGCAACTAAAGGCAGAACACTGCCGTGGCCGGCTACCCAACTGCACTCTTCCACAAACACGAAAAACGCATTATTACCCTACGTACCAGAACTGAGACATGCTAATAATGGTGCTTAAGAAATCATACAGGAGACATAACGCAGGAAGACTTTACATTAGCGTAATGGTTACATCAAATATATATGACGGGAGTTTAAACCAGGGGCAAGATTCAACGTTGATTATATATGGTGGGAGCATACCCACATACCACGTGACATGTATGGTAGTCTTATATAACGCCCATATTGTAGTATGTGGAGTTAAATGACTATAGAATAATCCCACTTTACGTGAAGTTAAATGGCAGTATGAAAGTCCTATATTATGTGCGGTTAAATAGTAATGTAATAATAT
Organism: Pinus albicaulis; assembly: GCA_034641835.2. Lineage (NCBI taxonomy): Eukaryota > Viridiplantae > Streptophyta > Pinopsida > Pinales > Pinaceae > Pinus > Pinus albicaulis. The sequence continues at coordinate 1,405,886,686 of CM076579.1, read as the reverse complement.
TATATTATATGAATTTAAAAGGACAATATATCCACCTTATGCTATGTGGATTTAAATGGAGATGTAATAATCTTATTTTAGGGGAAATGAAAGGGTAAGATAATAATCTTATATGATGTGATTTTAAAACCAGTGGGATAAGAGTTATACATAAATGATTTTTGTGAGTAGAACAATACTTACATATATATATATATATAGATCTATAATTGGAATTAAAAATAGAAGCGAAAGATTTCCAAGAGAATATTGTAAGGGGTACTATAGCTACTAGAGGCCAAAGAGGATATAATATCTTGTACCATAAATATAATGAAAAATAAAAAATAAAAAATTTTGGAGGCGTGAAAAATGGTATTGGAGCCCAAGTGCAAAAATTGGGCTGTTGTTATTGTGCTCACTGAAGTCTGAATGTTATTGAACATTGTAGAGATTTTTTTTTTTGTTTTACTAATCAAAATTATGAGTGTGTACAGTGGTGCTAAAATGGCTGAAGATGGAGGAATTTATGTGGATCTGTGTGATGAGTTTGCTACACCAGATCCCAATGCCCCGGTAATGGCTATGTTGCACCGGTTGCAACGAGAACTAGCTGAACTAAGAAGCCATAATGACATGTTGTCATCAGCCAGTAAGGAGCAGGAAAAGCTCATCAAAGACCTAACTTCCCGGAACAGCCAGGAAGGCGAAGGTTCCGGAAAGAGAAAGATGGATGAGTCTGATGATGATGATGCTGCTAGACATAAATATAAACAGAAAATAGAATTGCAGGGGGAATTCCGAAAGATCAAACCTCCCTATTATGATGGGGAGAAGGAAGAAGATGCTGAAGCATGGTTGCTGAACATGATTAAGTATTTCCAAGTTTATGAATATGAAAGAAATCTGAAGGCCAAATTAGCGGTGTACCAGCTACAAGGAAAAGCTGCATTGTGGTGGGAAGAGACAAAAATGGTGCATGCCATTGATGAAAAGATAGTTACTTGGGAAGATTTTCAGGCTAAGTTCAAAAATCGTTATTTGAACGAACATTATTATGATGATAAAGCTAAAGAATTCCATGAACTTAGACTAGGACAACTCACTATTGATGAGTTTTTCACTAAGTTTACCAATTTACTGAGATATTTCCCTTACATTAGGGAAGAAAAAGCAAAGGTCCAAAGGTTTTTGAATTGCTTTCCTACCGTGTACAAGGAGAAAATTGAGTTTGACAACCCAAAGACAATGGACGAAGCGGTTAGAAAAGCAAGATTATGCTATCAGCGGTTTAAAGGAAAGGCTGAACAAGGGAAGAGCTGGTTGAACAAGGGTGAGTTCAAGGGGAAAAGACAAAAACCAGCATATCTAAGGAATTTTGGCAGAGATCATCAGCGAAAAAAATTCAATAAACCAAAAGAAAGCCAAACTGCTCAGTCCCAAGTGGCTTCAAAACAAGTAGAAGGGAACAATAAAAAGGAAGGGACAGTCAGAATGAAGGAACCTTTGAAATGTTGGGGCTGTGGAGAACCCCATATGATGAGGGACTACCCCCATCGAAATATTCATATGATCAGCAGAGAGCGAGAGGCAACAACAGTAAATGACATAGCCAGAAATATACCAACTATCAGTGCAACATTGGAAAATCGGCAAGCAGAACATCAAGCAACCGTGGTGGAAATGGAGGGTAAGATTTCTGACCTACCTGTTACTATTTTGATTGATCCAGGTGCTTCTTTGAGTTACATTAGTCCTGGAATTGTAGAAAAATGTAAAATTAAACTTGAAAAATTTCAGCAGTCATGGTTGGTACAGCTGGCCAATGGAACTAAGAGAAAAGTCACACATAAATTGCCCAAAACAGTAATACAATTAAATGGCTTCCCAACAGAATTAAATTTGAACATATTGCCATTAGGATCCTATGACTTGCTGATAGGAATGGATTGGCTAGAAAAGAAGAAAGCTTTGATGAACTGCTGGGATAAAACCCTGCATTGTGTGGATGAAGAAGGGAAACCTTTTACACTAAAAGGGAAACCAAAATCCATTTCAGTAAGACAAATATCATCCTTACAATTGAAGATAACAGCTAGAAAAGGATACCAAGTTTATGCAGCACATGTGGAAGAAGTAGAATCGAGAACTGAAGAAAATCTGCTGAATGAATTACCGGTGGTAAGGGAATTTAAAGAAGTTTTCCCAGATGAGATTCCTCATCTCCCTCCCAAAAGAGAAATTGACTTTTCCATAGATCTGGTGCCGGGAGCTACACCAGTTTCCCGAGCCCCCTATCGGATGAGTCCGCCTGAACTTATGGAACTGAAAATGCAATTACAAGAATTGCTAGATAAAGGTTATATCAGACCAAGTGTGTCTCCTTGGGGAGCACTGGTTTTATTTGTGAAAAAGAAAGATGGAACTTTTAGGATGTGTATTGATTATCTCCAACTGAACAAGTTGACTATTAAGAAGAGATACCCTTTACCTAGAATTGATGATCTTTTTGATCAGGTGAGAGGAGCTTCAGTCTTTTCAAAGATTGACTTAAGAACTGGTTATCATCAGCTCCGAATCGAGGAAGAAGACATCAGCAAAACAACCTTTCGAACCAGGTATGGACTCTACGAATTTGTAGTTCTACCTTTTGGTCTGACAAATGCCCCTGCCACCTTTATGTGCCTGATGAACAGTGTGTTAAATACGTATTTGGATAAATTTTTTCTGGGGTTCATAGATGATATTTTGGTTTACTCCAAAAACAAAGAGAAACACGAAGAACATTTGCGGATAGTGTTACAAACTCTGAAAGAAAATCAGCTATATGCCAAGTTCTGTAAATGTGAATTTTACAAGGATAAGATTCAATATTTGGGTCATATTATTTCTGAAAAAGGGCTTGCAGTTGACCCTGAAAAGATAAAAGCAATTAAGGAATGGCCAATCCCAAATGATGTTTCAGCAGTAAGGTCATTCATGGGGATGGCAGGCTACTATCGTAGATTTGTGGAGAGATTTTCTGCCATAGCACATCCCATCACTTCATTGCAAAGAAAGGGTGTCAAGTTCGTGTGGACTGAGAAATGTCAAATCAGTTTTGAACAATTAAAACAAAAACTTATTTCAGCCCCTATACTAAAAATTGCTGATCTTGATAAAGAGTTTGTTGTATATACAGATGCTTGCAGAGAGGGGCTAGGAGGAGTACTGTTGCAGGAAAATTCAGTTATTGCATATGAATCTAGAAAACTGAAAATACATGAATAGAATTATAGTGCTTATGATTTAGAATTTGCAGCTGTTATACATGCTTTGAAAATGTGGCGGCACTATCTTCTTGGGAAAAAGTTCACATTGATGACTGATCGCATTAGTCTTAAATATTTCTTTTCGCAAACTGATTTGAATGCAAGACAAGCCAGATGGTTGTCCTTTTTAAGTGAATTTGATATGGACATAAAACATATCAAGGGAAAAGAAAATAAAGTTGCTGATGCATTAAGTAGAAATGCTTGTCAAAATTTAAATAGCATTGGGAGTAGTGGCCAGATTGAGGTAGAAGAGTTGGTGAGAAAAGCAGCAAGCCAAGATCCCCACTATGAAACACTCTTGGTGAAACTACAAAAAAGGGATAAAACTGATTTCACTCAAAACCAAAAAGGGTTACTCTATTACAAAAACAGGTTGTATATTCCAAATGTAGAGTCATTAAAAAGAGAAATTTTAGATGAATATCACAAACAGCCTTATGCAGGGCATCCAGGATACCAGAAGATGTTAACAGCCTTGAAAAAGAAGTTGTTCTGGCCAGGAATGAAGAGAGATGTGGCAGAATATTTAAGTAGGTGCATGGAATGTCAACTAGTCAAAGTTGAACATCAGCATCCAGCGGGTGTTCTAAATCCCTTGCCAATTGCAGAATGGAAATGGGACACAGTTTCCATGGATTTTATAACAGGACTACCTAAAACCAAATACCAACATGATTCTGTAATGGTGGTAGTAGACACTTTAACCAAAGCTGCCCACTTTATACCAGTGAAATCTACTTTCGGAACAGCTCAAGTAGCAAATGTTTCCCTGAAGGAGATAGTAAGGCTTCATGGAGTTCCCAAAGTAATTGTTTCAGATCGAGATGCTAAGTTTACAGCAGCGTTTTGGAAAGGATTGTTTGGAGGGATGGGTACTAAGCTGAATTTCAGTACTGCCTATCACCCTCAAATTGACGGGAAAACAGAAAGGATGAATCAGATTTTGGAGGATATGTTGAGAATGTATGTGATGGATAGACCATCAAAGTGGGAAGAGTATCTGCATTTAGCTAAATTTTCCTATAATAACAGTTACCAATCTTCTATTAAAATGAGTCCGTTTGAGGCACTCTATGGAAGAAAGTGTCGTACTCCTTTGAGCTGGAGCCAACCAGAAGATAAACTAATGTTGGGACCTGATGCCTTACAAGAGATGGAGAGGATTGTTAAACAGATACAAGGAAATATCAAAACAACACAAGATCGCCAGAAAAGCTATGCTGATAAGAAAAAAGTGGACCGAGAATTCAAAGTAGGGGATCATGTGTATTTGCGCATCAAACCCAAAAAGAGCACACTTTATGCTGGAAGTTGTGCAAAACTTGCTCCTAGATATTGTGGGCCTTTTGAGGTTTTAGAATGTAACACCCCCAATTTCTGTGCTGAATTTGGAAAAGTTAGACATTTGAACTTTAATCCTAAGGGGAGTGGACCCCAAAGGATAAGCATGGTGTGAATGTAATTTAATATTTAAATTGATGAAATAAATAAAATGATTATGCATATTGACCAAGATGAGAATTAGAGATCACTTGCCAAAATCCATGAGGATGGATAAGGCAATAAATCCCCATCATCTTTCAAAAATCCTTGAAAGAAATTAATTTAGATTTTGAGGAGGATTCTAAATTTCCCCAATGAAGAGGAAAGTAGTTGGGAAGAGGTAATAAAAGCTGGAAAAGATGAGGAAAAGCATAAAACAACTTTAAAGAGTCCCAAAATGGGAAGCCTAGGCTAAACAGGAAAGAAAGCATCCTGCTATTCTGGACGCAGAATTAGAAACATGCTTTGGGGAAATATGAGCTTAAATAAGCTGCTCCTAAGAAGATCAGAGGTTGATCTGTGATGGATGTGATCTCATCTCGGGGGTGAGTTCTGGGAGACAAAGAGAACTCTAAGGTTGGGAGGTTGGTCATTGCAATAGTGGTATGTTTCTGAAATTCTTGTTGTTTTGATTTCTTATGGTATGAATCGGCTACATATAAAACAATTATGAATTGTATGCGTGGGTGTAGTACTACATTTAACAGAATCCATTTTAAGGTATTCACCTTCAAGATCCGGTATAGTTGTAGACCAATAAATTATGGAGTGGAAACCCACAGAAACTTTAAACCAAGGGAGGTTTAAATCTGAAGGTACCTAGTCCTCCACAGATAATTAAATATTACCTCAGTTTTGATATATATATATATATATATATATAGGTGAAATTATGTGCTCATGAGTATGCTAGAAAAATTTAGTAGCAGAACTGAAATCTACCTGGTAAAATACCCAACACAAAAGAGGAGAGAAGACCTTCGTACATATTTCGAGTATTTTCCATACTAAGAAGAAATTCTGCCTTATAGAAGTTTTATAGCATTGCTAGGTCAGATCTCTAACTTAAATCTGAAAAAAAAAAAAATACTTTAAATAAATCTCATAGAAATAGATTTAACAAATGTCGAAGGTTCACGACCAAACTGACCAAATAATACATATATATGTACTCATAAACTGTACCGAGAGAAAAAACAAATAGATTATTATAACATTGATTTTAAATGAGGGGTTGAGTGAAACATGTGTAGTCGAGCCATATAAGTATTCCATTTCAATTAGGACTTATCTATACTCATTTAATTGATATTATCGAATCTGTTATGCAATAGTTCTATTCCAAGAAATTTTCACCGGTCAAACCAACATTGATAATCTCATCATTTACGTTTTCTGTGGAACATTAGACAAAATGGGAAATGCAATTATTAGAGTAAAATAAATAAAACAATACGTAACCCTCATTTCTCCGCTAATAGAATTAGCATAACCTAATGAGATATGGAAATTAATCGTTTGCATAAGATGCATGTAAGTTTAACCGGTGAGGAGACATGCGTAGCCATGTCTGCGTAGCAATTAAACTATTATTACTTGATTAATGCCGTAAGGTCGGCTAGATCTGGAAAGAAACAGAAAACTATTACTCATTACTTAGTGCTATAAAATTTCTGATGCATGCAATTAGAAATGGCAAGGTAGCCACGAATCTCCAATCCCTGATTAAAAAAAAACCGTGGCTGCCTGTCGTTATTTAGAATCTCGGCATGATAAAACCAAACTGTATTATGTTATTAGTTGCCGACCGAAAAGAACATGTGATAACAAAGAAAAGCAATGGGTAGCGCATATATCCTAACCAAAGCCATAACAGTGGTGATACGTCGAAATTATAATAGAATCTTTTTGTTTTGCAGTCGAAATTTCAAAGTGTTATCCACAGAAATACCTTACTTCGCATTCTTTTCCTGAATTGGGAAGTATGATTATTTCGTTAATATAAACGTTTGGTCTAACAATACCATGTTAACGTAATAATAGTGTTTACCGATGCAATATAAACTGGAACCCCCTTTAAATACAAAGGAAAATGCTATCAAAGCTGGGACGGTAGGGAGTGTGATTATGAAAAGATTGGGGCAACTACCGAGAGTTCATGCGTAAGGTCACTTACCATGAACTCTTCCACTGATGTGATCCCGACAGAGGAGCGATCTCAAACCGATGCCTCTCGCACCTTAGCCGGGATGTTAAACCTGATCACCTCTGTGAAACGAGGGTTTAATGGTAAATGAGTAAAAGAAAATTAAATAAAAACAAAATAAAAACTAACATCAGAACTGAGCTGGGTGGGGAAGAGTGCGGCATTTAAAATAACCCCATGTCTCTTACTATTTTCACACAGACAAGATTTCATTCGCCGAACGCGCCTGAGGGAAACAAAGAATAAACCAGAAATTCCTGACAATCACTGCTACGTCTCAGTCTACATCGATTCCTCCTAAACCTGGAGTTGCAGGAGGAAAAACCAGTGATGGGGAGCAGTTGCGTGGTACCTGTAACCAAACCCAAACGTGCCATAAATACATTACACACACAAATTTAAATAAGTTCGGGTGCTACCGCAACCAGGAAAGGAGAGCTAGAACGAGAATGGCGTTCTCACCAGAAATGAAAGTGCAATGCGAGATAACCAGCACTCGCTCCGCGGAAATGAAAACGCCTCTTCCCTTGGGTATCAAACTGTTACTCGCCATGTAGCGGGAACAGTAATAACTGTGACACAAAAAAAAAAGAAAACATGTTATAGTATCGTAGGGAAGAAATATTGGATTCAAAACACAATACGAACAAATTAAATAAAATTTCAGTCCTGTGTCGAAACACAAGACACAAACAATACGATCTGTGCTACACGACAAATCAGGCTACCACAATGCCGGTGATGACCCGGCCGCCATTGTCATACACGCCAAGCGATTCAGAACTCTGAAGCTTAGAAAATAAAAGTGAATGAGAGATACAAAGGGAAATAAATCCGGGAATGAAATAACAATGGCAAGAATGGGGGTTTGAAAGGGGGAAACCGTTGTCCAATTACCACGAATCCACAACTGTATACGCGGAAGCTGGTTTTAGGTTTAGCGTGTATGGCGGAGGCGCTAACCCTAATCTGCATTGATCGAGAGTTGCAGAAAATCCCGAGGGGGATTTTAAAAATCATGACGAATGGGACAAGCAGTACCATTTCATCGTGTTTGATTTTTTTTCCACTCTAATTCTAAGTACTGTGCCGGCGAAATTTCGGCTAAACTCGGCGCTCCGTTCCTGCTGAAGTGAACCGCACCATGGCCTCACAGCGATTGGTGACACATGCCGGTTTCACCGAGCATTAGCACCGGGGGTGGAAATCTAATTTTCTCGAGGCAAGAGAAATTGAACACCAACCTGTACCTTGCGAAATTTCAGCGCATTAGAGGGAAACACGGGTATTATTTCCCCACACGAAACTGGTTGACGGCCGTGGCGAGTACTCATGCAACTAAAGGCAGAACACTGCCGTGGCCGGCTACCCAACTGCACTCTTCCACAAACACGAAAAACGCATTATTACCCTACGTACCAGAACTGAGAAATGCTAATAATGGTGCTTAAGAAATCATACAGGAGACATAACGTAGGAAGACTTTACATTAGCGTAATGGTTACATCAAATATATATGACAGGAGTTTAAAACAGGGGCAAGATTCAATGTTAATTATATATGGTGGGAGCCTACCCACATACCACGTGACATGTATGGTAGTCTTATATAACACCCACATTATAGTATTTGGAGTTAAATGGCGATAGAATAATCCCACTTTACGTGAAGTTAAATGGCAGTATGAAAGTCCTATATTATGTGCGGTTAAATAGTCATGTAATAATATTATATTATATGAATTTAAAAAGACAATATATCCACCTTATGCTATGTGGATTTAAATGGAGATGTAATAATCTTATTTTAGGGGAAATGAAAGGGTAAGATAATAATCTTATATGAGGTGATTTTAAAACGAATGGGATAAGAGTTATACATAAATGATTTTTGTGAGTAGAACAATACTTACATATATATATATAGATCTGTAATTGGAATTAAAATAGAAGCGAAAGATTTCCAAGAGAAGATTGTAAGGGGTACTATAGCTACTAGAGGCCAAAGAGGATATAATATCTTGTACCATAAATATAATGAAAAAAAAAAAAAAAAATTGGAGGCGTGACAAGATTATTTGATTTCTTAAAATAATTTTCAATTATGTTTTTTTATGATTTACAATTATGTTTTTCATTTAAAAATAATTTTTCATTTATATCTTATAACTTGTGCAAGATTTTGTTTTTACATTATTATTTTCTTTAAATTCATTGTATTTTAAATTGTATTTTCATACTTTCAAATTATTTTAAATAATTTTTATTATATTTACAATTTTATTAATAGCTTTTAATTTATTTTGTTATATGAAAAAATTAGATAATTAAATGAAATAATGTTTAGGAAAATAAAATTATAGAAATTTGAGTACTAGAATAAGTTAACTACTATATTCAAAAACCCATAAACATAACCTCTATAGAAATACTTTGTTAGTAAATTGATATTGATATCTTAACAAATTGACTAGTGAACCTAGTTTCAACCATCGGTATTAGTATGAGCTAAGTTAATTCACTATGAGTTAATCAACTGACTTTATCATGGAATTGTAATATAAATACCATACACATATACTATAAAAAGCCATATAACTATCACAATATGCATCCATATACAAATAAATTGCCCTTCTAGTAAGCAAGAACACACAGTTATAGGATCTCTTATGAACCCATGAAAACAAGATAGCTCATAAAGAATATCAAAAAAAGTCCATAGTGAAAAATTTAAATAGAAGGAAGACAAAATATCAAACGAAAGGGAATAAACTACCCAATGAATAAAAATAAGCCATAATTACACAACCATTAAACAAAAAATAAAAGAAAAAAACACAATTGGGTTACTCATATTTTCCACAAGATTGGAAACTTGAAAAAATCAAGTGTTGGAAGGTGAAACTTGAGGAGAAGTACTAAAATAATCGACTTGAAAAACTCTATGTCAAGTCAGTTGAACATGGGTCCAAAACCTCCAAAGTCTGAGACAGGGTTTGAGGGTAGCGTGTGTACCTGCAAAGTGGATCTCATAATCAACAAACGAGAATGATGTTGGAGAAAAAAAAATAATATGCAGTAGAAAATAATTAGCCAGGGAATTCCCATTTATAGTACCCAAGTATATGTCAATGGAGCTTGTGTTCTTCACCATGTTGCTAAAAATGGAATATAAGTTAGCTCTGAGGTAGGAAAACCCTATCCAAAAGAATATGTAACGAAAAACAACCATACACGCATACATGCAGTGGGAAGAGCCATTAAATTACCTAAGAAAGTAAAGTAAAACAAAGGATTGATGCCTTTGTGCGGTGATTGGGTCTTATGGCTATAGAGACACCCTGCAAGGCCGAGTAAAATTGTTATCAGGAAAGAATTGAACTTTGCAGAATTTTCCTTTGGCATATATAAAACCCTGGTGCTTGTAAGAGTAAAGATTGTTCTAATGGAAATTTAAAGCAGAATAGGCATAAAAATTCAATTAGTAACTCACTAGTACATACGAAGAGGGAAGAAGTGAATTCGTCACCTTATGTAGACATGGTTTTTGGAGATGAACCAATGAACCCAAAAAGACACATCGAACTGTTAACCTATACATTAGAAACTGAGTATTGATGACCATAATTTCACATTTTTAGGAGGATATGGAAAACCAAGGAACCGAATTTCAAAGTGATAATAACCACTCTTAGAATATTTAAATTTACAAAATGACCAAGTATAGAACCCTTACTGTGGAAAATGAAAAAAACATGAAATTGTCTATTGAACCATAATACCTGGGCTCCATAAATAGTGCACTATTGTTGGGCTATAAAAATAGCATTGGTAGATTTGTGGCTATTACTAGTTTCCAATCACAGGAGAGAAAAATGTCGATTAGTTCACATGAAATGTCTATACAAGCTTAAGGTTTGGGTGGAAAGATAAGAACCATTACATGGGGACAACAAATCTACACCATTCACGTAGTCATACCATACCTTGTGCTCATCATGTGTTATCATTCGCTCATTAGATGGGATAGCGTTGGCTGCATGGACGCATTAGGGGTAATGTACTTGTCATGTGGCGAGTTACCATACATAATTTATATGATATGACCTAATGGTATAGGAATTAATAAATGACCATATTACTTGGGGAAATAAGTAAGAAATGGGGGTTGGATAGTTAGGTTTAAATGTTATAAGATTCATCTAGGGAGATGATTCTTCCATATAGTAATTCTGAAAATGATCCAATTATAATCATAGGGGAAATTAAACATGCATGAAACATCAGGTAATAAGTGTATAGATATACTTCGGATGCGGATGATGGCTCGGAGTGATGGGACTTCTGCCCCTTGGTAGATCCTGAAGGCGTTCGCTTGCTGCGGCCATATGGCCCCCTACAGTGCCATTACTCACACATTAACTTCACCAACCTGTTCTGCTTTAACACCGTTCACCGCACCTGTCATTTACCTCGCCTTGCTGGTTCATTTGGCTATGGATTTCATTCTGGAGAATTCGTCTGCTCATTGTGTTTTTTGTAGTCATCCTTCTCCCATATGTGGTAGTTGCCCCCCTGCTTGCATTGTTCCAAATAAACGCACCCAAACAGGTCGACGTTGCTCCATCCTGGGATGCTTGGAAACTCTTCCAGGTTTCCACTTCACCCAGACCAGCTACTGTCATCTCAATTTCTGTTTTCCTTCTCACGCAGCTGATTTTTAGAGATCTTCGTTACATCCCGACTGCTCCTTTTGCCCCAAGCACTCCTAGATTCATGCGGCTTCGATGCCTCAACTCAGGTAGAGAATGCGTTGCAGGCACAGAACGAGCAGAGGGCACTCTTCCCGCCCTCGCCCTTCCATTAGCTTGCCCTCGGCATCTTCTGAGGAGGACGTAGATTGGAGTTTTCATTTGGATTTTGGGCATCGGAGAGGCATCTCCTACCCTCCTAGAAGCACTCACTCTGTTCCGCCTTCACAGCCTCCTCCGCCTGTCTCTCAACCTGCCTCCCCTGCTTCTAATTTTCCCACCAACCCAGCCCTTTGCCAGTCTTCACAAAGGGTGGAATTCCACTTCAATTGCTCCTCAAACATGCCTGTTCTCATTGATTTCATCATTGTTACTGTTTACGAAGAATCCCCTATCCCAGCTCCAGCTTCAATGCCCTGCCCTGCCCCTATTCCGCCAGTCAGCATTGGTCATTCCATTCTTGGAATGGAAAATTTGGAGGTGGACTTCTTCAGCAAGAGTGGCGCACGAGAGAAGGACAACGATGATGCAGAAGCTGAGTTTGGTTGCAGGATCGTGGAAGAACTGGAGTCCCCTACTCTTGAACGGTGACTTTGATCCCCCTCAGCTTGCTTTGGTACAAAATTTTGACTTCGTGGAAGAATTTTTTGGTTTTTTGAGTTTATATTCACCTATAAAAGCTATAGGCTATTCCAGTTTACTGTCTCTTGTTGTATCACAGTACTTTTACTATTTTACCGGTTTCCCTTCTAAGGGTGGTGGAATTTATTATAAAAGAACTGGTTTCCCACTCTGGGCAGTTAAGTTGCTAAGGTTAAGCTTGGACATCAAGCCCAGTTCTCAGGCTCACACAACTGAAACTAGCGCAGTTTTGTACTATTATGTTTTATAAATAGATTTAGTTTTACCGAGAAAAAAAATAAGTGCATAGATATAATTCATCAAGATCAAATATTTACCAAATACAATAAGAAAATATAGGAATTATATGCCATGCAATAACATATACAAATGATTAGTAAGGAAGTTAAAAAAACAAAATAATGTGTGATATATGAAGAGCATATGTGACATTTTAATTTATATGGTAAAATCGATGTTAATTTATAACTACTATCTATATGTTATATATTTTAATGGGATACGATTTTATTTTATCTAAAAGAAATGTTAGTAATTTTATTAATTAGAAACAAAATAACAATAAAAAAAAACTGAGATTAAAAAATATTTACATCTAGCTTCTAGCATGTAAGATGCAATGTCTACACATCTACTCAATATTGGGTTGTACAGGGCCTCTCTATGTAATGATTATAAAAGCTATGATTAAATATAGTTTTCGTTTTCAACTTTAATTATTTAATGGATTATTACTAGTATCCATGTCTATGTGTGAAAAACTCTAATATTTTTAAATTGATTCTCCTAATCTTATTATTGGGCTTATATAAGTCAAATTTTGATAAATATTTAATAGGTGTTTAACTAATGTGTAGGAATTGACCACTACAACTTTATGTTCCACTCTTTCACATCATAAAGTTCATATGAACCTTGTATATCCCATTTTTTTATATAAAAATGCATTATTCTCACACACTATATATTCTTTCAGTCAAACATAAGCTTAAACACGCACAAAGGTCTTCCATAATAGTTTGACCACAATCTAGTTCTTTGTTTCACTTTAAATTCCATAGTATCCACATAAAAAATATATTCATTGTTATTCATGACGGATTTTGATTTCTTTTATTATGTTTACAAGCTTGTTATGTTCTTGCATAAAACTAAACTCACTCATGGATAGCAAGTAGTTGTCAACTAAGTCACCTAATTCATGTTAGTGTTCAAGTTTGAGAATATATGTGTGTGTGTGTGTATGTGTGAGATAAAATTATGTATTCTCCCTAAACATATGATAAAAATATCACTTGTAATCTAGATCATCTAATTTAAATAATAATTTGGTAGGATTTTAAAAACTTCAAAACATAATACAAATAATAAGTTATTATAAAATTTTGATTTTTTTTAAATATTATTCTTATTTATAAAAAAAAATTTACTATTTAAATATTTTAATAATAATAAAAGAATTAATTAATTTGATTTATATAATGTAAAACAGACTTAATTTAGACTAAAAATATTTAAAAATTAATATTTAAAATTTAATATTTATGTTTATACAAAAATTAATTCATATTGAAATTATTAAATTAAATTGTATCTATACGTTGTACCGATTTTAGTGTTATGGAACCAATCAAGGACTGATGGTGATGCCACTAAAATAACATTGTCGAGGTCATTACAATTTGTGAGTATGGAGTTGTTCAATAAAAATTCCTTAAAAATTCACAATATTATCATACAAAGTTGTGACACAATTTTTCATATAGTAAGCTTTATAAAACCATTCCTAACACAATTGGAGGTACTTTGTTTTAGTAATAAGATAGTTATAACAAATACATATCATACATAATCCTTAATATCTATGGTCCAATAATCTATTAAACTTAGGTATTTTTTTTTAATTTTCTTTTCTATCTATAATCAATATAACCTTAAACTTATTATTTTAATCCGCTTTGTATTAAATTTAATGACCATATTAGTTTGTTTTTATATATTTAAACTAAAAAGTTCATATATTATTTAAAACAAATATATTTTAATTAGAACTAAATAATAAAATTGTAATATTATTAAATCTATTATGCTTAAGTACAATGTAATGCTATTTTACATTTCAATAACTTTATTCTTGTGTCCCTATCAACATATGCAACAACTCTTACCATTATCTTTTAAAAGAAATATTATAATTTTAATATAAATATTATAATTTTTTAATAATTCTTTTATATTCTAAAAATAACCCTAAGCAAGCTCACATTATTGAGATGGAAAATTTTATGGTTTGTTCCGTGACTTCATAATAACTATCTGCCTTATCCCATCACCATAATTGATGTTGATGACCATGTAAGTGGATAGAATGTAGTTATGAAAACAATATTAGAAAGTGGATTGTTATATTCCTTTTAACAATGAACAAAAAATCTAAACAGGTAGAAATGATGTGCTGCTATCCCTTCAAACGACTAGAAACCAAACGGCTAGAGAGGACATGGCACAGCCACTCACAAATTAGCCGTTGATTAAAAAAGCTGTGAGGCAGAGTTATATAATGAGGATTTTGATTATGATGTTCACAAGTTAAATTACTTTTGATTCTCCTATTAAAAGCTGGACACAGAAATAACGTTTTTTTTAAACGACTTGGTGAAGGAGACCGTGCGAATGCATCCTCCCCTACTTGGTGAAGGAGAGCTTGCAAATGTTTCGTGTCACACTGTGACTACATCCCCGTGAATGCCAACGTGGAGTTCTATAGTGTGGGGATGGGGAGTTTCGACCCCAGCGCTTCCTGGACTAATGAGAAGGACGTTGACATTACGAGAGTGAATAGAATTAAGATGATGCCCTTCAGTGCTGGGAGGAGGATCTGGCCATTGGCACTCACCACATCAATCTAATCATCTTATGGATGCATGCAATATGGAGTAGTATGCTTTGACTGTTGTCACAAATAATCCACCAGAAGTCCCCATGTTCCATTACTCCTGTGGAATGCAGCGCAGGGATTTGCAGAGGCAAAGTATCGATTGTATATACCTTTCCTAAGTGAGGCCGACATCGAGCTGCTTCCACTGGTGTAAATCTATTTATGAGGTTCTCTCTGGCTCTTTGATTCGATTCGTTTTCTAGTTGGTGCCTTTTTTTGGATTTCTGGGTGTTGTGAAATATTCATTTATATTGCATATTTTTATGATCAATTTCTAAGAAATATGGTAGCACACAAACATGATCTCTATTCTTGTTTCCATTAATGTATAGTTTTATGAGATTAATTTTTGGATTAATCATATTATTAAAAGATTTGATTGATAGGGTTTGCACCTTCTTTTAATCAGGATAAGGTTACGCTAGGTTAGGTTAGGTTAGGGTAGGATAGATTAGCATAGTCTAGGTTGGGCCACGATAAGATAGGCTAGTTTAGGATAATATAGGTTAGGCTAGGTTAGGTTAGGCTATGCTAGGCCAGGCTAGGTTAGGTTACGCTAGGTTAGGTTAGGATATGATAGGATAGGATAGGATAGACTAGGCTAGGCTAGGTTAGGCTAGGATAAGATAGGCTAGGTTAGGTTAGGATGAGATTGATTAGGCTAGGATAGTTTAGGCTAAGATAAGCTAGGCTAGGTTAGGTTAGGCTTGGCTAGGCTAGTCTAGGCTAGGGTAGGCTAGGCTAGATAGGTTAGGATAGGTTAGTTTAGTTTATTTTGGTTTAGGTTAGGATACATTAGGCTAGGCTAGGCTAGCGTAGGCTAGATTAGGCTAGGCTAAGCTAGGTTAGGTTAGGCTACGTAGGTTAGGATAGTATAGGTTAGGTTAGGTAACGATAGGTTAGGTTAGGGTTAGGCTGAGCTAGGTTATGCTAGGATAGGGTAGGTTAGGCAAGGCTAGGGTAGGGTAGTGTAGGCTAGGTTAGGATAGGGTAGGGTAGGGTAGGATAGAATAGGGTAAGATAGATTAGGGTAGGTTAGGCTAGGATAGGGTAGGATAGGGTAGGGTAGGTAAGGGTAGGTTAGGCTAGGATAAGCTAGGGTAGGCTAGGTTAGAGTAGGTTAGGCTACGCTAGGTTAGGCTATGGTGGGTCAGGGTAGTGTAGGCTAGGCTAGCATAGGGTAGGCTAGGCTAGGATAGGTTAGGCTAGGCTAGGGTAGGCTAGGCTAGGCTAGTTTAAGGTAGAGAAGGGTAGGGTAGGCTAGGGGAGCTTAGGTTAGGTTAGGCTAGGGTAGGCTAGGCTAGGGCAGTCTAGGGTAGGCTACCCTAGGCTAGGCTAGAGTAGGCTAAGCTAGGGTAGGGTAAGTTAGGGGAAGGTAGGTTAGGCTAGGCTAGGATAGGCTATCTTAGGCTAGGCTAGGATAGGATGGTCTAGGGTGGGCTAGGCTAGGGTGGGCTAGGCTAGGCTCAGTTAGGTTAGGCTAGGTTGGGCTACGCTAGGCTAGGTAAGGTTAGGTTAGGCTAGGATAGGTTAGGTTAGGTTGGGCAAGGTTGGGTGAGGCTAGGCTAGGTAAGGTTAGGTTAGGCTAGGTTAGGCTAAGTTAGGTTAGGTTAAGCTAGGTTAGGTTAGGTTATGTTAGGTTAGGGTGGGCTAGGCTACGTCAGGGTAGGGTAGGGTAGGGTAGGTTACGGTGGGTTATGTTAGATTAGGCTAGGTTGGGCTAGGCAATGCTAGGCTAGGCGAGGCTAGGCGAGGTTAGGCAAAGCCAGACTAGGCTAGGCTAGGCTAGGTTAGGCTAGGCTAGGCTAGGTTAGCCAAGGTTAAGCTAGGCTAGGCAAGGCTAGGCTGGGCTAGGCTAGGCAAGGCTAGGTTAGTCGAGGCTAGGCTAGGCTAGGCTAGGCTAGGCTAGGTTAGTCTAGGTTAGGTTAGGGTAGGTTAGGTTAGGTTAGGCTAGGTTAGGCTAGCCTAGGTTAAGCCTTGTTAGGCAGGGTTAGGCTAGGTTAGTTTAGGTAGGCCTAGGTTAGGTTAGTTTAGGTTAGGCTAGGCTATGTTAGGATAGGATAGGTTAGGCTAGGCTAGGCTAGGCTAGGCTAGGCTAGGCCAGGGTATGTTGGGGTTGGCTATGTTAGGCTATGCTACGGTTGGGTATGTTAGGCTATGCAAGGTTAGGATAAGGTAGGTTAAATTAGTATAGGGTAGGCTATTTTAGGCCCGGTAAGCTAGGCTAGGCTAGGTGTAATATCCCAAAATGGGAATTATGAGCAAGGGATGCCTGAAAAATGCATTTTTCAGGAATGACTCCTAGAGGATTTGAAACCAAGACCTGGATCCCTTAGATCAATGTATCTATTAGGAAAATCCAAGAGGAGGCTCCAAACAAATCACTCTAGGTGGGTTGAACAGATCTCCCACACCTAATTGTCTTGAAAAAGTGCCCAATGAAGGGTCTGCAACTATGTATGAACAAGGGATAGAGTAACAACATTATTTTTATGAGGCTGAATACATGAAGATGTAGGTAGCCAAAAAATTTATAATATAGTAGCAAGAGAGTACAATTCCTTGACAAAAGAGTCTGATCCGGATTTATGCAGGAACGCAACAGAATATAGAAATAACCATCAACGTAGAGATGCAGCAGAAATAATGCGTCATTTCATTAATATCAAATAACAGAAATATGCTTACAGACATAATGAAAATAAAATAGCTAGGGTGCTGGTAACTATCTTTCAGAAGATATGTGGCGGCTACAGCCCTCTGAACTGTGCTTCAATGAGGCTCGAGGGCCTATTTATTGCTGAGAAACAATGTAAAATTCAAAACGTCCAAAAACCTAACTGTAGGAGATGAGGCGCCAAAACTGTGGGCGCCCGTTTGGGTAAATTGGTGGTTCAATTTCCCGGGGGCATAACTTTGGCATCCGATCTCCGTTTGATGCGCTCAATAGCTCGTTAGAAATATCTATCCGAGGACTGAAACTTTCAAGATGAATAAAACGATACCCAAAAAACGTCGTTTAGGGCCTCGAAACGGCCCAGGAAGTTCAGGACCCGAAAAACTGCTAAAAATAGTAAGTTATGTCGAAACTGAAAAACTGAAAGAACTGGAGATGGGGGTTCAAACGGAATAGGTGGGTGGCCACCAGTATCCACCTAGATTATTAAGCCCCCAAAATGGCTCCGAGAGTGGAGGACCTGAAAACCTGCTAAAAATAGTAAGTTGTGCTGAATGTGAAAAGCTGCAAGAATTGATGGTGCTGGTCCAAATGGAATAGGTGGGTGGCCACCGATATCCACCTGGATCATTCATCCCTCCTTAGGAAGCAATGGTCCCCATTGCGTTGAGATCCTCCATGAGATGAGGCAAATTCTGTTTAACTGAGTATGCTGGATGCATTTAGTAAATTTGGTTTCTTTATCAGCCTCAGACAGTACATGTTTGGATTCTGTATGTGTAGTTGCAGGATGTATGGAAACATCAGGCGGTGGTGCGTTGGGAGTCAGATCAATGGAGTGCTTGTCCTGACAGTGTAGAGGAACCTCTATGAGCGAGGAGAAATTGTCATCGTATTTGTCCATCTGCTGCAGCCGTGCAAGGGAGCCCTATTTCAAGGTTGTGGCCACAATATTCTTCTTTCCCTGTGAGTGAGTCATAGGGAAAATGAATTTCCTGGTTTGGGAAACGATCTTACTGCATTGTTTTGCAGTAGTCAAAGAGATGACAGGAGGCGGTACTACCTCCGGTATCCTATACAAGTTATTTCCCAAAGTAATAATAACATCACGAGGCCTTGAATCATACACAGCATGTCCCCTCCATAAGTATGGTTGGCCCAATAATACATCAACTACATCAAGAGGAGCAACATCACACAATACCTCATCCGTGAATGGCTTGATACTGTACGGAAGGTGGCACTGCTAGCGAATGCGGAGATCTCTCCCTCGGTGGAGCCACCCGATGGTATACGGCTGCGGGTGGGCTATGGTCGATAGGCCAAGCCGTTTCACGACCTCTGCTGAGATGAGGTTATTTTGGCTTCTGCTATCGATGAGAAATTGCAGCGGAGAACCCTTTTGTCACACCTCCAGTTTAGGGGAAATTATTATTTTTTTTCTATTACCTAGCACACATGTATTCCACACAATTATCTGGGGATATTTTTATATATATGTTACCCACATATATATATAACTATATATATATCTCTATAGAAAATATATGTCCAACCTACATTTATCAACCATATCCTTTTGAGTATTGATAACCCCCCTGATATTTGTGAAGTACACCTCTTATTAAGATATTTGACCCATATTTATATACCACATATAAATATCTATATACACCTCTTATTAAGATATTTGACCCATATTTATATACCACATATAAATATCTATAGGTATATATGTATAACCCATACGTTGATACTCTTGTGGAATACCTACATAGATTCCCCTTTTAATACTATGATTAAATATAAATTATTGATGTCAACTTTGTTCATTTGACCAATGTATATATTCATATACCCCACGTCCCTTTAATAATAAAAGTATTGACACCGCATATACATATATGGCGTGGAATTATTGTTGTATACTTTGTTAAAACCTCCTTTGTAAAGGCGTACCTCCACGACTATTACATGAATCAATATTATATATCACTAAGAGCGACTTTCCCCTTACATATTGTTGTCATACGTAATTATTTACGGATCATCGTATGCCTACTCTATAGTCCCTTTGCGCCTTAAATAATACCGCCAAGTTATATATCTATGCTTGGCGTTATGAAATTGTATGGTTCAATCGTGACTATACTGCTCAATTATTTCATGAATCCCATTTCATTGCCCGTCTGACTTAACACGGTGTCTTGGCGTATTACACAGGTTATCATGGCGGCTATACGCATTCGTCGGTTACTCTCCACTCAACGCTACTAGCGAGGATATACCATTGCTCGTTTGTGTGCGGAACTCGCGTCTACGCGTCAGGATTCTATGCGTAAGTACACCATGTGAGTACTGTTACGGTGCTTATGGGCCGACTAGCCCACACTATGCTTCGACGGTCGTTGGCATGTGACCTCGGTGCGCTACGTTTCCGGGAGTTAACCTAATATTTGGTACATACGGCGCCCAACCTTCCCTACGCCCATTGATGTCCATGGTACCCTTCTGCTACGTGTTGTGTCTTCCCAATCTATCTTGGGATTTCTTGCTGGTTATCGGGCAGAGGGTTTAGGGTTACAGTGGTTCATTAAATCTGAGGTTACCCTATCTGTCGATTCATCAGTTTCACTCCTACTTTAGGTATGCGGCCCTTCTTTGTTTTCTTTATATAAGTTTTGGTGTGATTCAACCGCAGGGAGGTTTGTTTCAGACTCGGCGGTATGGGAGAGTTACCAGCATGTCTGCGCCAAGAGGGTAACATCTCGTCGTCTCCGTCTATCTCCTAGAGACAGAGAGCGAGCCTGTCCTATTGTGCATATTCGTAAACCTCTGGTTCCTTCTTGCCGTAGTTCTGTAAATTCATCCGGAGGTAACCCTAATCATTTAGATTGTAAATGTTTTGGGTCATTATGTTATCGTTTAGATTCACCAGGTCGATGTTAACTCATTCTGGTTTACGATTTATATTTCTGTTGACTGTTCCCTTGCGTGTTAATGGCTATTCATTATCGGATTCATATGAGGAAAATGGTACCGATTATGCTATATCGGTGATCTACCTCCTTGGATGACATTTCAATGCCTGCATGGCTATTGTTTCACTGTGATACCTTCCTTGCAAGCATGGATCATGCCACGCTGGCGTGGGAGGTTTTCCACAGTCCCTCAGACGTCTAACGGTCATTTGAATATACTGCATGTAGCTCTACTTCTGCAAGTAGTTATGGCTTTCACCAATGCGTTGAACGCATCACTTTGTATTTTGTTCCTTTCAACTACTGTATACACTTTTTCAGAGATGTCGCGGACGAATTATGCCTGTTTTCCAGAGAATTAATGTATAGTTAACTTACTGTATGAATATTTATAATCGCTAGGATTCACCAGTAGATAACTGAAATCCTACATGACTCGTTTGCACATCTTTTCACCAAGCTCTCGCTCTACAAGCGATAACAGAATGATATACTAATATGATATTCGGAACTTCTCTTAATTCTCTATTTTAAAACGAGATGTGGAATCGTGCGGCGCTTATGCTGCCGTGAATGATAATCTACCCTCGTCGCCCTTAGATTTTAATTTTGTTTCTTTCGTTTACTTGTGAATCGGATTGTGTTATATTTCTTTTATGGTAGGGTTTGTGAAATTTACTACCGTCGTAGCTATGAGTTTATCCTACACCCCAGATCTTTACTTTAACGCCACGCACATTTAATAGAGTAACTGTGTATTAGTTTTATTGGCGGCGAGGAATTTTATGTATATATATTCCACTGACCTTATGGATTTGCGTCGACGTGTTCTGTTGAGCATATAGGGTTTATTTATGTATGACTCGCATTCATAACTTTCTTTTGCCGCATGTAATTTATATATATATGCCTTACATTTTTAATTTCTTTTGAACCGATATGTTTGACAGACCCGATATGGTTGACATAACATGTATAGTTTATGTATTTAAATACTAAAAGGACCTCTCGGCAATTGTTCTCACGACTTGATAAGGTCGGCTATTGGATTAAATGCAAGTATCAATATTAATTGGTTTATGTAATAATGTACAATAGCATAGATTAATTTTATTTTCATAGTATTTACTTCAAGGTTCTTGTTTTTCATTTAACAAGCAATATACCTATATCATAAAATTTCTATGCATGCGATCATACTCCTCTAAGGTAAAGTTACTACTATGTTAGCATAGTTTCGAGTACCTGTCATTACATTTTTCTCTTTTTAGTTGTGAATACCATATCAATTTCAGTTCGGTTATCATACTTTCCTAGCATACTTATGAGCACATAATGCCACATGGGTAGTTATATATATTCAATAGTCATTATGTCAGATAACTAAATTATAACTTTAGTCTTTGACTATGATGCTTAAATCAGGAATTTGAGATGGATTTCAAAATACAATGTGCTGTATATTTGCTATACAGAATATATTCCTTCTGTAGAATAGAATTTCTTTAAAAGTTAGAAAATGTTGACATGTAAAATCCTACATCTTGGATTTACTTCTATGATGTCTCTAGATCAACTAATATAGTTTTCCACTTACCTATGAGCATAAAGTTTCACAGTTATACACATATATGGTGTAGGTAATCTTCACTTTTCTGGCATAAGTTCAAGTGTCAAAATTCATTGTACTTACTTTCAGCAGTTGGTATTTATACCAGGTAACTCTAGTACTACTATATTGTTCCTCTAGCAGATTCATAAGCATAAAATATCACAATTGTGCCTACCATGAACAAAACAATAATTTATCATCTATAGGGTTTAAGTAACTTTAGATTTAAACCAATCCTTGTTTTAGAGATTCTGGAGTTTCTACTCTAGGGATTTTCTAGTCTACAACTAAACAGATCGGGAAGGTGAATACCTAAGGATAGATTCTGTTAAATGTAGTACCAAAATTCTTCATTGTCATAAAATAAAATTTTATATGTAGCCAATTCATACTGTAATAAGACATAGTAACAAGAATTTCAGAACATACCACAAAATCTGCAAAATGACCAACCTCCCAACCTTAGAGTCCTCTTTGTCTCCCAGGACTCACCCCCGAGCAGAGATCACCTCCTAGAACAGATCAACCCCTGATCTGCTTAGGAGCAGCTTATTTAAGCTCATAATTCCCCAAAGCATGTTTCTAATTCTGCGTCTAGAATAGCAGGATGCTTTCTTTCCTGTTTAGCATAGGCTTCCCATCTTGGGATTCTTTAAAGCTGCTTTAAGCTTTTCCTCAGCTTTTCCAGCTTTTTCTCACCTCTTCCCAAGTACTCCTCTTCATTTGGGAAATTTAGATTCCTCCTCAAATCTAAATAAATTTCTTTCAAGGATTTTTGAAAGATTTTTGGGGATTTGTTGCCTTATCCATCCTCATGGATTTGGCAAGTGATCTCTAATTCTCTTTTTGATCAAAATGCACAATCATTTTATTTATTTCCTCAAATAAAATATGCAAATACATTCACACCATACTCATCCCTTGGGGTCCACCCCCTTAGGATTTAAGTTCACATGTCTAACTTTAAAAATTCAACACACAAATTGGGGGTGTTACATATTCCCCCTCTGAAAATAAACACCGTCCTCGGTGTTCTTATTCAACTACTAGAGTTCATTTAAACAAAAATGGATATCTCTCCATCATTTCAGCTTCCCTTTCCCAAGTGGCTTCTTCAGCAGTAAAGTGCTTCCACTTCACCTTTACTCTGACAACTGTTCTGTTTCTCAATTCAATTTCTTCCCGCTCCAATATTTGAAGCGGTTCTGGCAGAAACTCCCCTTCTGGTTCCACCTGTACAACATTCCAATCAACTATGTGAGAAGCATCGTGTACATATCTTTTTAATAATGAAACATGAAATACATTATGCACTCTAACATGGGGTGGTAAGGCCAGCTTGTAAGCCACCGGTCCCACCCTTTCTAACACCTCAAAAGGTCCACAATATCTAGGTGCAAGTTTTGCACAACTTCCAGCATAAAGTGTGCTCTTTTTGGGTTTGATGCGTAAATACACATGATCTCCCACTTTGAATTCTCGGTGCACTCTTTTCTTATCCGCATAACTTTTCTGGCGATCTTGCGCTGTCTTGATATTTCTTTGTATTTGTTTGATAATTCTTTCCATCTCTTGTAGTGCATCTCGTCCCAACACCAGTTTATCCTCTGGTTGACTCCAACTCAAGGGAGTACGGCACTTTCTCCCATAGAGTGCCTCAAACGGACTCATCTTAATAGAGGATTGGTAGCTATTATTATAGGCAAACTCAGCTAGATGCAGATACTCTTCCCACTTTGATGGTCTATCCATCACATACATTCGCAACATATCCTCCAAGATTTGATTCGTCCTTTCTGTCTGCCCATCTGTTTGAGGGTGATAGGCAGTACTAAAATTCAGCTTAGTACCCATCCCCCCAACAATCCCTTCCAAAATGCTGCTGTAAACTTAGCATCTCGATCTGAGACAATTACTTTGGGAACTCCATGAAGCCTTACTATCTCCTTCAGGAAAACATTGGCTACTTGAGCTGTTCCAAAAGTAGATTTCACTGGTATAAAGTGAGCAGCTTTTGTGAGAGTGTCTACTACTACCATCACAGAATCATGTTGATAATTAGTCTTGGGTAATCCTGTTATAAAATCCATGGAAACTGTGTCCCATTTCCATTCTGCAATTGGCAGGGGATTTAAAAGCCCTGCTGGATGTTGATGCTGAACTTTGACCAGTTGACATTCCATACACCTACTTAGATACTCGACCACATCTCTCTTCATTCCTGGCCAGAACAACTTCTTTTTCAAGGCTGTTAACATCTTTTGATATCCGGGATGTCCTGCATAGGGTTGTTTATGATATTCATCTAGAATTTCTCTTTTCAATGACTCTATTTTTGGAATATACAACCTATTTTTGTAATAGAGCAGCCCTTGTGGGTTTTTAGTGTAATCTGTTTTATCCTTTGTCTGTAATTTCACCAAAAGTGCTTCATAGTTGGGATCTTGAGTTGCTGATTTTCCCACCAATTCCTCTATCTCCATCTGGGCACTAATCCCAATGCTGTTTAAATGTTGACAAACATTTCTACTTAAGGCATCAGCAACTTTATTTTCTTTTCCCTTGTTCCGCTTTACCTTTAAACTGCTGATAGCATAATCTTGCTTTTCTAACAGCTTCATCCATGGTCTTTGGGTTGTCAAATTCAATTTTCTCCTTGTAAACAGTAGGCAAACAATTTAAAAACCTTTGCACTTTTTCCTTTTCTTCCCTAATGTAAGGAACATACCTCAGTAAATTAGTAAACTTAGTGACAAACTCATCAATAGTGAGCTGCCCTAGCCTAAGTTCATGGAATTCTTTTGCTTTATCGTCATAATAACGTTCATTCAAATAATGACTTTTGAACTTAGTCTGAAAATCTTCCCAAGTAACTGTCTTTTCATCAATGGCATGCACCATTTTTGTCTCTTCCCACCAGAGTGTAGCTTTTCCTTGTAGCTGGTACGCAACTAATCTAGCCTTCAGATTGCTCTCATATTCATAGACTTGGAAATACTTGATCGTGTTCAGCAACCAAGCTTCAGCATCCTCCTCCTTCTCCCCATCATAGGAGGGAGGTTTGATCTTTCTAAATTCTCCCTGCAACTCTCTTTTCTGCTTATGTTGATTTCTAGCTGCATCCTCATCCTCAGATTCATCCATCTTTCTTTTTCCAGAACCTTCGCCCTCCTGGCAGTCCCAGGAAGTTATCTCTCTAATGAGCTTTTCCTGCTCCTTACTGGCTGATGAAAACATGTCATTTTGGCTTCTTAATTCAGCCAACTCTCGTTGCATCCGGTGCAACATAGCCAGTACCGGGGCATTGGGATCTGGAGTAGCAAACTCATCCCGTAGATCCACATAAATCCCTTCACCTTCAGCCATTTCAACTGTACACACTTACAACACAGATTAGCAAAGTTTATAAACTTCAGAAAAACAAAATATGTAATAAGCAGTGAGCACAAAACGACAGCCCAATTGTTGTAACTAGTGCTCCGATACCATTTGTCACACCTCCAGTTTAGGGGAAATTTTTTTTTTTTTTTTTTCTCTATTACCTAACACACATGTATTCCACACGATTATCTGGGGATATATTTATATATCTGTTACCCACATATATATAAATATATATATATCTCTATATAACATATATGTCCAACCTACATTTATCAACCAAATCCTTTTGAGTATTTATAACCCCCCAGGATATATGTGAAGTACACCTGTTATTAAGATATTTGACCCATATTTATATACCACATATAAATATCTATATACACCTGTTATTAAGATATTTGACCCATATTTATATACCACATATAAATATCTATATACCCTCTTATTAAGATATTTGACCCATATTTATATACCACATATAAATATCTATAGATATATAGGTATAACCCATACGTTGATACTCTTGTGTAACACCTACATAGATGTCCCTTTTAATACTATGATTAAATATAAAATATTGATGTCGAATTTGTTCATTTGACCAATGTATATATTCATATACTCCATGCCCCTTTAATAATAAGAGTATTGACACCGCATATACATATATGGCATGGAATTATTGTTGTATACTTTGTTAAAACCTCCTTTGTAAAGGCGTATCTCCACGATTATTACATGAATCAATATTATATATCACTAAGAGCGACTTTCTCATTACATACTGTTGTCATACGTAATTATTTACGGATCATCGTATGCCTACCCTATATTCCCTTTGCGCCTTAAATAATACCGCCAAGTTATATATCTATGCTTGGCGTTATGAAATTGTATGGTTCAATCGTGACTATACTGCTCAATTATTTCATGAATCCCATTTCATTGCCCGTCTGACTTAACGCGGTGTCTTGGCGTATTACACAGGTTATCATGGCGGCTATACGCATTCGGCGGTTACTCTCCACTCAACGCTACTGGCGAGGATATACCATTGCTCGTTTGTGTGCGGAACCCGTGTCTACGCGTCAGGATTATGTGCGTAAGTACACCATGTGAGTACTGTTACGGTGCTTATGGGCCAACTAGCCCACACTATGCTTCGACGGTCGTTGGCATGTGACCTCGGTACGCTATGTTTCCGGGAGTTAACCTAATATTTGGTACATACAGCGCCCAACCTTCCCTGCGCCCATTGATGTCCATGGTACCCTTCTGCTACGTGTTGTGTCTGCCCAATCTATCTTGGGATTTCTTGTTGGTTATCAGGCAGAGGGTTTAGGGTTACAGTGGTTCATTAAATCTGAGGTTACCCTATCTGTCGATTCATCAGTTTCACTCCTACTTCAGGTATGTGGCCCTTCTTTGTTTTCTTTATATAAGTTTCGGTGTGATTCAACCGCAGGGAGGTTTGTTTCAGACTCGGCGGTATGGGACAGTTACCAGCATGTCTGCGCCAAGAGGGTAACAGCTCGTCGTCTCTGTCTATCTCCTGGAGACAGAGAGCGAGCCTGTCCTCTTGTGCATATTCGTAAACCTCTGGTTCCTTCTTGCCGTAGTTCTGTAAATTCATCTGGAGGTAACCCTAATAATTTAGATTGTAAATGTTTTGGGTCATTATGTTATCGTTTAGATTCACCAGGTCGATGTTAACTCATTCTGGTTTATGATTTATATTTCTGTTGACTGTTCCCTTGCGTTTTAATGGCTATTCATTATCGAATTCATATGAGGAAAATGGTATCGATTATGCTATATCGGTGATATACCTCCTTGAATGACATTTCAATGCCTGCATGGCTATTGTTTCACTGTGATACCTTCCTTGCAAGCATGGATCATGCCACGCTGGCGTGGGAGGTTTTCCACAGTCCCTCAGACGTCTAACGGTCATTTGAATATACTGCATGTAGCTCTACTTCTGCAAGTAGTTATGGCGTTCGCCAATGCGTTGAACGCATCACTTTGTATTTTGTTCCTTTCAACTACTGTATACACTTGTTCAGAGATGTCGCGGCCGAATTACGCCTGTTTTCCAGAGAATTAATGTATAGTTAACTTACTTTATGAATATTTATAATCGCTAGGATTTGCCTGTAGATAACTGAAATCCTACATGACTCGTTTGCACATCTTTTCACCAAGCTCTCGCTCTACAAGCGATAACAGAATGATATACTAATATGATATTCGGAACTTCTCTTAATTCTCTGTTTTAAAACGAGATGTGGAATCGTGCGGCGCTTATGCTGCCGTGAATGATAATCTACCCTCGTCGCCCTTAGATTTTAATTTTGTTTCTTTCGTTTACCTGTGAATCGAATTGTGTTATATTTCTTTTATGGTAGGGTTTGTGAAATTTACTACCGTCGTAGCTATGAGTTTATCCTACACCCCAGATCTTTACTTTAACGCCACGCACATTTAATAGAGTAACTTTGTATTAGTTTTATTGGCGGCGAGGAATTTTATGTATATATATTCCACTGACCTTCTGGATTTGCGTAGACGTCTTCTGTTGAGCATATAGGGTTTATTTATGTATGACTCGCATTCATAACTTTCTTTTGCCGCATGTAATTTATATATATATGCCTTACATTTTTAATTTCTTTTGAACCGATATGTTTGACAGACCCGATATGGTTGACATAACATGTATAGTTTATGTATTTAAATACTAAAAGGACCTCTCGGCAATTGTTCTCACGACTTGATAAGGTCGGCTATTGGATTAAATGCAAGTATCAATATTAATTGGTTTATGTAATAATGTACAATAGCATAGATTATTTTTATTTTCATAGTATTTACTTCAAGGTTCTTGTTTTTCATTTAACAAGCAATATACCTATATCATAAAATTTCTATGCATGCGATCATACTCCTCTAAGGTAAAGTTACTACTATGTTAGCATAGTTTCGAGTCCCTGTCATTACATTTTTCTCTTTTTAGTTGTGAATACCATATCAATTTCAGTTCGGTTATCATACTTTCCTAGCATACTTATGAGCACATAATGCCACATGGGTAGTTATATATATTCAATAGTCATTATGTCGGATAACTGAATTATAACTTTAGTCTTTGACTATGATGCTTAAATCAGGAATTTGAGATGGATTTCAAAATACAATGTGCTGTATATTTGCTATACAGAATATATTCCTTCTGTAGAATAGAATTTCTTTAAAAGTTAGAAAATGTTGACATGTAAAATCCTACATCTTGGATTTACTTCTATGATGTCTCTAGATCAACTAATATAGTTTTCCACTTACCTATGAGCATAAATTTTCACAGTTATACACATATATGGTGTAGGTAATCTTCACTTTTCTGGCATAAGTTCAAGTGTCCAAATTCATTGTACTTACTTTCAGCAGTTGGTATTTATACCAGGTAACTCTAGTACTACTATATTGTTCCTCTAGCAGATTCATAAGCAAAAAATATCACAATTGTGCCTACGATGAACAAAACAATAATTTATCATCCATAGGGTTTAAGTAACTTCAGATTTAAACCAATCCTTGGTTTAGAGATTCTGGAGTTTCTACTCTAGGGATTTTCTGGTCTACAACTAAACAGATCTGGAAGGTGAATACCTAAGGATAGATTCTGTTAAATGTAGTACTAAAATTCTTCATTGTCATAAAATAAAATTTTATATGTATCCAATTCATACTGTAATAAGACATAGTAACAAGAATTTCATAACATACCACAAAATCTGCAAAATGACCAACCTCCCAACCTTAGAGTCCTCTTTGTCTCCCAGGACTCACCCGCGAGCAGAGATCACCTCCTAGAACAGATCAACCCCTGATCTGCTTAGGAGTAGCTTATTTAAGCTCATAATTCCCCAAAGCATGTTTCTAATTCTGCGTCCAGAATAGCAGGATGCTTTCTTTCCTGTTTAGCCTAGGCTTCCCATCTTGGGATTATTTAAAGCTGCTTTAAGCTTTTCCTAAGCTTTTCCAGCTTTTTCTCATTTCTTCCCAACTACTCCTCTTCATTGGGGAAATTTAGATTCCTCCTCAAATCTAAATAAATTTCTTTCAAGGATTTTTGAAAGATTTTTGGGGATTTGTTGCCTTATCCATCCTCATGGATTTGGCAAGTGATCTCTAATTCTCTTTTTGATCAAAATGCACAATCATTTTATTTATTTCCTCAAATAAAATATGCAAATACATTCACACCATACTCATCCCTTGGGGTCCACCACATTAGGATTTAAGTTCACATGTCTAACTTTAAAAATTCAACACACAAATTGGGGGTGTTACACCTTTACCTACAGCTGCGACTGGAAGAGGCACTCCCCCTCCTCTGGATCCTCTGGACCCTCCTTCTGGATCTTGGTGGTGGCAACAATGGCACTGGGATCCGCATCAATGATCTGCTTCCCTTTGTCATTGCCTTTGTCTAGTTCTAACTCAGGATCAGAAAATGCATCTGATTCAGGTGCCTTTAGTTCGGCCACTAAATACTATTTGGCCTGACACTCATTTGTGATGTGAGTGGGGCTGTTATGAAATTCACACCACTTCCCTGTTGTCAACTAAGTCACCTAATTCATGTTAGTATTCAATTTTGAGAATATATATATGTGTGTGTGTGTTTGTGTGTATAATAAAATTATGTATTCTCCCTAAACATATGATAAAAATATCACTTGTAATCTAGATAATCTAATTTTAATAATAATCTGGTAGGATTTTAAAAGCTTCAAAACATAATAAAGATAATAAGTTATTATAAAAGTGTGATTTTTTTTTTTAAATATTATTCTTATTAAAAAAAAAAATCATTATTTAAATATTTTAATAATAATAAAAGAATTAATTAATTTGATTTATATAATGTAAAACAGACATAATTTAAACTAAAAATATTTAAAAATTAAAATTTAATATTTAATATTTATATTTATACAAAAATTAATTCATATTGAAATTATTAAATTAAATTTTATCTATATGTTGCACCGATTTTAGTGTTATGGAACCAATCAAGGACTGATGGTGATGTCAGTAAAATAACATTGTGGAGGTCATTACAATCAGTGAGTATGGATTTGTTCAAAAGCTAACAGAGAGGTCTCAAATATCACTAAGCTTCACCCCTTTTTTTTTCAAAAAAAAAAAAAAAATTGTGGGTCAAATTCTGTTGAACTTCAACCGCTCTTCATAGTTTTTCTAGCATTAATATATGGATTTCATTAGAGATTGAGGTTTATTTAAAATTGAATTTACTAGAAATTGCACCATATGTTGCAAAGGAAACGCAGTAAAGCAGTAACATAGAAAATAGTAGTATAGAGGAAAAAATATTTGATATGTTATGTGATTTAATTGAATATTGAACTTATAAATATGAATTAATTTATTTAAATTAAATTATAGGTTTGGAGAATTGTTTGGATAAAAAAATTGTTTCTTATAACCTAGGCAGGCTCTTCCTTTCATAGTGATGTCTTATTATGCACTATGGGCCACATGGCAGACTATTCTCTGGTGAAACAAAAATAATAGCATCCATAATGGCCATCTCTTCTTTTATAATACAAAATAAAAAATCAAAACCCTGAATACTTTTGTTGTTGTGAAGTAGAAACATCAAAACTTCCCACTTCAAAAACCCAAAGCTTGCAGTCTATCTTCAAAGCTTTAAAGCCTTAATTTATATTGAATGAAGCCATTAGTGGGAAATGATTTATGGTGAATGAGATGCAACTAATATCTGACCAGAATATGAATAAAAAATTTGTGAGCTTTCTAGTTAAAAAACAACAGTAGCATCCATAATGTCCATCTCTTATTTTATCATACAAATTAAAATATCAAAACCCTAATTACTCTTACTATTGTGAAGCAGAAACATCAAAACATCCCACTTCAAAAACCCAAAGCTTTCAATCTGTCTTCAAAGCCTTAATTTATATTAGAGGGAATAACTAATATCTTTTTATTTTCATTTTTATTATACACTAAAAGAACTACTAATATCCTTTTATCCTTTTTAGCATTTTGAGCATGCAATGTTATAAGAGTGTTATAAGTCCTTGGAAACAATGAATGATGAACAATTAGGTAGAAACCTTGCTTCCTGCATTTTGCTAATGAAGTAATTTGATTCATCTAGAAGTCCCGAACTTGCAAGTGTCTAAATGACAGAGGAATAACATCTCAAAATTAAATATAACAACAATCACAATCTTTAAAGAGCATGCTCATTTCATTCTTGAATAAGAACCATAAAAAGAATTAAATCCTCTGCAAAGAACATTTTCATCATCCATAAGGTATATAAAGTTCATCTTCCATAAGGTACGTAAAGTCTTTGTATTAAAAGAGTATTAACGATTGAAAAAGTTCTATTGCAGTGCCGAGAAAAAACACTGCAGTACTAGGCCTAGTTTTGGCTTCAGCCCACCACATATACACAAATACGCATGATAATATAGTTGACACAACATAGTAAACACAGACAACCACACATAGAGCACAGTAGACACAGACAACTACACATACAAAAGCACCTTCTATTCATACCCTAATAGGTATCACAAAAGACCAACATAACTTTCACTTCGACGAATCACCACCACAAATACACACGATAATATAGTCGACACAACACAGTAAACACATACAACCACAAATACATCACAGTAAACATAGAAAACTACACATACGAAAGCACCTTCTATTCATACCCTAATAGGCATCACAAAAGACCAACATAACTTTCACTTCGACGAATCATCACCACAAAGACGGAGCACCAGATGCAGATTAGATTCCTTCTCAATGTTATAATCAGCGAGAGTACGTCCATCTTCCAGCTACTTATGAACAAAAATCAGCCTCTGCTGGTCAGGAGGGATGCCCTCCTTATCCTAAATCTTAGCCTTCACATTATCAATGGTGTCTAGTTTTTTTTATTTAATAAATTTTACACACTTAAAAAAACAATCCTCATAAGATATAATAAATCCTTTGATAATCGTATCAATACCTCATATATATTTCTTAATTGCCTAATATATATTTCTTAATTTCATTGTGAAATACATTTCTCTTCAAAATAGATTTATGCTAACCAAAAATCTTATTATATATTTATTTATTTATTTTATTATTGTAATACATTTACTTCATATCTATTTAATATTAATTTGTTTATTTATATAATTTTAAATAATATATATTTATTTAATTAATATTAATCATTCATATATATTCAACCCTATATCTATATATGTTATATCATGTAATATTCATGATGCATTCCATTTAACCTATAAAATAAATAATTTATTGTTGTTAATTCATGTCTTAAGATAAGACATTGTTATCTTTATAATGCATTCTATTTAATTAATCGTGATTTATATTGGAGGATAATTTTCAATTTTTATTAAATTGGTGATTAATATTTTATTGGACTGAATGTTTTATGTTATTATTATATTTAATTAATATTTTTTTATTAAAAAGGGATTGTTTGCAAGTAAATGAACCACTTAACGATGGGCTATCATGTGTGTTTCCAAGAGGATATTTGATAAGTGCTCATTTTTTACTAGTACATATCATTGAGTAAGTGTCCATTTTTTACTACTACATATCATTGAGTGATTGAAGGGCTGATTTTCAGTCCCGTGCAAGGTTGCTGCATAATTCTAATACAAAGGCAATATTCAGATGGATCCTAGCTTGGGGAAATTGGTCCACTTCTATCTTTGTCATTAATCCAAGTGAAAGCACCCTGAATTTATTTCTTTCATGGATTATCTATATTGTACAATATGTTACATGTTATTGATAGGAATTTTATTGTTATTGTTCATTACTAGGGTTTTATGAGCGACGGTAATTTTATCCCTAAAATAACATCTATTTATTAAAGTAATTTATCAATACATGTTGTTCAAATGAAAGATTGGATACTATATTTTCGGTGGAAGATAATATGGGAATATCATTTTATTTATCATTTTAATTTACTTTGATGCATCCAAAATCTGTCTATATGTAATTGTAAACAACTAATCCGCATGGATTTTTTTTAAGAACTAGTGCCCTTAGATTTTTTCTATTATAAACCCTCTGATACTCGCGACTTGTAGTGGAGAAACAATGATAATGGTATACTCAGTGCCATTGGTATCGGATTTACTCAAGGATGAATAATTCTCTCACTTGACACAACTGATGATAACCAAGGTGTAAGACCTATATATATACATATTCTTTTGTCACTATTTTTTTTATATTGTTTGAAATGTGTTACTCTCTCAACGTGGAAGTCAAGTTGACTTATAATTCATTAAAATAAATAGGATGTAGGAAAAAAGAAAGGCTCAATTATAAAAATCAAGCATGGTTTTGTTAAGGTGCAGTTATCTTATATAAATATACAAATTTTTAAATATATATGATTAATTGATATTTATTGATGTTAGTTGAAGTTAGTTTTCTTAAGTTTATTTAATTCAAAATATGTAAAGAAATTTTAATATAATTATCAACTAAATTTAGGTTTTTGATAGATAATTTTAACATTAAATTATAAAATATATTACAATATTACAGAAAATTATATTTAAAATATTTTATATTAAGAAGCTATGATTCAATCTATGTTAAAATATGAAGTCTATCTACTTACCTTAACACAAATTTAGTTTAAATCAATTATGATAAGTGAGATATTAAATTAAAAAACTACATGTTTTTACTTTTATAAAACTCATTTAAGTGTTTATAATCATATAATCATATGTTTTTTAAACATTTTATTTACAGAAAACTATAAATAATGTATATATGGAACATATAGTAAAATTTTCAGAAAATATTTATAATATTGAGTATTTTAGATATCTCAAAATATATGAAAATAAGTATTTAAGATGTAAATTAAATTCAAAAATACATATAAATAATATAGATTATTAATGAAACAATAAATTAATAAATAAGAAAAAAAAGCACCTCAACAAATAAATATTTATTTTGTGATGTATAGCAACTATTTTATTTATAACGAAGTTTTAAATTTTATTTATTTATTTACATATAACCATTATTTTAGTTATAACTAATTTTTAAATTTAAGAAAAATATTTTTTAAAGTTTTTAAAAAATAAACTTCCATTTTATTAACAATTATATATTAGCTCATCTTCAAAGAAAAATAAAACAACTTTAACCAAAAAAAATACAATTACTAAACCATTTTCATTCCATTAGTCTTTATCTATGAAAGTGGAATATGATTCAGTGCGTACATTTCATCCATTACCACACAATTCTGGCATAATGGTATAGTTCGTTATAGTTCTCAGCACAGTTGAACTTTCCGGCATAATGCTATAGTTCCTCTTTTATTCTCAGCACAATTGAACTTTCTTGAAGACAAATATATAATAGGAATAACAGAGTCACCATGAAACCAAAGATCAAGAGACAACACAGAGCGAAATTTGCATTTGAAGACATCTCAAAAATATTGCAACCATGACCAAAAATCAAGGCATCAGAAACAATAAATGAAACCTAACATAGTAAAAAATCTCCAAGTTCATAGCTTTACAGGAAATCAAGAAAACTTTTTTATGCTAAATTACAAACCCGAACGACTCTCAAAAATTGAAAAATAAATGTAGTTCTACAAAAACCATAAAATACCTAAATTATCAAAACTTTATAGAATTTATAGGATTACAATACTCTGGAATAAGACAGTGTAGATATTGGTTTTTCCAATAACAGTCATGGGTACGTCATGAGAAAAACAACATGAGAAAAACAACACGGTTACCCTAATAATGCTCATCCATAATGTTACAAATTTGTCAAAATTTAACAAGAAACAACAAATATTCTTCCCAAACACACAACAATGCAATCTTATAAAGAAATAAAGAAAGCTGAGTTGCCATACCTGTAAATAAAAGTTGTCGAAAATATTCACAATGAGATAGAAAACCCAAGCACGTCTATGAAGATCACGGGAAGGGTGGGTTGTATTTATAGGAACCAAAGTTGTATTTATAGGATCCATGAATGCAAATCATAGGAACCAAGTTCATCTTTGTAGCCCCAAAACGTAGAACCACACACAGATGGAGCCGCACAAGTGGATTGGCATCCTGCAACCTTCTGCATTGCCTGAATCATATCTTGGCATCCTGGCTGATGAGGCTATAGTGCCAGGGTTTTGACATCCACTTCGTCCAGCTCCCTCGACATCCACTTCGTCCAGCTCCCTCGAGTCAAAATCGAAGGAGAGGCACAGAACATGAAGGTAGAAACTCTGGTATCAAATATTTTGGAGAAATCAAAGGATTCTTAGACATTTCTTTCAATTTCATGGCCACACTGCACTTGTTTAACAGTTTTCTTATTTTAACTAATTAATAACCATATTTAATCGTAAGGTCCATAGTGTTTCAATAGTCCAACATCCAAATCAACGTTACACAATAGTACATGTGGCATTTGAGGAAAGTTGTTTTCAAATAAGAACGCTTTACATCGTAAATATTTCTAAATTCATATTAGGTTCACAATTTTAGAATTTGGAAGGTAATATTAGCTGATCCTGGTGACTTTTGATGTCAAGGCCACCTAGTATTTATGGAGGTCTATGTAAAATGACTTCACTTCTATTATTTTTTTTAACTTAAAAAAAATAATAAAATAGAGATTATCTCATATTTTAAATAACATTATGTCCACTTTTAATCCATTGGTCACTTACATGTCTATTTCCACTTTTGTGCTGCATATGTTAGGTGTTTTTATTAGGGTAGTACCTTTTAAGCTAGTGGTAGATCCCAATTAAGAGAGTGGAGGTTCAAAATTTGTACACCCATTTTGGGCAATCAAATAAAAATTCCTTAAAAATTCACAATATTTTTTTTTCTAAATAAGACTAAGTTCTATTACTGTAAGAAGATATGGTACATACAGAGGTGAGCCTTCTCAGGTCGGACGAGTTTCAGCAAAATAACAAAATAGGCGCTGCCCACAGGGGGAAACCAGCGTGATAAGAGTTTGATTGCTGCCTCACAGGAGGACACCAGCATTACACAAAAGACATTAAAAGTGTAACATTTTGTACCCTCAGTAAACTGAGACCTAGGACGATAACAGTGAGTATATAGGCCCACAGGCCAGAAATTCTGAAGATTCCATCTGGACCAAAACTCTGGCTTGAAAGAAACAAAAAAACTGAGAATTCTAAATACCATAATCGTCGGAGGGGGGCTCTTCTTCGATACGGCATCCAAATTCATAATCCTCATCATCCTGGGCGTGATTCGCTGTTGCAGCTCCGTCGTTCTGCGCCATGTGCATGCTTGGGCAACCAGTGCTGCTACCGCCATGCTTGTCTCCCTCTGCATCGCATGAGCCTTTCTGCATAGCTGAGCGGAGAGCGCGGTCAGACTCAGGAGGGCAGAGCTGAGGACCCGGAGAAATTGAAGAAGAACCGAACTGAGGGAGCTCCTTGAACTTCACTGTGATTGTGGCGACCACCATGGGTTGAGAGGTGAGGCAGGGGAAGTGAAACAAAGCCGTGGCTGGATTAGCAAGGTGGGCAGATTCAACAGTGCGAGGTTCGGTGGGTGGAGGAGGAAGAGGGACACCAGGCGGAGGAGAGGGAGGGCGATGGAGCGGCAAGGTTCGACGCCTGTTCGAGGCTCGAGGGGAAGCACGCTGAGGAGAGACAGAGACCGGAGAGCTTGAATTGGAGGGAGACCGGCGCCTGGAGGCAGACCTGGCTCGGGTGCTGCCTCTGCGGCATCTGAGTCGGTGCCTGAGCCGAGGCATGATCAAACGAAGAGGATGCGACAGGGGCGGAGAGAAGCGCAGCGAATGTTGCAGAGACGGGCCAGGCGAGAAGTTCAGAGGCGGACCTGCAAGAAGGCATAAAGTACTCTGAGAGAAATGAGAGCCAGGTGTGAATTCTACACAGCAATGGATGCTACATCTTCGACCCAAGGCAGTTCGAGTGCTGGCGATCGTGGCTTCCTGAGGACAGCCAGAGCCGAGAGGCGCAATGGAGTTATACATTGTGACAGCCCAGAAGTAAGGCAGAATGCAGCATCGAAACATCGAGAAGGCGTTTATGCTCCTGCAGGTGGAGGACGGCAGAGAGTAATGGGAGAGACCTCGGCTTCCCCACTGGCTTGAATGCCAAGTAGGGTGGTGTGCCTTGGAGTAAATACAACCATGGTGAATTGAATGCGGGTGGCCGGCGTCCATATGGGTTTGGCACGCGCCGACCCGATTTCCCTTATCAACAGCATTCACCCGCATCCAGGTTTAAAAATTCACAATATTATCATACAATATTATAACAAATATATATCATACATAATCCTTAATATCTATGGTCCATAATCTATTAAAGTTAGGTCTTATTATTTTAATTTTCGTTTCTATCCATAATCGATATAACCTTAGACTTATTATTTTAATCGGCTTTGTATTAAATTTAATGACCATATTAGTTTGTTTTTATAATATTTAAACTAAAAATTTCATATAATATTTAAAACAAATATATTTTATTTAAAACTAAATGAAATCTAATATGTTTAAGTACAATGTAATGCTATTTTAAATTTCAATACCTTTATTGTGTATCCCTATCAACATATGCAACAACTCTTACCATTATCTTTTAATACAAATATTATAATTTTAATATAAATATTATAATTTTATAATAATTCTTTTATATTCTAAAAATAGCCCTAAGCAAGCTCACATTATTGAGATGGAAAATTTTATGATTTGTTCCGTGAATTCATAATAACTACATTCCTTATCCCATCACCATAATTGATGTTGATGACCATGTAAGTGGATAGATTGTAGTTATGAAAACAATATTAGAAAGTGGATTGTTATATTCCTTTTAACAATGAACAAAAAATCCAAACAGGTAGAAATGATGTGATGCTATCCCTTCAAACAGCTAGAAATCAAACGGCTAGGGAGGACATGGCACAGCCACTCACAAATTAGTCGTTGATTAAAAAAGCTGTGAGGTAGAGTTATATGATAAGGATATTGATTATGATGTTAACAAGTTAAATTACTTTTGATTCTCCTCTGCAAAGCTAGACACAAAAATAATGTTTTTTTTAAATGACTTGGTGAAGGAGACAGAGCGAATGGATCCTCCCCTACTTGGTGAAGGAGAGCATGCAAATGTTTCGTGTCACACTGTGACTACATCCCGACGAAGGCCAACGTGGAGTTCTACAGTGTGGGGATGGGGAGTTCTTAGGAGAGAAGTTGGGGAGTTTCGACCCCAGCGCTTCCTGGACTAGGAGAAGGACGTTGAAATTATGAGAATGAATAGAATTAAGATGATCCCCTTCGGTGCTGGGAGGAGGATCTAGCCATTGGCACTCACCACATCAATCTAATCATCTTATGGATGCGTGCAATATGGAGGAGTAGTATACTTTCACTGTTGTCACGAAGAATCCACCAGAAGTCCCCATGTTCCATTACTCCTGTGGAATGTAGCGCGGGGATTTGCGGAGGCAAAGTATCGACTGCATATACCTTTCCTAAGTGAGGCCGACATCGAGCTACTTCCACCGGTGAAAATCTATTTATGAGGTTCTCTCTGGCTCTCTGATTCGATTCCTTTTCTAGTAGGTGCCATTTTTCGATTTCTCGGAGGTGTGAAATATTCATTTATATTGCATATTTTTATGATCAATTTCTAAGAAATATGGTAGCGCACAAACATGATCTCTGTTCTTGCTTCCATTAATGTATAGTTTTATGAGATTAATTTTCGGATTAATCATATTATTAAAAGATTCGATTGATAGGGTTTGCACGTTCTTTTAATCAAGATAAGGTTTGCGCCTTCTTTTAATTTCTTTATTTTAAGACGATGTCTGTCCAATTCAATATGTAGGGTATCCCATGACAAGATAAGATTACAACAAATTGGATCATTGGAAGGAAATAAGGCCCTAAAAAAGCCTAGTTCCCGCCAGACAAGAAAGGTAAGTTTCTGCCTCTTCATTTTGTATTTCTTGAAGTAAACCCTTTTCTTCATTTTCAAGTGGTTTTATAATTTTTGGATTAATACGGTGTTAGTAATAGCACCTATTTTTTCTATTAGAACTCTATTTTCGGTGTCTAAACCAAACACAGTTTATTCATCTTAGTTTTATTATTCCATTT
Source organism: Pinus albicaulis (assembly GCA_034641835.2). Taxonomy (NCBI): domain Eukaryota; kingdom Viridiplantae; phylum Streptophyta; class Pinopsida; order Pinales; family Pinaceae; genus Pinus; species Pinus albicaulis. The sequence goes on along the minus strand of CM076579.1, from coordinate 1,405,846,575 downwards.
TCTTTATGGTTTCCTGGGCTCGCCATAGTTTCTTTTTAATTCATTTCAGCCAGTTGTAATCTCTTTGTCTCAAATTTCTTGGTTATAATTTAGATATTTCTTTGTTAGATCTATCAAATCAAATCTCTTATGGATGTGTGGGATATGGATGTGTGTAATATGGAGGAGCAGTATGCTTTCACTGTTGTCACAAGGAATCCACTAGAAAGAATCTGGACGAATGGAGAGCGGCGCTCGAAGTCCCCATGTTCCATTACTCCTGTGGAATGCAGGCAGTGATGCTTGCATTGGGAATTTGCGGAGGCAAAGTATCGACGGTATATGCCTTTCATACGCGACATCGACATCGAGCTACGCTACTTCCACCGATGCAAATCAATTTATGAGGTTCTCTGTGGCTCTCTGATTTGATTATTTTTCTCTGTTTCGATTCGTTTTCTAGTAGGGTGCCATTTTTGGATTTCTTCCAAGTGTGAAATATTCATTTATATTGCATTATTTTATGATCAATTTCTAAGAATTCTGGTAGCACACAAACATGATCTCTATTCTTTTTTTTTCCATTGATGTATAGTTTTATGAGATTAATTGTAGGATTAACCATATTATTAAAAGATTTGATTGATAGGGTTTGGGCCTTCTTTAAATTGCTTACTCTATGAGATTAGATGATTTAAATGAGATTATTGGATTTCTTAAAATGATTTTCAATTATGTTTTTATGATTTACAAATATGTTTTTCATTTATGTCTTATAATTTATGTTAGATTTTATTTTCACATTATTACTTTGGTTAAATTCAATGTATTTTAAATTGTATTTTCATATATTTAAATTATTTTAAAGATTTTTTCTTATATTTAAACTTTATTAATAGCATTTAATTAATTTATTTTTTGAATGATTTCTTCATTAATATTATAATATAGAGTAAAGTACCATAAGATTGAGTAGCCTAGCCTAAGCTACTAAAGGATACACTAAGTTAAGCTAGAGTAGGCTAGGTTAGGCTAGAATAGGCAAGAGTAGCTTAGGATAGGCTAGACTAGACTAGGATAGCCTAGGTTAGAGTAGGTTAGGCTAGTGTATGCTAGGGTAGGCTAGAGTAGGCTAGGTTAGACTAGGGTAGGTTAAGCTAGGCTAGGGGAGGCTATGTTAAGATAGGACATGCTAGGCGAGGGTAGGTTAGGCTACTATAACGTAGGATAGACAAGCTTAGGCTAGGTTAGGTCAAGATAGGGTAGGTTAGGGTATCTTAGGATAGGCTAGGCTATGTTAGGTTAGGTTAGGTTAGGTTAGGATAGGATAGGGAAGGATAAGATAGGCTAGAATAGGGTAGGGTAGGTTAGGGTAGGGTAGGATAGATTAGACTAGTCTAGGCTGGGCCACGATAAGATAGGCTAGGTTAGGCTAGGTTAGGATAAGATAGGTTAGGCTAGGTTAGGTTAGGTTAGGCTAGGCTAGGCTAGGTTAGGTTAGGCTAGGCTAGGCTAGGCTAGGTTAGGTTAGGCTAGGTCAAGGTAGGATATGATAGGATAAGATAGGATAGATTAGGCTAGGCTAGGTTAAGCTAGGATAAGATAGGCTAGGTTAGGTTAGGATGAGATTGATTAGGCTAGGATAGTTTAGGCTAAGATAAGTTAGGCTAGGTTAGGCTAGGCTTGGCTAGGCTAGTCTAGGCTAGGCTAGGTAGGTTAGTTTAGGTTATTTTAGGTTAGGTTAGGCTACATTAGGCTAGGCAAGGCTAGCTTAGGCTAGACTAGGCTAGGCTAAGCTAGGTTAGGCTAGGCTAAGTAGGTTAGGATAGGTTAGGTTAGGTTAGGATAGTATAGGTTAGGTTAGGTTAGGTTACGGTAGGTTAGGTTAGGGTTAGGCTAGGCTAGGCTACGCTAGGGTATGGTAGGTTAGGCAAGGCTACGGTAGGCTAGTGTAGGATAGGTTAGGCTAGGGTAGGGTAGGGTAGGCTAGCGTAGGGTAGGATAGATTAGGGTAGGTTAGGCTAGGATAGGGTAAGATAGGGTAGGGTAGGGTAGGTAAGGGTAGATTAGGCTAGGATAGGCTAGGGTATGCTACATTAGGGTAGGTTAGGCTATGCTAGGCTAGGCTATGGTGGGCCAGGTTAGTGTAGGCTAGGGTAGCATAGGGTATGGTAGGGTAGGCTAGGTTAGGGTAGGCTACGCTAGGCTAGGCTAGGCTAGTGTAAGGTAGAGTAGTGTAGGGTAGGTTAGGGGAGCTTAGGTTAGGTTAGGCTAGGTTAGGTTAGGCTAGGCTAGGTTAGGCTAGAGTAGGGTAGTCTAGGGTAGGCTACCCTAGGCTAGGCTAGAGTAGGCTAAGCTAGGGTAGGGTAGGGTAGGGGAAGGTAGGTTAGGCTAGGCTAGGCTAGGCTATCCTAGGCTAGGCTAGGATAGGATGGTCTAGGATGGGCTATGCTAGGGTGGGCTACGCTAGGCTCGGTTAGGTTGGGCTAGGCTAGGCTAGGTAAGGTTAGGCTAGGCTAGGATAGGTTAGGTTAGGTTGGGCAATGTTGGGTGAGGGTAGGCTAGGTTAGGCTAGGTTAGATTAGGTTAAGCTAGGTTAGGCTAGGCTATGTTAGGCTAGGGTAGTGTATGGGTAGGGTTGGGTAGGGTAGGCTACGGTAGGGTAGGTTACAGTAGGTTATGTTAGGTTAGGCTAGGTTAGGCTAGGCAATGCTGGGCTAGGCTAGGCTAGGCGAGGTTAGGCTAAGCTAGGCTAGGCTAGGCTAGGCGAGGTTAGGCTAAGCTAGGCTAGGCTAGGCTAGGCAAAGCTAGGTTAGCCAAGGTTACGCTAGGCTAGGCAAGGCTAGGCTAGGCTAGTCTAGGAAAGGCTAGGTTAGTCGAGGCTAGGCTAGGTTAGGCGAGGTTAGGCTAGGCTAGGCTAGGCTAGGTTAGTCTAGGTTAGGTTAGGATAGGTTAGGTTAGGTTAGGCTAGGTTAGGCTAGGCTAGGTTAAGCTAGGTTAGGCTGGGTTAGGCTACATTAGTTTAGGTAAGGCTAGGTTAGGTTAGGTTAGGTTAGGTTAGGTTAGGCTAGGCTATGTTAGGATAGGTTGCGGGCGAGGCTAGGTTAGGCTAGTGTAAGATAGTGTAGGCTATGTTAGGATAGGTTAGGCTAGGCGAGGCTAGGCTAGGCTAGTGTAAGATAGTGTAGGCTATGTTAGGATAGGTTAGGTTAGGATATTTTAGGCTAGGTTAGGCTAGTTTATGCTAGGTTATGTTAAGCTAGGTTAAGCTAGGATAGATAGGCATGGCTAGGTTAGGGTAGGTTCGGCTAGGTTAGGCTTGGTTAGGTTAGGTTAGGCTAGGTTAGGGTAGGCTATGCATGGTTGGTCATGGTTAGCCTAGGTTAGGCTATATTATGATAGTCTTGGATAGGTTAGGCTAGGCTAGGCTAGGCTAGGAGATGCTAGGTTAGGTCAGGCTAGGCTAGGCTAGGGTAGGAGAAGTTAGGTTAGGTTAGGCTAGGCTAGGTTTGGCTAACTTAGGCAAGGCTAGGTTAAGTTAGGCTAGTGTAGGTTAGGTTAGGCTAGGATAAGGAAGGTTAGGTTAGGAAGGGTTAGGCTAGGTTAGGCTAGGCTAGGTTAGGTTAGGTTAGGTTAGGTTTTCATTAGGTTAGGTTAGGTTAGGCTATCTTAGGCAAAGCTAGGTTAAGCAAGCTTAGGATATGTTTGGCAAGGCTAGGTTAGGCTTGGCCAGGCTAGGTTAGGCCAAGCTAGGCTAGAGTAGGCTAGGTTAGGTTATGTTAGACATGGCTAGGTTAATCTAGGCTAGGCTACGATAGGTTAGGCTAGGTTAGGTTTTGCTAGGGTAGGGTAGGTTAGGCATGGCTAGGCATGGCTAGGTTAGGCTAGGATAGGCTAGGTTATGTTCAGCTTGGTTAGGGTAAGGTAGGCTAGGCTAGGCATGGCTTGGTTAGGCTAGGCAAGGGTAGGCTATCGGTTAGGCTAGTATGGGGTAGGTTAAGTTAGGATATGCTAGATTAGGATAGGTTATGTTACGGTAGGTTAGGCTAGGTTAGGTTAAAAAGAGTTATGTTAATTTCTATGAGTTATGTTAAAATGGCTGACTTATATGAGGAATTTGCATGGAATTAAATAGAGTAAATTATTATGGCTATAATTGCATATTCCTATGTTTATAATGATTATATTCCTGTGTTATATTTTCTAAGTTATATTTTGAGTTTGAGAGAATTCTAACTTAGGCTTTGGAAAGAGAATCTAAATAACTATATTCTTAGAGTATCTAATATAAAAAGGAGTAAGGTTAACCCTCAATATTAAACGCATACATAGAAAGTACAAATTAAAACTAAAATAAATAAGGTAAAACTTCCACTTAAGAGCGAGTTGGAAAAAAATTAAGTGGAACTATTGAGAGTTCTTATAAATGAATATGGACAATGATTTTAGATAAGGAAACATGGAATATATTTAATATTATTGTATACCATTAATATTAAGGTTTTTTGTGAGTATGGTTAAATATCTTGATTAGGAGTGGAAAAAGTATACTAAAATTGTTATACTAACAAAATCCTTATCTTAGTAAATTATACTAGAGTAGATACTTTAACTTAGTTTTAATAGAATAAATAGTAGGTTAAAGTATGTATACATAATCATAATTAGCATATATATGCATGAATTTGTATAAAAACACTTAAATATTAAATTTCATGAAGAATCCCTATCAGAGGTAAAGGGACTAGTACAAAGGAGTAGAGACCATGAACAATAGATTTATATTTTGTAGAAAATAAATTGAAAGAAAAGAACCCATGTTGGGTGTAGCCTTCCTATTTTTTTTAAAGATAAATTTTTGGTCAATTACATATAATGAATACAAGTATATATGAAAAATATAATAAGAATAACATTGAAAAATATATAAAACAGTGGTAGAGCATAATTACATACTATCCATAGCCATAGAAAGATAACAATAAACTATGCGTTTACTATCCACACATTACAAAGGAAAACAAGTATACAATTAGGTTCTTAGAAAATAAAAATGTGGAAATGGTATATCAACCCAACAATTAAAAGAGACATATATACAATCACAAGGTCTATAAAGACTTGAAAAATTATAAGATCTCGACCATATATACCTAATACATAGGTTAACCAACTTATTGCCTAAAATCATTTGAAGGAAGAATAATATTTTGTTCAAAATAAGATGACCCATAATATAAAGGCATTTTTCCTTTCCCGGGAAATCATAGACCAATACGTCTCAAACATATAGATGAAAAGTACTTAATTAAGCCTATACGAATGAACTGTAAGGAAGAGAAAGGAACTAACTTAGTCTTGATTGTCGAAAAGAGTCACGAGATAGAAAAAGTATAGTACAAATGCACTCGATTGAATCGATACCTATATCAGAGTAAACAACACAGAATTTAAGCAAGTGTAAAAGAACGTGATTGTATTTATCAGAATAAATGATGATTTACTTTAATAGAGAATGAACCCAAAGTATATATTCTCAAGATTGAATGTGGTGCATCCATTTCAATTACCTTGTAAAGTTCAACAACAAATAAATGTTAGCATAATATCTTAAATAAAGAGGGTAAGTGAAGAAAGAGGGTAATTATTTTTCAGGAGTGGAGAACTCTATATCAAATTAATGAATGGTGCAACAAACTTATAAGTAATAATACTTTAAATAACCATTTTAAAAGAGAGAATAAAACTAATGGAAGAATTAGGGTTTAATAATTAAAAACAATGAAGAGAGAGTAACTATTTTCTGCCAAGAATATAAGAATTAGGTGATCTACATTGATAATTAAGAAAATATTTCAAGCCTCAAAAGGCATGGTCATTACTAGAATAAAAAAAAAATCAATAAATAACATTTAGGGTTTCAAGGATAAAAACCCTAGGTAGAAATGTGAAATCAACCTTGTAGTGACAATTAGTTGAATGCAAAGTTAAAGCCAAAATAGAAATTACCAATGATACCATGGAGGAGTAAATAAGCAACTAGTAAGTCAAAGTGAGGTGGAATTCATAGAGAATTAAGGGAAACAAGTATTGATAGAGGAAATTCACCTTGAATCGCTGTATAAGAAGAAAATAATTCGGTAGTGGATCACATTAAGGAATACTTGAGATTGCTCGAATTAAAAACCCCTTCATTTCTACATTTTCTAATGGATAAAAATACACAAGTCTGAAAACCAAATATGAGAATGAGGTGAGTTGAAGTAACAAGAACAAGAACAATGGAATTCAAGTGAAGAATGTCAGGTCTATGACAAATATATCCACAAGCATTCCCTTCTCATGTAAATATGTCAAATAATGGAGAAAGTGAGAATAATAGCTCTGGAATAGGTATAAAATAATAAATATAATATTCAAAATATTTATCAAATAATAAAATAATAAGCATTGTACTCAAAATTTTACAAATGACCCTATGAAATAATTAGGTATCTTCGTCTTTAAAACAAATTGAAGGGTTGCAAAATACTTAATTCAATTCTATTTTAGGTATCTTCATCTTTGAAATTGGGTCAAATGGGAGAAGAAAATACCTAGAATTCCATTAGTACGTCCAGATAATTCCATTTTATTTATAAATTATTTTTTAGGAGTCTCTTAATAACCATAACATCAAAGCATAAGTATTGGTATTGGATGATTAACTTTATAGTTTTTTTTTATGTTTTTTCAATTATGGTTTGAGGATTTTGATTTTATAAATTATATAATATTTATTTCTTTCCAAATAAAAATATTTAGAGTATTTATAGATTAATAAAATAATATTTAGAATATTTATAGACTAATAAAATAATAAACATTATGCTGGAAATTTAACAAAGGAATCTATGAAATAATTAGGTAATTTCTTCTGTCAAATAAATTGAGCACCTAATTGTATTGCAAATTGGGTCAAATATGAAATAATTAGGTATCTTTTCTATAAAACAAATTGAATTGGAAATTGGATTTAATTAGAAAAGAAAATACTCAAATTGAAAAATTCCACTAGGATGTCCAAATAATTCCATTTTATTGATAAATTATTCTATTTTTAAGTAGAAATAATTCTTTTTTTTTTAAATAAATTTTTTTAGGAGCCTTCTAATAACCATAAAGTCAAATCACAAGTATTGGTTGATTAGCTTTATAATTTTGTGAGTTTTTTTTTTTCAATTAAAAATATTAGTTGACTTAACATGTGGTCCTCAAAATCAGTTCTGGATGACCTTTTCTAGTAAAAAAATATATATTTCTAATGATTTAGATGAGATTATTTGATTTCTTAAAATAATTTTCAATTATGTTTTTATGATTTACAATTATGTTTTTCATTTAAAAATAATTTTTCATTTATATCTTATAACTTGTGTTAGATTTTGTTTTTACATTATTATTTTCTTTAAATTCACTGTATTTTAAATTGTATTTTCATACATTCAAATTATTTTAGATAATTTTTGTTATATTTACAATTTTATTAATAGCTTTTAATTTATTTTGTTATATCAAAAAATTATATAATTAAATGAAATAATTTTTAGGAAAATAAAATTATAGAAATTTGAGTACTAGAATAAGTTAACTACTGTAACACCCCCAAGTTCTATGCTTTTCAAATTAGACATTGGAACATAAATCCAAAGGGGAGTGGACCCCAATGGATAGTTACATGTGTGGATGTGGTTAATTATTTATTTATGAAAAATAAATAAAATATTGTGTATGCACTATGACCAAATGAGAAATTGAGATCATATGCCTAATCCATGAGGTTATGGAAAAGGTAAAGACTTTCCCCAAAATCTTTCAAAAATCCTTGAAAGAAATTGTTTCTAATTTAGATTTTTGAGGAAAAATCTAAATTCCCCAATGATGAGGAAAGTAGTTGGGAAGAGGTAAAAAGCTGGAAAAGCTAGAAAAGCTGAAAGCAGCTTCAAAGTCCCTAAATAAGGGAAGCCTAGGCAAACAGGAATAAAGCATCCTGAAATTCTGGACGCAGAATTGGAAACAGGCTTTGGGGAAAGCATAGCTTAAATAAGTTGCTCCAGAACAGATTGAGGTTAGTCTGTTCTTGGAGGATCTCAGCTCGGGGGTGAGTTCTGGAGATAAACGAACTCTAAGGTTGGGAGGACTGGTCATAGTAGCGGTATGCATGCATAATTTTGGAGATTATTTTATGACTGTATTAATTATGTTTGTGTTAAGTATATCAAGTTTATATGCATGGTTCTGTTAGAACTTCTTATTTAAATTTCAGATTGAATGTTTGTTCAGTACCTCATGCAATTACAAGCTAAGTGTAGTAGCTGAAAATTCAGTAAGTTAATAGCAAGGAGAAAATTAAACAAAAGCCAAGGGGTTAGTTCTGGGTATTTGTACATTGCAGTAATAAAGGGTAGAGATGATAAATCAATCTGAATGTTTAATCGAATAGAAAAATTCAAGTGGTAGCTTGATGTCTTTGGAATGAAAAACTTAGTTGATGTGTTGTATAAACAGAACCTTTTAATAACGCTGTAACCAATAACAACAAGTAGGAAACAACTAAGTCTATGATAGCAGTATGGAGCAGAAATTGAATCCTAACTAAGTACGAGGATCTGAAACTAGGGAGTCTAAACTATCAATTTCAGTATTCTCTACCTCCATTTGATTGAAGCAAGAGGATCTATATCCTAGTTTTCCAATGGAAGAGTTTAATATGCTCCAGAGTTTCAAATATGTTGAATATTTGTAACAATAAAATAAGGGGAGAGTCCTAGTGAAAATCTATTTGTGTGATAAAAGTGTGTGTGAGGGAAGATTGTAAGCATATTTAAAAATACTAGGAAAAGAGCATCTATTTACATTCCATATAAACTGTTGGGAAAGTAGTTGGAGCAGCGAATGGTTAACTGAATATAGATAGATGTATACGTGGATGCATACATCTATACCTTGATGCTGAAACTTTATAATGTTGAAAAGTCTATAAGGATTTCAAACTGGAAAGTTTGAGGAAGGGCCTATTGATCAGCTAGAGTTGGACAAAACTCTGAAAAAAACTGACCTGAGAAATACAAAATAATATATATATAGATATATAAGTCAACTAGATGGACTGAGAAGAGTGGAGGTCAAGAAAAAAAAAAAATCTCATGGAAATTCTTATATTGCCATGGCTGCCTATAATTACTAAAAAGAAATTAAATACCGGATAACAGTATGAATTTGTAATTGATTCAATAGAAAATTTTTGAATGTTATCTGGTGCATAAAGCAGAGTATATCTGAGTTTATGTTATATGGACAAGAAGCTGGGTCTGGGAGACGTGACAAATGGTATCGGAGCACAAGTTCAAAAATTGGGCAAGATATGTGCTCACAAAGAAATAATAAACTGTTATAAATTTTATGAATATTAAAAATATTACTTCAAGTATACAAATATCTTGGATATAATTTCAGGTATACTTGCAGGACAATCACTTATCCCTGCAGAAATTTAGCTAAAACACGGGGCAAATCATGTACTCATACAAAAATATCTGTTGTTGGAAAATTTTTGCTAAGGTTAAAGATTTTGAACAGTAAACAGTCTTGAAGGAGATAGCTGCAAAACTTAACCAAAGGGGACGAGCTACGCTAGTAAGGAGGAAGACATAATCATAAAGGAAAGAGTAAATGCCTCTAAACAATAGTCTAAGAAATTGGTATGTACACAAAACTAATATGTTTTAGAGTTATATGGAGTTTCTCATGGGTAATAAAGTTTTTCTTTAACGAGTTAGTTAAAACTTTGGGATGTTGAGTTATTCGATGTCCATACATGTAACAGATTGTGATGAAGTAGAAACATTTCAAATCTATGTACTGGAATGGGAGTAATATGATGAGGCTCATATACCAGAATGTTTAAACCTATAATAGGTTTAAAACTGGAAATCGATATCTCTCAGAAAAATATTACTTCTATGTAAAATAATAGCGTATGATTGTTTCTTCACTTGGACTATATATCCATGATGAAAAAAATAAAAATAAAAATAAAATCTGTAAGTTTCCAATGAGATATTTAGCTATTGTCCTACTATCATCATTATGTAAAAGAAATGTCAGTGTTCATAAAGTTAAGATATTGAAACCATCTTAATACAGTAGAAAAGATCGATGCTGAAGTTCATGGAGAGGAAAGGGGAAAATGGTACTACCATGAACATGCAGAATTTAATCCCATATGTCGAACGAAGACTACAAGTAGTGTAGAAGGATGATTTTCCATTTTTAAATTGCTAAACTAACTGTTCCTTACTGTGATGAAAAACAAGAGAGAAAACAGTAGTACCTAACTGATATATCATCTAGCTGGCCTTATTGAGCATCAGAAATTCCATATGAATGTATCATATTTTCCATATAACAAATGGTAAGAGAATATATGAACAATATATTCTATAAATGATCTAAACATTTTAAGATCCTAGATTATATTCCAAGATGAAGCATAGTAATAGTACAACTTCAACGAAATACAGAACTTATGACAAGATTAAATAGACATTACCAGGACAAAAACTCCAGGAGTAATGAGTTCACGGATTTTTTTTATTGCTGAAATACTTACATAATTTAACCTCTCACTAGAAATCTTCCAATTATGAGGGTAAAATCTTTAGTATGGATAGAACATACAAAGAGAAAAATGAATTTATATTTATTTCCATATATACATAGAAAAGGGAACTTCTAGAGATAAGAGTAAAGTTTTCTTTTATAAACAGTAACGCATTTTGATATGCTTAAAAATCGTTCAGTTAATAAGTACAAAAGGGAATTTCTGTAAGCACTGTATAGTTGTACAGGTAGTACTGTTATACATATAAAGTTAAAATTGGGAAATTTTAATAAAGTTCGACAGACCAGTTTGAGATACAACTCAATAGAAAATTTCTAAAGTCACTGGAACATCATAAAATAGCCACCGATCTTAAATCTATAGAAGAGATCATTTTCGAATATGGCCACAAAACCCTGGTACCAATTTTTTAAAAACATAATAAGTTAGTAAAGAGAGAGAGAAAGTTGCTGGAAGAGAATTCTGCGTAGTAAAAGAACAGAAAAAAAAAAGGCACTAATAACAAGAAGGATTGGAAAGAGATAATTTATCAGAGTTTAATCCAATATAGAAGATATTCTGGAAGAGACGTAGTTCTGAACCTTTGCCTGGAAGAAGAAAAGGGTATAAGCGAAAATATAATAGAGTATGACCACTTCCTCATCCTCAATAAGAATTTCACAATATGCCGAGAGAAACCTCGGTTGAGAAATAAAAACAATAATTACCAAAACGAAAAACAAAAGGGAAATTTCCTAAATGTATCACAAACTGGGACAATGCTTAAATGATCCAAATCGAATTAGGGGTTCCAGAAGGTATTACCATTTCACTACGAGGGGAACCCAGAACCTTAAGGTAACTGAAACCCAACATGCCAAAAGGTTTCGGAATGAGAAATTAAGTTAAACGATACTGGAATTAAACAATAGCTCCCGACGAGGATTGAACTAGCGACTTTATGCTTAGGAAACAGACGCTCTATCCACTGAGCTGCAGGCGCTTACGAACCTCTCGCTTACGAAGCGAACGCTCTACCTCTAAGCTACGGAAGCAAGGCTTACAGGAATGGTCCATCGGTGAAGACAATGTTGTGATGAGCGAGAAAGTGTGCAGGGTTTAACCCCGCAACTTCATGAGCTTGATATCATATTGTAAAAATGTAATAAACTTTACGTAGCAGGAAAAAAAAAAACTATTAGAACCATGAAAATTACCATTTGAACGTGGGTCGATGTTAGAGTTCGGCCTTCTGACCTCATCCCCAACATTCAGGGCTTTCACCAATGCACCGTGACGTGGGATGAACTGGTGTAGGTTCGAGCCCTTCAACGATCCAGAAAAAAAAAACGTATTGCTAGAGCAACCATTACTCTCAGAAAATCAAGAGAGGTAGGGTAGCGAGGTGCTTCGGCCGTTCTAAGTATATTGGCTGAGGAAAGTCCCCGGGCCAAATTTAGCGGAAATTGCAAGCTCGAAAGAGTAGATCTTCGCTTTGTAGAACATCTGGTGCCCTAGCGGGCGGGGCTGAGATGCGTGCGGAGCCTTCTCTTCCAGGTGATGCTCGGTGAAGCAGCTAGCCATGCTCACAGTGATGCACCTGGTCGAATCGATCGACCAACAGAAAGGGGGCTTCGGCGCTTCATTTGTTTTGGCGAGGGGGAAACTCTGGAACAACACCTCCAATCAATATTTACTTTGAAACATTCTATCGAAGATCTCTGCAAATACAACAACCGTTTTAGGGTTTATACGTTCGAGAAATTAGGAGCGCAACCACTCCCAAAGACTCGAACACCTGACACATTGTATGCAATATCACACTCTCAGTCCCTTCTCACCTCTGGTGTATAACGAAAGAGCAAGCGGTTTAATAAAAATTGGGGCAGGAAACCCTAATGAATCTTATCCCTACAAATTTCAAGAGATTACACCGTCTCACGCAGATCCAAGAAAGCTCGGAGACTGGGAATTGTACGCCTTGATGTGATTTCACAGTAGGAAGTAATTCGGGAGTTGAAAAAAAAAAAAATAATATACCAAGCGATTGTAATAATGACATTGGTAATTTCGAGAATTTTCCAGGGCTCGAGAAGGTGAGTCGTGAGCTAGACTCCTCAACTAATATTAACATCTAAATGGAGGATAGGTAAGTAATTAATGAAAATTGATTTCATCATAGGGACGTGTAAGTGGGAGAACCTTCAGCTCCACGACGACATAGTCTCGCCGACGTACTAAGCTATGAGTGCGTGCCGAATGTATTATATGCAAAATGATATTTCAACGTGTTATTGAGATATGAGGCGGGTTCAATCATATTATCAAATGATATATACAAGTGTTTATAGCTATACGAATTCCATGCTAATATAAAAAGGGGGTTTTATAAATGTATATAGATAGGTGACATATATATATATATATGTGTGCCTTCACGTCATAGTATTAAAGGGTAAAGATATATATGTGTTATATAAATGTAGGGGTTATATAATGTTATTAAAGAGCGTGGTCTATATATATGGAGAAACGAATATATCAATTTTGAAAAGAAAAGAAATATATAATCGGACTCTAGGTTTAAGAGCATATAGGAAAGACTATGGTTATTTAATACGTTAGTTAAGTATGGCATCATATGCTTTCACATAGTTAGTTGAAGGAAAAAGTGATCTTGGTGGGATTAAATACCTTTTCAAATTAAGTTGAGGGTGAGGTTAGGTATAAAGGTCTAACATGTATATATATAATTACTATGCATAGTTATTAAGTCAATACATTTTATGATGAAGTTAAGTGATTTATTAAAACTGGTGTCCATGTATAAACGAGAAGGTGAAGAGTAAGGAAAGAAATACATGATTCCAAGATAGGAAATAACACTATTCAAATGGGTAATTAAACTTCACCACATTGCGAGAAAAAAAAAAAAAAAAAAACATAGTATAGTGAAATTTAATTTGTGTAATGGAAATTGATGATTAGGAAATTTAAGAAGTGTTAGGATGTAATGGGTAAATAAGGGTATCATAGTTGGAAGCGGAGTTCCTATGGTTTAATCCTATTAAAATTTAATTAAGATGAAAAATTAATACACCTATAAACCCCACTAGAGTGTGGTGGAATTGAGTATAAATAATTATGTGGGCAAGAATATATATCTATAGGGAAATTAACCTTCAGGATAAGGTTAAGAAATGGATATATGTAATTAAAACTGAAGTTAAAAGTTGGGAGTGTTAAAACAACTAAAATAGAATTTTATTAATATTCATTATAACAATAAGTTGATTAGAAGCATGAAAAGATATAAATGAATAATTGTGGGGTGATATATGTTCCTAATATGTTATATAATACTATTTGTTACCATAGTTATTGGAACAAAAGAAGAAGGAAAGTTTATATTGGAATATATAGAGAAAGGTGGATAATAGAAAAATGACAATTTATATTTAATAGAGGTATGTTAAATATAAGTTGTAAATTCTTAATTAACTATTAAAAATATATAGATATATATATAAAATAATAATAATTATCATGAGAAATGATAGATTAAAATGAAACAAATTGCACGTGGGACATAAGTTAAATCTACAATTAACATTATAAATATAGGTGATCTTGTTATAATGTTAGCTTTGTTGAGTTGTATGAATATAATATCTTCATGCATGATAATTTATTTCAGTTAGTAAAATTCAAACTTTATACCCACGGGATTAAGGGAGAAGAAATAATTCACTAGGGAATATTAAAAGTGAATTCACCTTAAAAGTTGCAAGTAAAGTGGAAGGACATATTTTACCATATGGCCGGAATATTATTACTCTAATTATGGTTTAAGGAGTAATAAACACTAGTTGTGGTAGATTAAGTGTTAAAAGTATAATGTGGAAAAAAAAATATTGATATTGGAAAAATTACCAAGATGATTTTCAAGTCAAGTATATTTAAGTCATGACTAGAGTATTTTGTGATAAGCATATTTTAGTTCATGGAAAATAATGAAGTGGTAAGCTTAAGTACGAGTTATAAACATAGTTAAATAGTTGGTTTAGTAATTGTGGACCATTGCATATTAAATAATGTAATGCAAATCCATTACATTGAGTTATGAATGAATGAATGAAGGGATAAATCAAATTTTCCTAGGTGGGCTAGCTAGGGTAGAATTGAAAACCTATATAAACCATGGATTGATTTTTAATGATTAGTGAAATTCACATATAGATATAATTGGTGAATCATCATTGGAATTAGTAAAGCATGAACACACAATTAAAAGTAAATGCATAAATTCTGGTGATTCTTTGAAAAAGGGGAAACTGTGTCAAATTTACTTTCGACATTATCAAGTATTAATACTTGTGAATGTGAGGAATCATAGTAATTACATATATCACTATAAAATAAATATGTATTCACACTATAAAATTTTGTTGGTGTAAATTTTATTAAATTTAATTTTCCTGAGTCTTAAATTCAAGACAGGGAAATAGTGTGAAATCATACAGCTACCAACTGAGAGAAAAGAGGATGAGATGCATTTGGACTTGGGTGTGGGGGAAACCCATCAGATCCAAATTTATTCACGTAAGTTTTGAACTAGTGGATACAATTCATAAAATAGGTTAGAGGAAAAAATTTCATGTGTGAAGTAAGAATTGAATTATAGAGATTATTAACGAGTCTAGTTATTACTAATTAAATTGATTGACTAACAAAAGAAAACAATGAGAAGATGCTGGAAGTACAGCTATGAACTGAGAAAGGGTAAGCATAACCATGCATATGATACAATTGTTTTCTTTCATTTATGAGTACTAATGAAAAGTTGTAAAATTGTTTAGCCAAGTGTGTAATATGAATTGTGGACAGAGAAAACAGAATAAAAGATATTCCATGCAGACTTCTTGCAAAGAAGTAGGATGAAAATCAACTACATAAGGCATCAGTAAATAGAGTGGAAGCAGGAGAGTACTCTACTGGAAACTAATCAAGGACAAAGAAGAAATCTTTGTCAAAGTTGAAAAATCAACGTTAAAGTGTAACACCGAGGAAGGTGTTGGAAAGGGGGGAAACTAATGGCTTATAAATTAGCCTTACCCTTGCATATTAAATTTCATGATGTGTTTCATGTCTCCTTGTTGGAAAAAATAATTTTTGTACATGATGCTTCTCACATTATTGATTGGAATGTGATCCAGGTGGAACCATAAGAGGAATTCCTTCCAGAGCCACCTCAACTCTGAGAGCGAGAAGAAATTGAATTGCGAAATCGAACAGTAGCTAGAGTAAAGGTGCAGTGGAGCACTTTACTGCTGAAAAAGCTACATGGAACAGAGAAGCTGAGATGATGGAAAAGCATTCATATTTATTTTCAAAATAAACTAAGTAGATAGTTGTCAACACCGAGGACGGTGTTTGTTTTCAGAGGGGGAATATGTAACACCCCCAAGTTCTATGCTTTTCGGATTTGACATTGGAACATAAATCCAAAGGGGAGTGGACCCCAATGGATAAATACTTGTGTGGATGTGGTTAATTATTTATTTATGAAAAATAAATAAAATATTGTGTATGCACTATGACCAAATGAGAAATTGAGATCATATGCCTAATCCATGAGGTTATGGAAAAGGTAAAGACTTTCCCCAGAATCTTTCAAAAATCCTTGAAAGAAATTATTTCTAATTTAGATTTTTGAGGAAAAATCTAAATTCCCCAATGATGAGGAAAGTATTTGGGAAGAGGTAAAAAGCTGGAAAAGCTGGAAAAGCTGAAAGTAGCTTTAAAGTCCCTAAATAAGGGAAGCCTAGGCAAACAGGAATAAAGCATCTTGAAATTCTGGACGCAGAATTGGAAATAGGCTTTGGGGAGAGCATAGCTTAAATAAGCTGCTCCAGAACAAATTGAGGTTAGTCTGTTCTTGGAGGATCTCAACTCGGGGGTGATTTCTGGAGATAAACGAACTCTAAGGATGGGAGGACTGGTCATAGTAGCGGTATGCATGCATAATTTTGGAGATTATTTTATGACTGTATTAATTATATCCGTGTTAAGTATATCAAGATTAGATGCATGGTTCTGTTAGAACTTCTTATTTAAATTTCAGATTGAATGTTTGTTCAGTACCTCATGCAATTACAAGCTAAGTGTAGTAGCTGAAAATTCAGTAAGTTAATAGCAAGGAGAAAGTTAAACAAAAACCAAGGGGTTAGTTCTGGGGATTTGTACATTGCAGTAATAAAGGGTAGAGATGATAAATCAATCTGAATGTTTAATCGAATAGAGAAATTCAAGTGGTAGCTTGCTATCTTTGGAATGAAAATCTTAGTTGATGTGTTGTATAAACAGAACCTTTTAATAACGCTGTAACCAATAACAGCAAGTAGGAAACAACTAAGTCTGTGATAGCAGTATGGGGTTCAGTATATCAACTGTATTAAAATGGAAAGAATTGTAGAATTAAGAATTTAAATTGTTCTATTACATGGAAGTTTAAATATAGGAAAGCAAAAGTTGAATCCTAACTAAGTACGAGGATCTGAAACTAGGGAGTCTAAACTATCAATTTTAGTATTCTCTACCTCCATTTGATTGAAGCAAGAGGATCTATATCCTAGTTTTCCAATGGAAGAGTTTAATATGCACCAGAGTTTCAAATATGTTGAATAATTGTAACAATAAAATAATGGGAGAGTCCTATTGAAAATCTATTTGTGTGATAAAAGTGTGTGAGGGAGAAGATTGTAAGAATATTTAAAAATACTAGGAAAAGAGCATCTATTTACCTTCCATATAAACTGCTGGGAAAGTAGTTGGAGCAACGAAGGTTAACTGAATATAGATAGATGTATACGTGGATGCATACATCTATACCTTGATGCTGAAACTTTATAATGCTGAAAAGTCTATAAGGCTTGCAAACGGGAAAGTTTGAGGAAGGGCCTATTGATCAGCTAGAGTTGGACAAAACTCTGAAAAACTGACCTGAGAAATACAAACTAATATATATATAGATATATAAGTCAACTAGATGGATTGAGAAGAGTGGAGGTCAAGCCAAAAAAAGTCTCATGGAAATTCTTATATTCCCATGGCTACCTATAATTACTAAAAAGAAATTAAATACCAGATAACAGTATGAATTTGTAATTGATTCAATAGAAAATTTTTGAATGTTATCTGGTGCATAAAGCAGAGTATATCTGAGTTTATGTTATATGGACAAGAAGCTGGGTCTGGGAGACTTGACAACTACTATATTCAAAGAAAACCCATAAACATAACCTCTGTAGAAATACTTTGTTAGTAAATTGATATTGATATCTTAACAAATTGACTAGTGAACCTAGTTTCAACCATCGGTATTAGTATGAGCTAAGTTAATTCACTACGAGTTAATCAACAGAATTTATCATGGACTTGTAATATAAATACCATACACATATATATTATAAAAATCCATATAACTATCACAATATGCATCCATATACAAATAAATTTCCCTTCTAGTAAGCAAGAACACACAGTTATAGGATCTCTTATGAACCCATGAAAACAAGATAGCTCATAAAGAATATCCAAAAAATTCCATAGTGAAAAATTTAAATAGAAGGAAGAAAAAATATCAAAAGAAAGGGAATAAACTACCCAATGAATAAAAATAAGCCATAATTACACAACCATTAAACAAAAAATAAAAGAACAAAACACAATTGGGTTATTCATATTTTCCACCAGATCGGAAACTTGAAAAAATCAAGTGTTGGAAGGTGAAACTTGAGGAGAAGTACTAAAATAATTGACTTGAAAAACTCTATGTCAAGTCAGTTGAAGATGGGTCCAAAACCTCCATAGTCTGAGACAGGGTTTGAGGGTAGCGTGTGTACCTGCAAAGTAGATCTCACAATCAACAAACGAGAATGATGTTGGAGAAAAAAAAATAATATGCATTAGTAAATAATTAGCCATGGAATTCCCATTTATATTACCCAAGTATATGTCAATGGAGCTTGCGTTCTTCACCATGTTGCTGAAAATGGAATATAAGTTAGCTCTGAGGTAGGAAAACCATATCCAAAAGAATATGTAATGAAAAAAAACCATACACGCATACATGCAGTAGGAAGAGCCATTTCATTACCTAAGAAAGTAAAGTAAAACAAAGGATTGATGCATTTGTGCGGTGATTGGGTCTTATGGCTATAGAGACACCCTGCAAGGCTAAGTAAAATTGTTATCAGGAAAGAATTGAACTTTGCGGAATTTTCCTTTGGCATGTATAAAACCCTGGTGCTTGTAAGAGTAAATATTGTTCTAATGGAAATTTAAAGCAGAATAGGCATAAAAATTCAATTAGTAACTCACTAGTAAATACGAAGAGGGAAGAAGTGAATTCGTCACCTTATGTAGCCATGGTTCTTGGAGATGAACCAATGAACCCAAAAAGACACATCGACATGTTAACCTATACATTAGAAACTGAGTGTTGATGACAATAATTTCACATCTTTAGGAGGATATGGAAAACCAAGGAACCGAATTTCAAAGTGATAATAACCACTCTTAGAAAATTTAAATTTACAAAACGACCAAGTGTAGAACCCTTACCGTGGAAAATGAAAAAAACATGAAATAGTCTATTGAACCATAATACCTGGGCTCCATAAATAGTGCACTATTGTTGGGCTGTAAAAATAGCGTTGGTAGATTTGTGGCTATTACTAGTTTCCAATCACAGGAGAGAAAAAATAGAGTGATGACAGTGATACGAACACCAGGAGAAAATGTCGATTAGTTCACAGGAAATGTCTATAAAAGCTTAAGGTTTGGGTGGAAAGATAAGAACCATTACATGGGGACAACGAATCTACACCGTTCACGTAGTCATACCATACCTTGTGCTCATCATGTGTTATCATTCGCTCATTAGATGGGATCGCATGGACACATTAGGGGTAATGTATTTGTCATGTGGCGAGTTACCATACATAATTTATGTGATATGACCTAATGGTATAGGAATTAATAAATGACCATATTACTTGGGGAAATAAATAAGAAATGGGGGTTGGATAGTTAGGTTTAAATGTTATAAGATTCATCTAGGGAAATGATTCTTCCATATAGTAATTCTGAAAATGATCCAATTATAATCATAGGGGAAATTAAACATGCATGAAACATTAGGTAATAAGTGCATAGATATACTTCGGATGCGGATGATGGCTCGGAGTGATGGGACTTCCGCCCCTTGGTGGATCCCGAGAGAGTTCGCTTGCTGCGGCCATATGGCCCCCTACAGTGCCATTACTCACACATTAACTTCGCCAACCTGTTCTGCTTTAACACCGTTCACCGCGCCTATCATTTACCTTGCCTTGCTGGTTCATTTGGCTATTGATTTCATTCTGGATAATTCGTCTGCTCATTGTGTTTTTTGTAGTCATCCTTCTCCCGTTTGTGGTAGTTGCTCCCCTGCTTGCACTGTTCCAAGTGAGCGCACCCAAACAGGTCGACGTTGCTCCATCCTGGGATGCTTGGAAACTCTTTCAGGCTTCCACTTCACCCAGACCAGCTACTGTAATCTCAATTTCTTTTTGCCTTCTCACGCAGCTAATTTTCAGAGATCTTCATTGCATCCCGACTGCTCCTTCTGCCACAAGCACTCCTGGCTTCATGCAGCTTCGATGCCTCGGCTCAGGTAGAGAATGTGTTGCAGGCACAGAACGAGCAGAGGGCGCTCTTCCCGCCCTCGCCCTTCCATTAGCTCGCCCTCGGCATCTTCTGAGGAGGACGTAGATTGGAGTTTGAATTTGGATTTTGGGCATCGGAGAGGCATCTCCTACCCTCCTGGAAGCACTCACTTTGTTCCACCTTCACAGCCTCCTCCGCCTGTCTCTCAGCCTGCCTCCCCTGCTTCTAATTTTCCCACCAACCCAGCCCTCTGCCAGTCTTCACAAAGGGCGAAATTTCGCTTCAATTGCTCCTCAAACATGCCTGTTCTCACTGCTTTCATCATTGTTATTGTTTGCGAAGAATTCCCTATCCCAGCTCCAGCTTCAATTCCCTGCCCTGCCCCTATTCCGCCTAAACCTTAGCCCTCACATGCAAATATTGACATTCCAGCCCCTGTTGAGCCAGTCAGCATTGGTCATTCCATTCTTGGAATGGAAAATTTGCAGGTGGACTTCTTCAGCAAGAGTGGCACGCCAAAGAAGGACAACGATGATGGAGAAGGTGAGTTTGGTTCCAGGATCGTGGAAGAACTCGAGTCCCCTACTCCTGAACGGTGACTTTGATCCCCCTCAGCGTGCTTTGGTATAAATTTTCAACCTCATGGAAGAATTTTTTGGCTTTTTGAGTTTATATTCAGCTGTAAAAGATATAGGCTATTCCAGTTTACTGTCTCTTGTTGTATCACAGTACTTTTACTATTTTACCGGTTTCCCTTCTAAGGGCGGTGGAATTTATTTTAAAAGAACTGGTTTCCCACTCTGGGAAGTTCAGTTGCTAAGGTTAAGCTTGGACATCAAGCCCAGTTCTTAGGCTCACACAACCGAAACTAGCGCAATTTTGTACTATTATGTTTTATAAATAGATTTAGTGTAACATACCCCGATAACCTCGCAGGAAAAATGCATGGAGTTAGGACTTTTTTTCAACATTTACGAATGTGTAACCTTATAAATTTCTTTATATATTTCTACATTAACCATTTAAATACCCATTATCATCACTTACAGAAATATTTAGCAAAAATCATAGTGAGTTACACAACCATTAATTGTCCTTGTTGTAGCATATTAACTTAAATTTCCTGCTATAACTATGCATCGATCCCATGATCATTTTAATTCAATTAGTAGATCACCTAATTGATAATATCAACGTCATATCATGAAAGAAATTAACACCATCAAAATGACACAATGAACAATCACATAAATAGACACTGATAAACCCTGGAAACCCCGTAGGGTGAAAACCAGCAAACGTTTAATTTTATTATTAAACGCTCGTGAGGGTTGTCACCCCTCACTCAATGGTTATAAGGGAGTCCATCCCTTGACCATTGTCATAAAATTTACATATAAAAATAATCTTAAACGAAACATAACTAGCTATAAGCTATTACAATCATCATGATACCATTTACCCACGAATCATCCATCTCTGTCTTTGTAGTCAGACTGCTTCCTTCAGGGGATCATTGTGCAATTGGAACTACTAAACCTGCATGGACTAACAACTCTTTATCTTCCACAATGTTAAACTTGAAATTTCCTTTTTCTCAAGTCATCCTTCTTTCCTGCCATTGCTGTCGCCAGCACACTTGATATCATGATTAGATAAAATATTAATAAACCAATAATCAATCTCTATTTGTGACACTTCAACAAATATTTATATGCATGTATAAAACATAACCACATTGACATTAGTTTCCTTATTTAACATCATTTCACATGCATTAGTAACAAATAAATCAATATCAAGCATCCTCTTTCCACCAAACACTAACAAAATCTTGCATGCACTTTCATATTATTTCCAAAAGAAAACTAACATACTATATAATAATACTGTGCATGCAAATGCATTACAAGATTTTCAAGATAACTATCCCAACAAGCAATTTCTCTTTTTGCCTACTCGTATATTTTCTTTTCAATATGGATTAATGAAATAGATGTTATACTTATGCATGTGAATACATGTTCTTTTCCAAAAACATATTTTCCACCCAAGATTGATTCATAATGGTTATTATGTATAACAATGCCAACTCTATTTGAAACAAAGTTAACATACAAGTTATAGTTTTGTTCATGCAATAACATATCTTGTTCTTCCTACATGTAAAACATATATTTATTTCCAAAAGAAACCAAATAAATATTTCATGGAAAAATAAACACATTTCTTTTCCAAGGGTCAAACGCATACCACTTATCATTTCATGCATGCAAAGTGACATTTCCCTCTCATCCAAAAGATATAACCAATAACTATGCATAATATTCTCCCAAGATAAAGCTAATACCATAGATAATCCCTTTAGGTTTGAAAAATACATATTATTTTTCCCAAAAGAGGGCTAACACAATAAATATTATGTGATTTCATCTTCGTTTTCTCTAGAAATCTAATACTCAAAACTATATTTTTCCCATGCATAAAAGCATATATGTTTCTCTAAATAATCTTACATAATAAACAATGTGATTACCCTTTTTCCCTCTCCAAGAATATAATCCAATAATGCATACAAGGATATATTTTTCTCTTCTATTCATTTTGAAGAGTTTTAACACAATAATTATTTCCTTGCATACAAGTATGTAATGTTCCAAATGGGAAAAAATAGGCTCAGTAGGGAATATCCTAAGATATTCCACTATGGAATCACAACAATATGGAATTACACCAACAGATCTAAACCAGAGATAGACTGGCAGGGCATTTACTAGATGCATCACCTTCACAAGGAAGGGTGAAATCCAGAGGCTTCCTGGCCCGTTCCAGACTCTGTCTATAGAAGAATGGTGAAACACAGCAAGTGTGGGAATGACACACTCCTCTTAGATTTTTCTAATCTTAGGAACATTAGATCTATAGATCTAAACAATGGATCCAAAAGAGAAGTAAAAACCAACCAAGGAAGAAGCGCTAAATTCCACTCTCAAGAAAATCTGCAATAGGCTTAAGGAGGACATTGTATAAGCAAGCCAGTGTCAAAATAACATAGAATAGGGTTGGTTTCCCTTATTTTAGGCTGTGTCAGACCTCAAGCAAATTTTCAGCAAAAATAAATGAGTTTAGAAGTTTTAACAGATCTCCCACAATCAACACTAGTTGAAAAATCAGCTAAAGGAGAGAGTTGGTAAATAGAGAAACCGTCCTTTAGAAATTGCGCAGTTTCTGCTGGAAGACACTAGAAATCAGCCATTAGACTCATGTTATAGTATGGCATCAAGAAATCAGATCTATAATCAAGTTCCTTTGTAGAAGCATTGGATTTACTTGAAGCAAGAGCAAGAATCCTTCAAAAATAATAGCAGAAACAATTGGAAAAGTTGTAGAAAGACTTGACAACATTTTATATGAGGAGCTTCAGCTGCTATAGGTTAATATTCAGATCTAAAACTGATATATGGCTGAAACATCAGATCCATACTAGATCTAGAACTACCCAGCCTTCTAAACAAGACCCCCCTGGGGTTTTATCCAAATAATGCATAAATAAGTGTAGATCTAGCTTAATACACTGAAATTTTTATTGCAAATAAATTCAATCATTATATAATCATGGTCCATATGAAAAAAAAAGATATTTTCAAAGGATATGGTTACTCATCTCTTCATGCATGCTTTAAATACTCTCTTCTTCTTCGTTGACTCCATTCTCCATGTATTCTCCCATTCCCCTCTTCTATTTCTCTCATAGGCTTATAATAAAACAGAATTAATTAAAATGGAATAGATTTTATAAATCATAAAAGTATTCCAACTTTTTTCTAAATCATAAAAGAATTCCATCTTTTCTAATTCATAAAAGAATTCCATCTTTTCTAATTCATAAAAGCATTCCAGCTTTTCTGAATCCTAAAAGTATTCCAGCTTTCTTCTAAATCATAAAAGCAATCCATAAAGCCTCCATAAATGTAGAAGCATTGGATTTACTTGAAGCAAGAGCAAGAATCCTTCAAAAATAATAGCAGAAACAATTGGAAAAGTTGTAGAAAGACTTGACAGCATTTTATATGAGGAGCTTCAGCGGCTATAGGTTAATATTCAGATCTAAAACTGATATATGGCCGAAACATCAGATCCATACTAGATCTAGAACTATTCAGCCTTCTAAACAAGACCCCCCTGGGGTTTTATCAAAATAATGCATAAATAAGTGTACATCTAGCTTAATACACTGAAATTTTTATTGCAAATAAATTCAATCATTATATAATCATGGTCCATATGAAAAAAAAAGATATTTTCAAAGGATATGGTTACTCATTTCTTGATGCATGCTTTAAATACTCTCTTCTTCTTCCTTCACTCCATTCTCCATGTATTCTTCCATTCCCCTCTTCTATTTCTCTCATAGGCTTATAATAAAATAGAATTAATTAAAATGGAATAGATTTTATAAATCATAAAAGTATTCCAACTTTTTTCTAAATCATAAAAGAATTCCATCTTTTCTAATTCATAAAAGCATTCCAGCTTTTTTGAATCCTAAAAGTATTCCATCTTTCTTCTAAATCATAAAAGCAATCCATAAAGCCTCCATAAATCTGTTTTTTACTAAATCAGAAAAGCATTCCATAAATCCCTCATGCTTTTATTTTTAAAGGTAGATTTTCTTTTTCCTTATGAGAAAAATATCACTTATCCATAATTTTTCCAAATCTATTACTCATTATTTCTAAAACTCATAAAATATACCAACTTGGAAATACAATTTATTTCCATAGAAGAATTTAAATTATTCTAAATAAAATAATTAAGAAATAATTCTTCCAATATTCTTATAATTAAGAATTACAAGAATATTTGTCATGTAATATCAATATAATAATTAATAATATTTAATTATTTGATAACCCTCATTTTATGAGAGTTTTTTACAGTGGCTTACACGAGGGATATTACAAACTCCCCCCCTTAAAGAGAACATCGTCCTCGATGTTCTTCTCTTGTTGGAACATTAACCTTTAATTTTCATTTCCAATTATTTAGGAAATGTAAAATAATACCTAAATCATAATACTTTCACAAAAACTCAGGGAGAACTTAGCCCTTTAATCATCAAAATGATAAGAAAAACTCTATCAAGTGCATGTTGCATTTTATTTAGGAGTTACACTAGTCTTTCTCTCCCACTAGTGTTTTTGAAAATTACTGTCTTTCTCTCCCACAATAATTTCAATCTAATTCAAAATCATGGTATTTATCTCCAACCATTTCCTTTGCAAATTACTGTCTTTCTCTGCCACAGTAATTTTATTCAAATTCAAACTCATGTCATTAATCTCTAGCCATGTTCCTCTACTATGTCAGGAATTTAAAGTTCAATAAATCATTATTTTATCTAACATGAGTTATTTCAGTCACCTATATATTTCAATTAATTTCCTCTATGCATGCATATAGATCAGCCATTTATGACATGTTCATTTGCTCATAAAAACACAACCTATTTCATCTAAAATGTTGCTAAGATAATTTAATATATCATGCATGCAAAAATATAGCACATGCAACAACTTTGAGACATGAAATTTACAGTCTATTGTAACATCCAACATCTTTAGATAATTTGAAAATTTGTAACATAACATAGACAAAATTTCATCTAACCTTAGTTAATTTCTGGGAATTATTGAGAAACTCAGCATATTCCACCCAACCGTGAACTATCTCCAATAGTTACCCACCGAGCTAAGATTTACTTGCCACTAGAAGCAACAACCTAATTGATTCCTTGGTGATTTCTTCCCAGCAGATTTTTAGGAGCGTCTTGCTTTAAGGTCTGCCAACCTTTTTGCCTAGGCCTTTTTGTTTTATATTTTTCGAAAAAGATACTCTTCTTTTTCTTTAAAGCATGCCTTTCTCTCCCGCTATGCTTTATTTTACCCCACTTAGTATTTATCTCCAACTAAGTCATTAACATAATCTTTCTCTCCCATTATGTTAATATTTCCTCTTTATTATTTTCTCCTAGGGAATTTTAGGAGACTTTTAGGGAAGGTCCATGTTGAACTTAACCACCAATAGCTTTCCATAAGTTGGCAAGAAGTCTTCTAAAACTCTAGAGTTATTTCCTGAATACCCCAACTAAAGTATTCATTAACTCAACAATAAAATAAAATATTACCTCATTACATCAATCCCATCATAGCTTCCATAGCCATTGAATCCAATAAAAATTCAATGTCTAAAAATAGTCAATGTCTACAAATCCACTGTAATTTACATAATTTTCCATTTGCATATTATCATTAAGGCAAAGGAACATTTATGTACACCATGCATCTATACTTGACCCACAACATGGGGTCCACAATTTGTCAAAGCACATTGACAACAATTCATCGCATGTAATATAGATGGTATACATTCAAAATTTCCACATAATAATAATAATCATGGAGCTTAGAAAAAAGACATTAACATATGTTGCATACCATAGCATGATACTTTATTTAAGGTCTCACCTTAGCAGCCATCAATATTGTAGAGAGCTAACAGTCCCATTAAATACTAGGACACAAAATGTGATTTTTTTTTTTAATTTTTTTTAATTTTTTTCTTACCATTAGCTTGCAACCATATAAGCAACAACCATTGAGGAATTTTGTGAAAATAATTTGCAATCATGAAATCTACAATCACTGCAGACTTTTTTTTCAAATAGTGTGCAAGCATACAATCTACAACCAATTCGACATTCCATCAAACAATTTTCAAGCATGCAATCTATGGTGGATAAGGCATTCTTCCAAATAGTTGGCAAGCATACAATCTACTACCATTGAGGGACTGGTTAGCAGAGATGAAATAAATTTCCATAAATACGTTTATACTATCATAGAGATAGTAAAACTAGAATTTCTAGAACATCATGAATCATATTAATATCATCAATGGTAAAATTTCTGCTAATAACAGAACCAACAATCCCTACAACAGCGTCTAATCAAGAAATTTGACCAAATTATGGATCCATTTCTAAACATAACTTTTTATTGGAATCACCATGGGGTTTACATGATCTCAACGTATGAAAACCCCTTGATATTAAAGATTAATCACATCCAAAACTTCCACGGATGAAATTATTTAATATAACAGAACCGTGGATCTCAATTACCACTTTTTGTCGAACACATGGAATGCAAACTTTCCTCTACAACTCTAAATGAAGAAAGAGAACCCACAATTATGCTACTATTACTTTTTCATTGAATTTAAGTTCACTATGTGAGTTCTATTTCACTCGTTGCTTATTTTTAACAACTAAAGAGTTTCGTTCAAGTATATATATATATATTTTGTTTTCAACATTCCATTGTCCTCTTCAGGGTCAAGCCCAACTTCTATATTATTTAGTTATCACACCAAATATACATGTATTCATTATTTATAGGTAGTGCATGATAACTTTAGCCATGTTTTTCCATTTTTTTTTCTTATGCACCATAATAATTTTTCTCATATTATGCATGCAAAGGTTGGTAATTAATCTGCAATATAAACAGTGAGTGCTCAAGATGGTTCATAGGTACAATAGAATTTTTATTGTATTTTATCCACATCCATATTCAAATTTCATGAGCACAACTTTTAAAGAAACATTATAACTGTCTACTCTTTCATGCAGTCATTAATCATGCAACACGCATCTCATGTTAATTGTAGTATACTAAAGGTTTAATTAAAGTCATACCTGAGATGATGCCCACTAGCATCATACCTCTACTTCTTCTTTTCATAATGATTCTCAAAAGGCACCAGTGTTGCAACCTTTTGCTCTGATACCATTTGTAACAAACCCCGATAACCTCGCAGGAAAAATGCATGGAGTTAGGATTTTTTTTCAACATTTATGAATGCGTAACCTTATAAATTTCTTTATATATTTCTGCATTAACCATTTAAATACCCATTATCATCACTTAGAGAAATATTTAGCAAAATTCATAGTGAGTTACACGACCATTAATTGTCCTTGTTGTAGCATATTAACTTAAATTTCCTGCTATAACTATGCATCGATCCCATGATCATTTTAATTCAATTAGTATATCACCTAATTGATAATATCAACGTCATATCATGAAATAAATTAACACCATCAAAATGACACAATGAACAATCACATAAATAGACACCGATATACCCTGGAAACCCCGTAAGGTGAAAACCAGCAAACGTTTAATTTTATTATTAAACGCTCGTGAGGGTTGTCACCCCTCACTCAATGGTTATAAGGGAGTCCATCCCTTGACCATTGTCATAAAATTTACATATAAAAATAATCTTAAACGAAACACAACTAGCTATAAGCTATTACAATCATCATGATACCATTTACCCACGAATCATCCATCTCTGTCTTTGTAGTCAGACTGCTTCCTTCAGGGGATCATTGTGCAATTGGAACTACTAAACCTGCATGGACTAACAACTCTTTATCTTCCACAATGTTAAACTTGAAATTTCATTTTCTCAAGTCATCCTTCTTTCCTGCCATTGCTGTCGTCAGCACACTTGATATCATGATTAGATAAAATATTAATAAACCAATAATCAATCTCTATTTGTGACACTTCAAAAAATATTTATATGCATGTATAAAACATAACCACATTGACATTAGTTTCCTTATTTAACATCATTTCACATGCATTAGTAACAAATAAATCACTATCAAGCATCCTCTTTCCACGAAAGACTAAGAAAATCTTGCATGCACTTTCATATTATTTCCAAAAGAAAGCTAACATACTATATAATAATATTGTGCATGCAAATGCATAACAAGATTTTCAAGATAACTATCCCAACAAGAAATTTCTCTTTTTGCCTACTCGTATGTTTTCTTTTCAATATGGATTAATGCAATAGATGTTATACTTATGCATGTGAATACATGTTCTTTTCCAAAAACATATTTTCCACCCAAGATCTATTCATAATGGTTACTATGTATAACAATTCCAACTCTATTTCAAACAAATTTAACATACAAGTTATAGTTTTGTGCATGCAATAACATATCTTGTTCTTCCTGCATGTAAAACATATATTTATTTCCAAAATAAACCAAATAAATATTTATTGTTAGGCCTCTTTGGGAAAAATAATATGTATTTTTCCAACCTAAAGGGATTAGCTATGGTATTAGCTTTATCTTGGAAGAATATTATGCATAGTTATTGGTTATATCTTTTGGATGAGAGGGAAATTTCACTTTGCATGCATGAAATGATAAGTGGTATGCGTTTGACCCTTGGAAAAGAAATGTGGTTATTTATCCATGAAATATTTATTTGGTTTCTTTTGGAAAGAAATATAAGTCTTACATGCAGGAAGAACAAGATCTGTTATTGCATGCACAAAACTATAACTTGTATGTTAACTTTGTTTAAAATAGAGTTGGCATTATTATACATAGTAACCATTATGAATAGATCTTGGGTGGAAAATATGTTTTTGGAAAAGAACATGTATTCACATGCATAAGTATAACATCTATTGCATTAATCCATATTGAAAAGAAAACACACGAGTAGGCAAAAAGAGAAATTGCTTGTTGGGATAGTTCTCTTGAAAATCTTGTTATGCATTTGCATGCACAGTATTATTATATAGTATGCTAGATTTCTTTTGGAAATAATATGAAAGTGCATGCAAGATTTTGTTAGTGTTTGGTGGAAAGAGGATGCTTGATATTGATTTATTTGTTACTAATGCATGTGAAATGATGTTAAATAAGGAAACTAATGTCAATGTGGTTATGTTTTATACATGCATACAAATATTTGTTGAAGCATCACAAATAGAGATTGATTATTGGTTTAAATATTTTATCTAATCATGATATCAAGTGTGCTGACGACAGCAATGGCAGGAAAGAAGGATGACTTGAGAAAAGGAAATTTCAAGTTTAACATTGTAGAAGATAAAGAGTTGTTAGTCCATGCAGGTTTAGTAGTTCCAATTGCACAATGATCCCCTGAAGGAAACAGTCTGACTACAAAGACAGAGATTGATGATTCGTGGGTAAATGATATCATGATGATTGTAATAGCTTATAGCTAGTTATGTTTTTTTTTAAGATTATTTTTATATGTAAATTTTATGACAATGGTCAAGGGATGGACTCCCTTATAACCATTGAGTGAGGGGTGACAACCCTCATGAGCGTTTAATAATAAAATTAAACGTTTGCTAGTTTTCACCCTACGGGGTTTCCAGGGTATATCGGTGTCTATTTATGTGATTGTTCATTGTGTCGTTTTGATGATGTTAATTTCTTTCATGATATGACGTTGATATTATCAATTAGGTGATCTAATAATTGAATTAAAATGATCATGGGATCGATGCATAGTTATAGCAGGAAATTTAAGTTAAAATGCTACAACAAGGACAATTAATGGTTGTGTAACTCACTATGATTTTTGCTAAATATTTCTCTAAGTGATGATAATGGGTATTTAAATGGTTAATGCATAAATATGTAAAGAAATTTATAAGGTTACACATTCATAAATGTTGAAAAAAAGTCCTAACTCGATGCATTTTTCCTGCGAGGTTATCGGGGTATGTTACATTTAGTTTTACCGAGAAAAAAAAAAAAGTGCATAGATATAATTCATCAAGATCAACTATTTACCAAATACAATAAGAAAATATAGGAATTATATGCCATGCAATAACATATAAAAATGATTAGTAAGGAAGTTAAAAAAAAAAAAAATGTGTGATATATGAAGAGCAGATGTGACATTTTAATTTATATGGTAAAATCGATGTTAATTTATAACTACTATCTATATGTTATATATTTTAATGGGATCTGATTTTATTTTATCTAAAAGAAATGTTAGTAATTTTATTAATTAGAAACAAAATTACAATAAAAAAAAAAAAACTGAAATTAAAAAATATTTACATCTAGCTTCTAGCATGTAAGATGCAATGTCTACACATCTACTCAATATTGGGTTGTAGAGGGTGTCTCTGTGTATCCATGTCTATGTGTGAAAAACTCTAATATTTTTAAATTGATTCTCCTAATCTTATTATTGGGCTTATATAAGTCAAATTTTGATAAATATTTAATAGGTGTTTAACTAATGTGTAGGAATTGATCACTACAACTTTATGTTCCACTCTTTCACATCATAAAGTTAATATGAACCTTGTATATCCCATTTTTTATATAAAAATGCATTATTCTCATACACTATATATTCTTTCAGTCAAACATAAGCTTAAACACACACAAAGGTATTCCATAATAGTTTGACCACAATCTAGTTCTTTGTTTCACTTTAAATTCCATAGTATCCACATAAAAAATATATTCATTGTTATTCATGACTGATTTTGATTTCTTTTATTATTTTTACAAGCTTGTTATGTTCTTGCATAAAACTAAACTCACTCATGGATAGCAAGTAGTTGTCAACTAAGTCACCTAATTCATGTTAGTATTCAAGTTTGAGAATATATGTGTGTGTGTGTGAGAGATAAAATTATGTATTCTCCCTAAACATATGATAAAAATATCACTTGTAATATAGATCATCTAATTTTAATAATAATTTGGTAGGATTTTAAAAACTTCAAAACATAATAAAAATAATAAGTTATTATAAAATTATGATTTTTTAAAATATTATTCTTATTTATAAAAAAAAAATTATTATTTACATATTTTAATAATAATAAAAGAATTAATTAATTTGATTTATATAATGTAAACCATACTTAATTTAGACTAAAAATATTTAAAAATTTATATTTAAAAATTTATATTTATGTTTATACAAAAATTAATTCATATTGAAATTATTAAATTAAATTGTATCTATACGTTGTACCGATTTTAGTTTTATGGAACCAATCAAGGACTCATGGTGATGTCACTAAAATAACATTGTCAAGGTCATTACAATGAGTGAGTATGGATTTTTTCAAAAGCTAACAAAGAGGTCTCAAATAACACTAAGCTTCACCCTCTTTTTAATAAAAAAAATAAAAAAAATTGTGGGTCAAATTCTGTTGAACTTCAACCGCTCTTCATAGTTTTTCTAGCATTCATATATGGATTTCATTATAGATTGACGTTTATGGAAAATTAAATTAAATATATCTGAATTCATATTAGGTTCACAATTTTGGAATTTGGAGGATAATATTAGCTAAACCTGGTGACTTTTGATGTCAAGGCCACCTAGTATTTATGGAGGTCTATGTAAAACGGCTTCACTTCTATTATATTTTTTTTAACTTAAAAAAAAAATCATATAATAGAGATTATCTTATATTTGGAATAACATTATGTCCACTTTTAATTCATTGGTCACTAACATGTCTATTTCCACTTTTGTGCTGCATATGTTAGGTGTTTTTATTCGGGTAGTACCTTTTAAGCTAGTGGCAGATCCCAATTAAGAGAGTGGAGGTTCAAAATTTGTACACCCATTTTGGGCAATCAAATAAAAATTCCTTAAAATTTCACAATATTATCATACAATGTTGTGACACAATTTTTCATATAGTAAGCTTTATAAAACCATTCCTAACACAATTGGAGGTACTTTTTTTTAGTAATAAGATAGTTATAACAAATACATATCATACATAATCCTTAATATCTATGGTCCATAATCTATTAAACTTAGGTCTTATTATTTTAATTTTCTTTTCTATCCATAATCAATATAACCTTAGACTTACTATTTTAATCCACTTTGTGTTAAATTTAATGACCATATTAGTTTGTTTTTATAATATTTAAACTAAAAAGTTCATATATTATTTAAAACAAATATATTTTAATTAGAACTAAATGATAAAATTGTAATATTATTAAATTTATTATGCTTAAGTACAATGTAATGCTATTTTACATTTCAATAACTTTATTCTTATCTCCCTATCAACATATGCAACAACTCTTACCATTATCTTTTAATTGAGATATTATAATTTTAATATAAATATTATAATTTTTTAATAATTCTTTTATATTCTAAAAAGAGCCCTAAGCAAGCTCACATTATTGAGATGGAAAATTTTATGGTTTGTTCCCTGACTTCACAATAACTACCTGCCTTATCCCATCACCATAATGGATGTTGATGACCATGTAAGTGGATAGAATGTAGTTATGAAACCAATATTAGAAAGTGGATTGTTATATTCCTTTTAACAATGAACAAAAAATCCAAATAGGTAGAAATGATGTGCTGCTATCCCTTCAAACGGTTAGAAACCAAACGGCTAGGGAGGACGTGGCACAGCCACTCACAAATTAGTCGTTGATTAAAAAAGCTACGAGGCAGAGTTATATAATGAGGATTTTGATTATGATGTTCACAAGTTAAATTACTTTTGATTCTCCTCTTCAAAGCTGGACACAGAAATAACGTTTTTTTTAAACGACTTGGTGAAGGAGACCGTGCGAATGCATCCTCCCATACTTGGTAAAGGAGAGCCTGCAAATGTTTCATGTCACACTGTGACTACATCCCCACGAAGACCAACGTGGAGTTCTACAGTGTGGGGATGGGGAGTTTCGACCCCAGCGCTTCCTGGACTAATGAGAAGGACGTTGACATTACGAGAGTGAATAGAATTAAGATGATGCCCTTCGGTGCTGGGAGGAGGATCTGGCCATTGGAACTCACCACATCAATCTAATCATCTTATGGATGCATGCAATATGGAGTAGTATGCTTTGACTGTTGTCACAAATAATCCACCAGAATTCCCCATGTTCCATTACTCCTGTGGAATGCAGCGCGGGGATTTGTAGAGGCAAAGTATCGATTGTATATACCTGTTATCACTATGTAATTAGCAATATTGGCAAAGTCCAACTGTAGAGGTAACATCAAACCGCTTTGGGATTCAAGGATCTAGCCCTCCTGAATCCAGAGAGGGATCTCTCTATAAATGAGTTCAAAGATGTGATCTGTAAAGATTGGAATTGTGATATTAGGCTAGTTATGAAGAGCATGGGTTTGTTTTGTTTGTTTTTGGTTGGGCGAAGACATGGTGAAGGTGAAAGCAGCTCAAAATAAAGGGTGAAGAGCCTGCAAATGAAGGAATGTTTCAGCTGATAGCAAAAGACAAAGACAGCTTTAACCCATTGGGCTATGGAGTCATAGGAGGATTTAATTGGATAGAAAATTCAAGAAGGATCCATGGAGCAAGTCATTTACATCAAAGGATCTCTTAAGGTGATTAATGGGGTGAAACAAATAGGCAGTGAAAGACTTAAACAAATGAAAAAACAAAGCACAGTCTAAGATCAAGTAAGTACTTTTAAACTAGCTTGCTTTCAACCTGTACTTAAGATGAAACATAAAAGTATTTCTGTTGACCAGGTAAGTGCTTTTAAACTAGCCTGCATTGAATTACTTTGCATCAGAAACATTTAAAAAACAGTTCAAACAGCTTAAGATCAGGTAAGTTCTTTTAAACCAGCCTGCTTCAGCATATTCGATAAGGAAACACAGATGATAATCAAAAAGAGCAATCTAGATCAGCTAAGTACTTTTAAACTACGCTGCATTGATAAAATCCAAGGATAACAAAGAGAACATTCATCTCAAAGAGCTATCTAGATCAGGGAAGTACTTTTAAACTAACCTGCATTAATAAACTCTTCAAAGAGGACATTCAAATGAAGAAAACATAGAAGATAAAGCTTTCAGTAAGAGTAGGGTACCGTGGAGAGTATATCCTAACTCTATGTTTGCTGCTCTTTATTAGAGAAAGTGAACAGAGTGAAAACATTAAGTAAAACGACAATTGACAGTAAGGAACACATCACCATTGACATAGTTTCAGAATTCCATGAATCAGCAGCTTGTATTGATATTCGAACCAGTTACAATCAGCAAGCCTGGTGGGTCTCTACATCTTTGAACTTCTCATATCAGCTTATGTATCTTTGAATTACAGAACAGGGCATCAGTGGCTTCAGAATGACTATTACATGCGTTCAGATGTCCCGAGACCAACCTTTTGATCATCTTCTACAAAGGTATTTATAGAAGAATGGGGCGGTGGTAAACTATGAAAAGCTCTGTTTGGATCAATTAATACAGAAGATGACTCTTCGGTACTTTTGAGGGCCTCGATCAAGAAGTCTACAGGTGTTTATCAACATTAATTGAGGTACACTTACAATTAAGCTCAGTGAGAGCTTTTTGCCGTCCTTTGAAGCTCAGTGTCATGCTGGAGTGACTTTATTTCTACTTCCCGAGACGAAATAATCGAAATATATGCTTCTGAACTGTTCTTTAATCTTCTCGAATGGTTCTGCCGACAATTAGAGATAAGATAGCTCAATTAGTATTAATTGTTCAGCGGTATTTGATCTCAACGAGACTACAGGTGTCTTTTGGAGCCGTAGAGGGTTCAATTAGCCTCTTCTTATGGCGGTGGAATATTTCTCAGCTCGACAAATGTCTTCTCTCCTTCCCCTAAACACTTTACTTTGCTTGAGATCTATGTTTGGGTCTTCAATCTCTGGTTCTGATATGTTTTGTCTTCGGCGCTGATAATCTTTAACCGTTTTTGAATTAAAACAGTATCTTGTTGATGTGCAGGGGCTGCGTAGGCCTTTATGTGCTATCAATGCTTATGAAACATTGATAAAATTTTGAATCAAAACCTGCAAAATACAAACAATTTGTTACAAAATCCTGCGTATTTGGTTTTACTGCTTCAGAGGCGTAGGAAGAGAGCAGAACCGTCGGATGGCATCATCCAACGGTGGAGATTAACTGAGAGGAATTTTAAATGATGCGGGAGGAAGAATAAAACAGAAGTCGATCGCACGATGAGCAACGGTAGGGGTGATCTGGGACCATCCGATCTGGACATGTGGACAGCCCAGATTTAATTGGAGGATCAGCAATCGGGAGGGCAGCAACAAAGCGTGCGATTGAAACATTGTGATTGAAACATTTCGATTGGAAAATTTCGATTGGGCGATAACCGTTCGATCTGCAGATCAGATCGATGGCGGGGAGTAAATCGGAGGGGTGGACCGATCGGGGGAACATATATAAAGTATGCGATTTGAAACTTGCGATTGAAAACATTGCGATTGAAACATTTCGATTGGAACATTTTGATTGGAACATTTCGATTGGGCGATAACCGTTCGATTGGGTCTAGATCGACGGTCTAGATCCTTTGTTTTCTTGCACCGGCAGGACCCTTATACTTCGTAAGAAACCCATAAATTTCAATAAAAACCAAGGTTTTGAGTGAAATGGGCGGAATATATATATGATAGGTTGGCGCCCGATTGCAGGGCCACTGGGTGTATGGAGTACCATGGGCCCGGGCTTTATATAACTAGGGCCAATCATAGTCGAAACATTCGGGCCCGGTCTTTCAATCAACGCATTGTGAATTCTCCGATCGTGATTGTGTGATCGGTCTTTTTGATCAACCCATTTTTATTTATCATGTGACTTTAAGTTTTTAACTTAAAACTTCGGAAAGTGGGTTTTTGGGTTTACAAAGGAAAATATTGATCGGAGAGGGATTTTTCAATGGTTTAGCACTCGATTGCGGGCCCACAGGTAAATGAAATAACAATATGATCTGCGGTTTATGACAAAGGGGCTGATCGTAATTGGCATTTTTGAAATGGCTCACAAACATGCACACTTGAATTTTTTCGATGCGATTAGCGCTTCATGGGTTTGGCGCTTGGTTTTTATGATGAGGGCGTATTGGGGAAGTGGTTTGGAAACTCAGGCCAAGGGGCTTAAACCCTTAATAGAGAAAATGGGTTTTTTTATACAGATTTTCAATGATTTTCAAAGGTTTCTGAGGGTTTCAACAGAGTTCGAAAGAAGTTTGGAACTCTGCAAAGGCAATTTTATATGAACAGAGGGTGAGGAAAATGGAGAACAAAGGAAAATGATGAAAATATGAAGGTTAGTCTCTGAGAGAAAAAAGGGGAAAAGGAGGAGGATATTGCAGCAGTCTTCTCATGGAATTTTTAGCAGAATTTTGAGTTTCTGAGAAATAACAGTGAAAACCTTGAGACATGAGCATGAGGTCATCTATAGGCTTCAAGAGATAACATTTTGGCCAGGAAAGTGTTTCTTGAAGGCTGAAAACATGTTTTGGCCACCTTTTGATAGACCAAAATTTACAGGTGGCCAACAATAGCTTTCCTAAGTGAGGCCGACATCGAGCTGCTTCCATTGGTGTAAATCTATTTATAAGGTTCTCTCTGGCTCTTTGATTCGATTCGTTTTCTAGTAGGTGACATTTTTGGATTTCTGGGAGGTGTGAAATATTCATTTATATTGCATATTTTTATGATCAATTTCTAAGAAATATGGTAACACACAAACATGATCTCTATTCTTGTTTCCATTAATGTATAGTTTTATGAGATTAATTTTTGAATTAATCATATTATTAAAAGATTTGATTGATAGGGTTTGCACCTTCTTTTAATCAGGATAAGGTTTGCACCTGCTTTTAATTGCTTTCTTTTAAGCTGATGACTGTCGAATTCAATATGTAGGGTCTCCCACGACAAGATAAGATTACAACAAATTGGATCATTGGATGTAAATAAGGCCCTAAAGAAACCTAGTTCCGGTTAGACAAGAAAGGTAAGTTTCTGCCTCTTCATTTTGTATTTCTTGAAGTAAACCCCTTTCAATGAATTATATGTAGTCTTTTCTTCATTTTCAAGTGGTTTTATAATTTTTGGATTAATACGGTGTTAGTAATAGCACTTATTTTTTTTATTACAACTCTATTTTCGGTGTCTAAACCCAATCTATTCATCTCAGTTTTATTAGTAAAACCCAGTTTATTCATCTCAGTTCTATTATTCCATTTTCTTTATGGTTTCCTGGGCTCGCCATAGTTTCTTTTTAATTCATTTCAGCCAGTTCTAATCTCTTTGTCTCAAATTTCTTGGTTATAATTTAGATATTTCTTTGTTAGATCTATCAAATATCAAATCAAATCTCTTATGGATTTGTGGGATATGGATGTGTGCAATATGGAGCAGTATGCTTTCACTGTTGTCATGAAGAATCCACCAGAAAGAATCTGGACGAATGAAGCGCGGCGCACGAAGTCCCCATGTTCCATTACCCCTGTGGAATGCAGGCGGTGATGCTTGCATTGGGAATTTGCGGAGGCAAAGTATCGACTGTTTATGCCTTTCGTACGAGACATCGAAATCGAGCTGCGCTGCTTCCACCGATGCAAATCTATTTATCAAGTTCTCTATGGCTTCTTGATTTGATTCTTTTTTTCTGTTTCGATTCGTTTTCTAGTAGGATGCAATTTTTGGATTTCTTCCAAGTGCTAAATATTCATTTATATTGCATATTTTTATGATAAATTTCTAAGAATTCTGGTAGCACACAAACATGATCTCTATTCTTTTTTTCCCATTGATGTATAGTTTTCTAATTTTTTTTTTCTATTGATGTATAGATTTATGAGATTAATTGTAGGATTAACAATGTTATTAAAAGATTTGATTGATAGGGTTTGGGCCTTTTTTTAATCAGGATAGAGATTCGGCCTTCTTTTAATTTCTTACTCTATGAGATTAGATGATTTAGATGAGATTACTGGATTTCTTAGAATGATTTTCAATTATTTTTTTATGATTTACAAATATGTTTTTCATTTGTCTTATAATTTATGTTAGATTTTATTTTCACATTATTACTTTGGTTAAATTCAATGTATTTTAAATTGTATTTTCATACATTTAAATTACCTTAAAAAAGTTTTCTTATATTTAAACTTTTATTAATAGCTTTTAATTAATTTATTTTTTGAATGATTTCTTCATTAATATTCTGATATAGAGTAAAGTACCATAAGCTTGAGTAGCCTAGCCTAAGCTACTAAAGGATAGAATAAGGTAAGTTAGAATAGGCTAGGTTAGGCTAGAATAGGCAAGAGTAGCTTAGGGTAGGCTAGACTAGACTAGGATAGGTTAGGTTAGAGTAGGTTAGGCTAGTGTATGC
This sequence comes from Pinus albicaulis, assembly GCA_034641835.2. Lineage (NCBI taxonomy): Eukaryota > Viridiplantae > Streptophyta > Pinopsida > Pinales > Pinaceae > Pinus > Pinus albicaulis. Next base: position 1,405,807,146 of record CM076579.1, on the reverse strand, counting down.
TAGGGTAGGCTAGAGTAGGCTAGGTTAGACTAGGATAGGTTAAGCTAGGCTAGGGGAGGCTAAGTTAAGCTAGGCTAGGCTAGGGGAGGCTAGGTTAGGCTACTATAGTGTAGGATAGACTAGGTTAGGCTAGGTTAGGTCAAGATAGGGTAGGTTAGGGTATCTTAGGCTAGGCTAGGATAGGTTATACTATGTTAAGCTAGGCTAGGTAAGAGTACACTATGTTAGGCTAGGCTAGGTTAGCCTAGCTTAGGTTAGGTTAGGTTAGGTTAGGCTAGGCTAGGCTATGTTAGCTTAAGTTAGGCTCAGTTAGGCTAGGCTATGTTAGGTTAGGTTAGGATAGGATAGGCTAGGATAGGATAGGCTAGAATAGGGTAGGTTAGGTTACGCTAGGTTAGGTTAGGTTAGGGTAGGATAGATTAGCATAGTCAAGGTTGGGCCACGATAAGATAGGCTAGGTTAGGATAAGATAGGTTAGGCTAGGTTAGGTTAGGCTATGCTAGGCTAGGCTAGGTTAGGTTAGGTTAGGCTAGGCTAGGCTAGGTTAGGTTAGGCTAGGTTAGGTTAGGATATGATAGGATAAGATAGGATAGACTAGGCTAGGCTAGGTTAGGCTAGGATAAGATAGGCTAGGTTAGGTTAGGATGAGTTTGATTAGGCTAGGATAGTTTAGGCTAAGATAAGCTAGGCTAGGTTAGGCTAGGCTTGGCTAGGCTAGTCTAAGCTAGGGTAGGCTAGGCTAGATAGGTTAGGATAGGTTAGTTTAGGTTAGTTTAGTTTAGGTTAGGATACATTAGGCTAGGCTAGGCTAGCTTAGGCTAGATTAGGCTAGGCTAAGTTAGGTTAGGTTAGGCTACGTAGGTTAGGATAGTATAGGTTAGGTTAGGGTTAGGCTGGGTTAGGTTATGATAGGATAGGGTAGGTTAGGCAAGGCTAGGGTAGGCTAGTGTAGGCTAGGTTAGCATAGGGTAGGGTAGGGTAGGCTAGAATAGGGTAGGATAGATTAGGGTAGGTTAGGCTAGGATAGGGTAGGATAGGGTAGGGTAGGTAAGGGTAGGTTAGACTAGGATAAGCTAGGGTAGGCTAGGTTAGGGTAGGTTAAGCTACGTTAGGTTAGGCTATGGTGGGTAAGGGTAGTGTAGGCTAGGCTATCGTAGGGTAGGCTAGGCTAGGATAGGTTAGGCTAGGGTAGGGTAGGCTAGGCTAGGCTAGTTTAACGTAGAGAAGGGTAGGGTAGGTTAGGGGAGCTTAGGTTAGGTTAGGCTAGGTTAGGCTAGGCTAGGTTAGGATAGGGTAGGGTATTCTAGGGTAGGCTACCCTAGGCTAGGCTAGAGTAGGCTAACCTAGGGTAGGATAGGGTAGGGGAAGGTAGGTTAGACTAGGATAGCCTAGGCTATCTTAAGCTAGGCTAGGATAGGATGGTCTAGGGTGGGCTAGGCTAGGGTAGACAAGGCTAGGCTCGTTTAGGTTAGGCTAGGTTGGGCTACGCTAGGCTATGTAAGGTTAGGTTAGGCTAGGATAGGTTAGGTTAGGTTGGGCAAGGTTGGGTGAGGCTAGGCTAGGTAAGGTTAGGTTAGGCTAGGTTAGGTTAAGTTAGGTTAGGTTAGGTTATGTTAGGTTAGGGTAGGCTAGGCTACGTCAGGCTAGGGTAGGGTACGGTAGGGTAGGTTACGATGGGTTATGTTAGGTTAGGCTAGGTTAGGCTAGGCAATGTTAGGCTAGGCTAGGCTAGGCGAGGTTAGGCTAAGCCATACTAGGCTAGGTTAGGCTAGGTTAGGCTAGGCTAGGCTAGGCTAGGCTAGGTTAGCCAAGGTTATGCTAGGCTAGGCAAGGCTAGGATGGGCTAGTCTAGGCAAGGCTAGGTTAGCCTAGGCTAGGCTAGGCTAAGCGACGCTAGGCTAGGCTAGGCTAGGCTAAGCGATGCTAGGCTAGGCTAGGCTAGGCTAGGCTAGGTTATTCTAGGTTAGGTTAGGATAGGTTAGGCTAGGTTAGGCTAGGCTAGGTTAAGCTAGGTTAGGCAGGGTTGGGCTAGGTTAGTTTAGGTAGGCCTAGGTTAGGTTAGTTTAGGTTAGGCTAGGCTATGTTAGGATAGGATAGGTTAGGCTAGGCTAGGCTAGGCTAGGCTAGGCCAGGGTATGTTGGGGTTGGCTATATTAGGCTATGCTACGGTTGGGTATGTTAGGCTACGCAAGGTTAGGATAAGGTAGGTTACATTAGTATAGGGTAGGCTATTTTAGGCCCGGTAAGCTAGGCTAGGCTAGGTGTAATATCCCAAAATGGGAACTATGAGCAAGGGATGCCTGAAAAAATGCATTTTTCAGGAATGACTCCTAGAGAATTCAAAACCAAGACATGGATCCCTTAGATCAATGTATCTATGACCAAAATCCAAGAGGAGGCTCCAAACAAATCACTCTAGGTGGGTTGAACAGATCTCCCACACCTAGTTGTCTTGAAAAAGTGCCAAGTGAAAATATGATCCTATCACTGAAGATCTTACCCTCCAATCAACATTGCAAACCCCCTCTGTAAATGTACTATGAAAATAAAATAGTCACTAAAGGATACTACGCTGTAGGTGGAATAAAATGTGTTGGCCAAATTCCAAGATCTGGAATATGCTATGAGTCCTCCCTTACTGATCTCCCAAAGGAAATAAGTCTCTCTCCTCTGAAGATCAAGCCAAGAAATGGTGTTTTGGAACCTCCACTGCAACACCCTGCAACACAATGTTATAATTAAGCAGAAATAACGTTGTAGTTGAAGGAGGTGGCTTGGCCTTGAGCATGAATGTGGAGAGATAAAGTGAAATCCCTCGAGAGGCCTCTTAAGAAAGAGAATGAATCCTAAAGAGGAATTCCTTATGCTAAACAACACTAAAAATCTGCTAAACAACAGGAGACTGCGAATAGTTTAAGAAAACTAAGAAATAACTAATCATAAGCATGAGTTACAATGGATGCCTTGCCCTCCTTTTAAACAAATGCAAGCTCCCTCTCCATGGGTCCCACTCATTAGGGTTTCCTTTATGAAGGAAAATTCCCTCCTCTTTCACTGCGCTATTTGACTTGGTCAAACTTGACCTTGTCTTTATGCAAATGTCCTCTTTCACACATGAGGGTGTGAAATCCAACTCCACTACTGATCTTATCTCATACGAAGAGGGATTTTAATCCTATTTCTGAATTATATGGGCCTCCTTACCCATTTATTCATTTCCTAAGTGAAAACAACAAAAAATAATATTCCATTTAGCTGCATGCTAAAAGTGGAATATTACAGTCCTCCACTCCCAACTGTTGCTTGTCCTCAAAAAAATACATAAGATAAAATCCTCCAAGGATCAAGAAGTTGTCTCATCAATATATCTCCAAGTTTTCCCTCCAACATATGCAAACTAGCTTTTGGTGAGCATCCCAAATAGCTATCATGTAAGAAATAAACATCTATGGAGGCAAAAATTGGCTGCCTATGAGCCTTTTTGAGGCATGATATTTGACATGAATTGGGATTTACCATCCACATATGAATCTCCCATCCAAAATATATCATCCATACAAAGTGAGTTACCTCCCAACATGGCAACTCATGGAAATCTCATTCAAACTTGAGCTCCAAAAATGAAGGTGGGCTGAAAATTTTCATATGGTAAGCATCATAGCCTACCCCACGCTATCCTCCTCTCCACTTGTGATAAGTGTAGACTGTGTTATTATCTCAAGTTGCAATGGTATTTCCCTTAAGTGGCAAAATTAAGAACAATCCTCCAAGGATCTCCCTTCCAACATTGGAGAACAAGGTGGCCCAAAACATTTCATCCATGGTGAATAGGACATGGTCATCATAGAGTATCCAAATGGGAAGTATGCTGAAGGTTTTACATGATGCTGCATGATATAAACAATGTCTCAAGAGGACACAACATAGTCTCATCCACTGTAACTTCAAAAATTAGCATGGAAAGTAATATAAAAAAATCATCACATCTACTAATGAATAGTAAATGGTTGAATGTGTCAACAATACATGATCAAACACTTGCTCATGGTTATACATTGAATGGCTATAAAACTCATGGCCCAGCCCAAAAGAAAACAAATGTGTGGCTATGTTGGACATATCTCCTCCCATGCTCCCATTAGAACATGTAATGCAAAAAATGTGGGAATTATCTCTCCTTAAGGACACATCCAACTCATGTGTCAATTCCCCAATCATGCTCTCAACAAGAATAGAAACAATATTAGCAAATGAAGTCATGATCAGTACAAGAATGAAGGAGATATTGATGGCTTCATGTGGTGCTTGAAGATACCAATAGCCTCCTAAGGATGTACAACACAGTCTTACAAACTGCTGCTTCAGAAATTTACATGGAAAAATGTTTCTTGGTACATGGTCAATCATGCATGTCATCATCTAGTAAATGGTTGGGTGCAAAAAATAAACATACATGTAATGATAAAACATTTGCCCAAGGCCACATAAAACATGGCTACGTCTGTCATATAGTTTGGCCCAATTTTGATCATGGAACAATATGAAAAACTTGCCCTCTTGTGGAGAAATGCATTGCATAGTAATGTTAAGATCATGAAATTATTGTGTTAGCCAATCAATAATTGGAAAAAAAAAATTCTTACCATATGCTGGAAGTAAGATGACACATGGGTCCATAAATGAGTCCTCCATAGTGGTTTGGTATGCATCCATGAAGAGGAATGAACTATGTGTTGCATGAAGATCCTCATTCTCATGCTTGGAAGCCCAAGTCAAGAAGAACATATCACCGTAATGGATGTCTCCATCCACTACCCTATCATCCTTACCCCCTCCTTTTCCACCAAGTGCATCCGATGTGAAGTGATCCTAGGGACAATCCATCCATATACCCTTAGAGAAAGTGCATGACATAGGGATCATGGAGGAAAAAGCGACTGAGTTGGGAAGGGGGTTTTTTGATGTTAGGATCAAATATTCCATGTTGAAGAGCAGCTTTAGGAAGCCCAAGCATAGAATTCAAGATTGCAATATCAACTTCAACAAAAAGAAAAAGAAATGGACACCATGGAAGATTTGTGCATGGAGGCCATTAAACATAGATACCCATCATACCCCTATGCACTCTACCTCAAAGAAAAATGGATCCTATCTAAAATCATAATACTAGCCTCTCATGGTTCCTTACCTTTTCATAACTAATGAGAATTCATTGAAATTTTCAACCAGTCAAGTATGGCACACAAGGAAAATATGGTAGAATTCTACATGCACAATATTTTGTTGGAAAACTTGAACATTCGGGACCATAATCGTAGAATGGGAGACATGCGGTTGAAGGAATTAGCCTCTTAGATGGTTAACGAGGAAGCTAGAGCACAATAAGTAAGGAGGGTCATGAGGAGAGAAAATAGGGAGCATATACATATTAGGGAAAAAATATTTAGTCGTAGGGGCATCATCAAAAACCATCTAAAGATAGAAAAGGATGATGCACTTGTAGAAAATTACCTCAACACACAAGTACAAACCATGGCCCATTTTGATGATGCTTCTAGGTTTTTGGGAGATGAATGCATAATGGCTAGTCAAAGGAGAAGGAATAGCCTCCCTCACTACCTCATAAACATGGAGTACCACACATAAAAAAGATTGAGAATTTCTCTAGAAAGGGCACCACTATACAAGAGGGCCATGCAGGCCAGGAATATTCAGTGGCCTAGTTTGAAACTTAGTCCACCCTTATTTTTGGGACTTAGTGACGGGAAAAACCAAGATGAGTAGAAAAAATTATGGTAGGAAGAAGAATAGAATGATGGATTTTACCCCCCTTAAGGGAATCCCACACTTCTTCCTTGTGAAGTTAGAGGGTTCATTAATGCTTTGAAAGATATGCAGAATGAAGACTAAGTTTCTTAGAGGATGAGCAAAAATTTGGTAGGGTTGTGATGATGAAAGCCATCATTAGGTATAATTGGAGGGGTTAACTGCCACCTATTTATCCTTATTAAGTCTCTCTTTCTCACATTTAAATTATATTATGGTCTTTTCTTGCAAGTGTAGATGGTGATTAAGGCTTGTCATACTTCCAATACCTAATATGGGTTAAATGGAAGATAATCATGAAGACCTTCCTTCTGCAATTTAAATTCAACCATTTACTTCATGAAGATACCTAGTTTGCTTCTATTTCTTGTGAGAGTTTAAATCATAAATCTATTTCCTTGTAGAATAGCTACATGTATTTTCTTGCTTTAGAATAGTCATTTGATGGTTAATAAAGTAATGGTTTTGAGTTAATGGTAGTTCTAGGTCTAATCCAGAAGTGTGGAAGACTTCACTCAGAAACCCTAGAAATAACACCCTTTAATAGGAATCAGAAGAGGATGACATGAGTAGAATACATCTGTTGTGTATATAGCACTTTCACCTTCAATTTTTTAAGAACCTCTGGCTGGTAAAGTAAAGTATATTAGCCCGTGGGAGTTGCAACATTCCTGGTAAAATACAAGGGCTCACCAAAAACCAAAGAAAAGTACATTTAGGATGGAAACCTATCCAAAATTAGCACCACAATCTTGTGGACAATTTTAAACTTAGGACTAGGTTGGACTAGGTTGGACCCGTAGCTTATCAATTAGATTTACCCACTCGCATTAAAATTCATAATGTTTTCATGATTCTTTACTTAAGAAACATATACATGATAGTTCTCACATTATTTATTGGAAAATTATATAGCTAGAATTCAAAGGAGACTCCCTCGAAGAACATCTCTATATTCTAGAGAGGAAAGAGATCTAGCTCTGAAATAGAGTATTTTTTTCATATTAAAGTGCAATGGAAGAAATTTACTACCAAAGAGGCTACATGGGAGCGAGAAGATGCGATTCTTGAAAACTATCCAAAAATTTTCCAGAGAGAAGAAACTAGGAATTAAACATCGAGGAAAATATAGTTAAAAGGGTGGAAGATGTGATATCCCTATGTTTTTTTAAATAATTAATATTTTTATATTTTTCCAGAATTAAACTATGTTGGATTCAATGGTGATTCCATAACTTATGTAAATGAACAATATACATGTGGTTATGAAATCAATAATTGCAGTTATAAATTAATGGGAACGGAAAATTACTTGAAATGAGACACTTAACTAAAGAGATAATTTCTAATCTCAACCATAGATAAGAGTGAGATAAATATTCCATGATAAATAGATGTTTCTAAAATAAAAAAATTAATTTATGGGAGACAAATATCCATTAAATATACTAGCTAGAGAAAACTTCAAGTACATTGAAGGATAAAGAACTCCTGAAGATAAAAAAGGCTTTAATAACAAAAGTACTTCCATAAAAGCAGGACAATGCTAATAGAAGAAAAGTTAATTAAGGAAGAAAAGGTATAAAACACCTAGGGAGGAGATGAAAGGGTTGCTGAGCTCCGAGGGATATTACTTGATATTAATCTTGGATTGGGGGGAACTGGTGGTCAATTCATGGTTGGGTGGAAAGTGTACTCATTTAGTGATTCTTTTGATTCTCTTGTTAGAAATTCTATGAGATTTATTTTGTTGATGAATAGGTAGCTGCATATTGTGTATTGAAGGAATGGATTGAAGTTAAAATGGTAATTAGGTTGGAAAGTAAACATATGCCTACTCTCTATTGAAGAACAAAGATACAATTTAGTGTAGAAAATATGTATTGTGCTAGAAATTATTTATGTACAAATGGTGTAGACAATATATTTTCATGGCTAAAGAGTTTGTATCTCGGTAAATTCTTTGTAGTGATAGGAATTATATTTTTTGTGATTAATATATAGGTTGAAAGGATTTTAAATGTGATTTTTGTTAAATTTTATTAATACTTGTCACTGATATGAAGGTATGATCTCTTGTTAATAAATTATTTATTATTACTATTTTAATATTATTGGTTGTACACTTGAGCTTTAACTATTTTATTCATTTTACCGTATATAAGAAAATAATAATTACCGGTTAGAGTAAATAGATTTTGAGAGTTAAAGTAGTGCACTTATAACACTGAGGTCATATCCTAATTTCTAAAATGTCCAAAGTTAAACCTAGGCATAAGGGATAACATAGGTGCATGATGGTTACCAAAGAAATGATTAAGTATTTCTGGTGCAACTTGATGTGTCATTGTAAATATAGTTAGGAAAATTAGGTTGTGTTGGAAGATAAAAGATATTATATGAAATTAGGGTAATAATGAGTTTGAATGCCTTCACTCTGATACAAAAAACTAGGGATATATTTTTAAGCGAGATGGATATTACGGTAATATATCAAAAAATTAGATTATTAAATGAAATAATTTTTTGGAAAATAAAATTATAAAAAATTGAGTACTAGAGTAAGTTAACTACTGTATTCAAAGAACACCCATAAACATAACCTCTGTAGAAATACTTTGTTAGTTAATTGATATTTATATCTTAACAAATTGACTAGTGAACCTAGTTTCAACCATCGGTATTAGTATGAGCTAAGTTAATTCACTACGGGTTAATCAACTGAATTGATCATGGACTTGTAATATAAATACAATACACATATATACTATACAAAGCCATATAACTATCACAATATGCATCCATATACAAATAAATTTCCCTTCTAGTGAGCAAGAACACACAGTTATAGGATCTCTTATGAACCCATGTAAAAAAGATAGCTCATAAAGAATATCAAAAAAATCCCATAGCAAAAAATTTAAATAGAAAGAAGAAAAAATATCAAACAAAAGGGAATAGACTACCCAATGAATAAAAATTAGCCATAATTACACAACCATTAAACAAAAAATAAAAGAACAAAACACAATTGAGTTATTCATATTTTCCACCAGATTAGACACTTGAAAAAATCAAGTGTTGGAAGGTGAAACTTGAGGAGAAGTACTAAAATCATCGACTTGAAAAACTCTATGTCAGGTGAGTTGAAGATGGGTGCAAAACCTCCATAGTCAGAGATAGGGTTTGAGGGTATCTGGTGTACCTGCAAAGTAGATGTCACAACCAACAAATGAGAATGATGTTGGAGAAAAACAAATAATATGCATTATTAAATAATTAGCGAGGGAATTCCCATTTATATTACCCGAGTATGAGTCAATGGAGCTTCTGTTCTTCACCATTTTGCTGAAAATGGAATATAAGTTAGCTCTGAGGTAGGAAAACCATATCCAAAAGAATATGTAATGAAAAACAACCATACATGCATACATGCAGTTGGAAGATCCATTAAATTACCTAAGAAAGTAAAGAAAAACAAAGGATTGATGCCTTTGTGCAATGATTGGGTCTTATGGCTACATAGACACCTTGCAAGGTCGAGTAAAATTGTTATTAGGAAAGACTCAAAATTTGAAGAATTTTCCTTTGGCATATATAAAACCCTGGTGCTTATAAGAGTAAATATTTTTCTAATGGAAATTTAAAGCAGAATAGGCATAAAAATTCAATTAGTAACTCACTAGTACATACAAAAAGGGAAGAAGCAAATTTGTCACCTTATGTAGCCATGGTTCTTGGAGATGAACCAATGAATCCAACAAGACACATCGACCTGTTAACCTATGCAATAGAAATTGAGTATTGATGACCATAATTTCACACCTTTAGGAGGATATGGAAAACCAAGAAACCAAATTTCAAAGTGATAATAACCACTCTTAGAAAATTTAAATTTACAAAACGGTCAAGTGTAGAACCCTTACCGTGGAAAATGAAAAAAAATGAAATAGTGCATTGAACCATAATACCTCAACACCATAAATAGTGCACTATCGTTGTGTTGTAAAAATAGTGTTGGTATATTTGAGGCTATTACCAATTTCCAATTACAGAAGAGAAAAAATAGAGTGACGACAGCGATATGAAAACCAGGAAAAAATGCCGATTAGTTCACAGGAAATGTCTATACAAGCTTAAGGTTTGGGTGGAAAGATAAGAACCATTAAATGGGGACAACAAATCTACGCCCTTCACATAGTCATACGATACCTTTTCCTCATCATGTGTTATCATTCGCTCATTAGATGGGATAGCGTTGGCCACATGGATGCATTAGGGGTAATGTACTTGTCATGTGGTGAGTTACCATACATAATTTATGTGATATGACCTAATGGTATAGTAATTAATAAATCACCATATTACTTGGGGAAATAAATAAGAAATGGGGGTCAGATAGTTAGGTTTAAATGTTATGATATTCATCTAGGGAGATGGTACTTCCATATAGTAACTATGCAAATGATCCAATTATCAGCATAGGGGAAATTAAAGATGCATGAAACATTAGGTAATAAGTGCATAGATATAATTCGTCACGATCAACTATTTTGCAAATACAATAAGAAAATATAGGAATTATATGCCATGCAATAACATATGAAAATGATTAGTAAGGAAGTTAAAAAAACAAAATAATGTGTGATATATGAAGAGAAAATGTGACATTTTAATTTATATTGTAAAATCGATGTTAATTTATAACTATTATCTATATGTTATATATTTTAATGTGATATGATTTTATTTTATCTAAAAGAAATGTTAGTAATTTTATTAATTAGAAACAAAATTACAATATAAAAAAATGAAATTAAAAAATATTTACATCTAGCTTCTAACATGTAAGATGCAATGTCTACAAATCTACTCAATATTGGGTTGTAGAGGGCCTCTCTGTGTAATGATTCTAAAAGCTATGATTAAATATATTTTTCATTTTCAAACTTAATTATTTAATGGATGATTGGTAGTATCGATGTCTATTGTGACAAACTCTAATATTTTTAAATTGATTGTCCTAATCTTATTATTGGGCTTATATATGTCAAAGTTTGATAAAGATTTAATAGGTGTTTAACTAATGTGTAGGAATTGACCACTAAAACTTTATGTTGCACTCTTTCAAATCATAAAGTTCATATGAACCTTGTATATCCCATTTTTTTATATAAAAATACATTATTCTCACACACTATATATTCTTTCATTCAAACATAAGCTTAAACACACACAAAGGTCTTCCATACTAGTTTGACCACAATCTAGTTCTTTGTTTCACATTAAATTCCATAATATCCACATAAAAAAACTATTCATTGTTATTCATGACTGATTTTGATTTCTTTTATTATGTTTACAAGCTTGTTATGTTATTGCATAAAACTAAACTCACTCATGGATAGCAAGTAGTTGTCAACTAAGTCACCTAATTCATGTTAGTATTCAAGTTTGAGAATATATATATGTGTGTGTGTGTTTGTGTGTATAGTAAAATTATGTATTCTCCCTAAACATATGATAAAAATATCACTTGTAATCTAGATCATATAATTTTAATAATAATTTGGTAGGATTTTAAAAACTTCAAAACATAATAAAGATAATAAGTTATTATAAAATTATGATTTTTTTTTAAATATTATTCTTATTAAAAAAAAAAAAATCATTATTTAAATATTTTAATAATAATAAAAGAATTAATTAATTTGATTTATATAATGTAAACTAGACATAATTTAAACTAAAAATATTTAAAAATTAAAATTTAATATTTAATATTTATATTTATACAAAAATTAATTCATATTGAAATTATTAAATTAAATTTTATCTATACCTTGCATCTATTTTAGTGTTATGGAACCAATCAAGGACTGATGGTGATGTCAGTAAAATAACATTGTGGAGGTCATTACAATCAGTGAGTATGGATTTGTTCAAAAGCTAACAGAGAGGTCTCAAATATCACTAAGCTTCACCCCCTTTTTTTTCAAAAAAAAAAAAAAAATTGTGGGTCAAATTCTGTTGAACTTCAAGAGCTCTTCATAACTTTTCTAGCATTAATATATGGATTTCATTAGAGATTTAGGTTTATTTAAAATTGAATTTACTAGCAATTGCACCATATGTTGCAAAGGAAACGCTGTAAAGCCGTAACATAGAAAATAGTAGTATAGAGGAAAAAATATGTGATATGTTATGTGATTTAATGGAATATTGAACTTACAAAGATGCATTAATTTATTTAAATTAAATTAAATTGGTTTTTTATAACCTAGGCATGCTCTTCCTTTCATAGTGATGTCTTATTATGCACTATGGGCCACATGGCAGACTATTCTCTGGTGAAACAACAATAATAACATCCATAATAGCCATCTCTTCTTTTATAATACAAAATAAAAAAATCAAAACCCTGAATACTTTTGTTGTTGTGAAGCAGAAACATCAAAATTTCCCACTTCAAAAACCCAAAGCTTGCAGTCTATCTTCAAAGCCTTAAAGCCTTAATTTATATTGAATGAAGCCATTAGTGGGAAATGATTTATGGTGAATGAGATGCAACTAATATCTGACCAGAATATGAAGACAAAATTAAAATATCCACCTCTTCTTTTATCATACAAATTAAAATATCAAAACCCTAATTACTCTTACTATTGTGAAGCAGAAAAATCAAAACGTCCCACTTCAAAAGCCCAAAGCTTTCAATATGTCTTCAAAGCCTTAATTTATATTAGAGGGAATAACTAATATCTTTTTATTTGCATTTTTATTATACACTAAAAGAACTACTAATATCCTTTTATCCTTTTTATCATTTTGAGCATGCAATGCTATAAGAGTGTTATAAGTCCTTGCAAACAATGAATGATGAACAATTAGGTAGAAAACCTGCTTCCTGCATTTTGCTAATGAAGTAATTTGATTCATCTAGAAGTCCCGAACTTGCAAGTGTCTAAATGACAGAGGAATAACATCTCAAAATTAAATATAACAACAATGATAATCTTTAAAGAGCACGCTCATTTCATATTATTGAATAAGAACCATAAAAAGAATTAAATCTTCTAAAAAGAACATTTTCATCTTCCATAAGGTATATAAAGTTCATCTTATGGTAAGGTATATAAAGTCTTTGTATTAAAAGAGTATTAACGATTGAAAAAGTTCTATTGCAGTGTCGAGCAAAAACACTGCAGTACTAGGCCTAGTGTTGGCTTCAGCCCACCACATATACACAAATACGCACGATAATATAGTTGACACAACATAGTAAACACAGACAACCACACATAGAGCACAGTAGACACAGACAACTACACATACAAAATCACCTTCTATTCATACCCTAATAGGTATCACAAAAGACCAACATAAATTTCACTTCGACGAATCACCACCACAAGTACACACGATAATATAGTCGAAACAACACAGTAAACATAGAAAACCACACATACATAACAGTAAACATAGACAACTACACATAAAAAAGCACCTTCTATTCATACCCTAATAGGCATCACAAAAGACCAACATAACTTTCACTTCGACGAATCATCACCAAAAAGACGGAGCACTAGATGCAGATTAGATTCCTTATCAATGTTATAATCAGCAAGAGTACGTCCATCTTCCAGCTACTTATGAACAAAAATCAGCCTCTGCTGGTCAGGAGGGATGCCCTCCTTATCCTGTATCTTAGCCTTCACATTATCAATGGTGTCTAGTTTTTTTTATCTAATAAATTTTACAGACTTAAAAAAACAATCCTCATAAGATATAATAAATCCTTTGATAATCGTATCAATACCTCATATATATTTCTTAATTTCCTCATATATATTTCTTAATTTCATTGTGAAATACACTTCTCTTCAAAATAGATTTATGCTAACCAAAAATCTTATTATATATATTTTTATTTATTTTATTATTGTAATACATTTACTTCATATCTATTTAATATTAATTTGTTTATTTATATAATTTTAAATAATATATATTTATTTAATTGATATTAATCATTCATAAATATTCAACCCTATATCTATATATGTTATGTCATGTAATATTCATGATGCATTCCATTTAACCTATAAAATAAATAATTTATATGTTGTTAATTCATTTCTTAACCTAAGACATTGTTATATTTATAATGCATTCTATTTAATTTATTTAATTAATATTAATCATTCATATATATTCAACCCTCTATTTATATATGTTATATCATGTAATATTCATGATGCATTCCATTTAATCAATAAAATAAATAATTTATATGTTGTTAATTCATGTCTTAAGATAAGACATTGTTATCTTTATAATGCATTCTCTTTTATTAATCGTGATTTATATCGGAGGATAATTTTAAATTTTTATTAAATTGGTGCTTAGTATTTTATTGGACTGAAATGTTTTACATTATTATTATATTTAATTAATATTTTTTTATTAAAAAGGGATTGTTTGCAAGTAAATGAAGCACTTAACGATGGACTATCATGTGTGTTGCAAAGAGGATATTTGATAAGTGTCCATTTTTTACTAGTACATATCATTGAGTGATTGAAGGGTAGATTTTCAGTCCCCTGCAAGGTTTCCAGGTTCTAGCATGTGGTGTGGATGCTGCATAATTCTAATCCAGAGGCAATATTCAGACGGATCCCAGCTTGGGGAAATTGGTCCACTTCTATCTTTGTCATTAATCCAAGTGAAAGGATCCTCAATTTATTTCTTTCATTGATTATCTATATTGTACAATCTCTTACATGTTATTGATAGGAATTTTATTGTTATTGTTCATTACTAGGGTTTTATGAGCGATGATAATTTTATCACTAAAATAACATCTATTTATTAAAGTAATTTATCAATACATGTTGTTCAAATGAAAGATTGGATACTATATTTTCGGTGGAAGATAATATTGGAATATCATTTTATTTATCATTTTAATTTACTTTGATGCATCCAAAATCTGTCTATATGTAATTGTAAACAACTAATGCGCATGGATTTTTTTTAAGAACTAGCGCTCTTAGATTCTTTCTATTATAAACCCTCTGATACTCGCGACTTGTAGTTGAGAAACCAATGATAATGGTATACTTAGTGCCATTGGTATCGGATTTACTCAAGGATGAATAATTCTCTCACATGACACAACTGCATGACACAACTGATGATAATCAAGGTGTAAGACCTATATATATATAAATATTCTTTTGTCACTATTTTTTTATATTGTTTGAAATGTGTTACTCTCTCAATGTGGAAGTCAAGTTGACTTATAATTCGTTAAAATAAATAGGATGTAGGAAAAAAGAAAGGCTCAATTATAAAAATCAAGCATGGTTTTGTTAAGGTGCAGTTATCTTATATAAATATATAAATTTTTGAATATATATAATTAATTGATATTTATTGATGTTAGTTGAAGTTAGTCTACTTATTTTATTTAATTCAAAATATGTAAAGTAATTTTAATATAATTATCAACTAAATTTAGGTTTTTGATAGATAATTTTAACATTAAATTATAAAATATATTACAATATTAAATTATATTGAAAATATTTTATATTAAGAAGCTATAATTCAATCTATGTTAAAATATGAAGTCTATATACTTACCTTAACACAAATTTAGTTTAAATCAATTATGATAAGTGAGACATTAAATTAAAAAACTACATGTTTTTACTTTTATAAAACTCATTTAAATGCTTATAATCATATAATCATATGTTTTTTAGACATATTATTTACAGAAAACTATAAATAATGTATATATGGAACATATAGTAAAATTTTCAGAAAATATTTATAATATTGAGTATTTTAGATATCTTAAAATATATGATAATACGTATTTAAGATGTAAATTAAATTAAAAAAATACATATAAATAATATAGATTATTAATGAAACAATAAATTAATAAATAAGAAAAAAAACACCTCAACAAATAAATATTTATTTTGTGATATATAGCAACTATTTTAGTTATAATGGAATTTTAAATTTTATTTATTTATTTACATATAACCATTATTTTAGTTATAACTAATTTTTAAATTTAAGAAAAATATTTTTTAAAGTTTTTAAAAAATAAACTTCCATTTTATTAACAATTATATATTAGCTCATCTTCAAAGAAAAATAAAACAACTTAACCAAAAAAAATACAATTACTAAACCATTTTCATTCCATTAGTCTTTATCTATGAAAGTGCAGTATGATTCAGTGCGTACATTTCATCCATTACCACACAATTCCGGCATAATGCTATAGTTCGTTATAGTTCTCAGCATAGTTGAACTTTCCGGCATAATGCTATAGTTCCTCTTTTATTCTCAGCACAATTGAACTTTCTTGAAGACAAATATATAAAAGGAATAACATAGTCACCATGAAACCAAATATCAAGAGACAACACACAACGAAATTTGCATTTGAAGACATCTGAAAAATATTGCAACCATGACCAAAATCAAGGCATCAGAAACAATAAATGAAACCTAACATAGTAAAAAATATCCAAGTTCATAGCTTTACAGGAAATCAAGAAAACTTTTTTATGCTAAATTACAAACCCTCAAAAATATTTTATCCTAAATTACAAACCTTGAAAAATTGAAAAATAAATGTACTTCTACAAAAACCATAAAATACCTAAATTATCAAAACTTTATAAAATTTATAGGATTACAATACTCTAGAATAAGACAGTGTAGATATTGGTTTTTCCAATAAGAGTCATGGGTACGTCATGAGAAAAACAACATGAGAAAAACAACACGGTTACCCTAATAATGCTTAGCCATAATGTTTCAAATTTGTCAAAATTTAACGAGAAGAAACAAATATTCTTCCCAAACACACAACAATCCAATCTTATAAAGAAATTAAGAAGGCTGAGTTGCCATACCTGTAAATAAAAGCTGTCGAAAATATTCACAAGGAGATAGAAAAAACAAGCGTGCCTATGAAGATCACGGGAAGGGTGGGTTGTATTTATAGGAACCAAAGATGTATTTATAGGATCAGTGAATGCAAATCGTAGGAACCAAGTTCATCTTTGTAGCCCCAAAACGTAGAACCACGCACACATGGAGCCGCACAAGTGGATTGGCATGATGCAACCTTCTGCATTGCCTGAATCGTATCTTGGCATCCTGGCTGATGAGGTTGTAGTGCCAGGGTTTTGACATCCGCTTAGTCCAGCTCCCTCGACATCCGCTTCGTCCAGCTCCCTCGGGTCTAAATCGAAGGAGAGGCACAGAACATGAAGGTAGAAACTCTGGTATCAAATATTTTGGAGAAATCAAAGGATTCTTAGACATTTCTTTCAATTTCATGGCCACACTTCACTTGTTTAACGGTTTTCTTATTTTAACTAATTAATAACCATATTTAATCGTAACGTCCATAGTGTTTCAATAGTCCAACATCCAAATCAATGTTACACAATAGTACATGTGGAATTTGAGGAAAGTTGTTTTCAAATAAGAACGCTTTACAGCGTAAATATTTCTAAATTCATATTAGGTTCACAATTTTTGAATTTGGAGGGTAATATTAGCTGATCCTGGTGACTTTTGATGTCAAGGCCACCTAGTATTTATGGAGGTCTATGTAAAATGGCTTCACTTCTATTATTTTTTTTAACTTAAAAAAATCATATAATAGAGATTATCTCATATTTTAGATAACATTATGTCCACTTTTAATCCATTGGTCACTTACATGTCTATTTCCACTTTTGTGCTGCATATGTTAGGTGTTTTTATTAGGGTAGTACCTTTTAAGCTAGTGGCAGATCCCAATTAAGAGAGTGGAGGTTCAAAATTTGTACACCCATTTTGGGCAATCAAATAAAAATTCCTTAAAAAATCACAATATTATCATACAATGTTGTGACACAATTTTTCATATAGTAAGCTTTATAAAATCATTCCTACCACAATTGGAGGTACCTTGTTTTAGTAATAAGATAATTATAAAAAATATATATCATACATAATCCTTAATATCTATGGTCCATAATCTATTAAAGTTAGGTCTTATTATTTTAATTTTCGTTTCTATCCATAATCGATATAACCTTAGACTTATTATTTTAATAGGCTTTGTATTAAATTTAATGACCATATTAGTTTGTTTTTACAATATTTAAACTAAAAATTTCATATATATTATTTAAAACAAATATATTTTAATTAAAACTAAATGATAAGATTGTAATATTATGAAATCTAACATGTTTAAGTACAATGTAATGCTATTTTTATTGTGTGTCCCTATCAACATATGCAACAACTCTTACCATTATCTTTTAATTGAAATATTATAATTTTAATATAAATATTATAATTTTATAATAATTCTTTTATATTCTAAAAATAGCCCTAAGCAAGCTCACATTATGGAGATGGAAAATTTTATGCTTTGTTCCGTGACTTCATAATAACTACATGCCTTATCCCATCACCATAATTGATGTTGATGACCATGTAAGTGGATAGAATGTAGTTATGAAAACAATATTAGAAAGTGGATTGTTATATTCCTTTTAACAATGAACAAAAAATCCAAACAGGTAGAAATGATGTGATGCTATCCCTTCAAACGGCTTGAAATCAAACGGCTAGGGAGGACATGGCACGGCCACTCACAAATTAGCCGTTGATTAAAAAAGCTGTGAGGCAGAGTTATATGATAAGGATTTTGATTATGATGTTAACAAGTTAAATTACTTTTGATTCTCCTCTGCAAAGCTGGACACAGAAATAATGTTTTTTTTAAACGACTTGGTGAAGGAGACCGTGCGAATGGATCCTCCCCTACTTGGTGAAGGAAAGCCTGCAAATGTTTCGTGTCACACTATGACTACATCCCGGCGAAGGCCAACGTGGAGTTCTACAGTGCGGGGATGGGGAGTTCTTAGGAGAGAAGTTGGGGCTCTCTGATTTGATTATTTTTCTCTGTTTCGATTCGTTTTCTAGTAGGGTGCCATTTTTGGATTTCTTCCAAGTGCGAAATATTCATTTATATTGCATATTTTTATGATCAATTTCTAAGAATTCTGGTAGCACACAAACATGATCTCTATTCCTTTTTTTTCCATTGATGTATAGTTTTATGAGATTAATTGTAGGATTAACCATATTATTAAAATATTTGATTGATAGGGTTTGGGCCTTCTTTTAATTGCTTATTCTATGAGATTAGATGATTTAGATGAGATTATTGGATTTCTTAAAATGATTTTCAATTATGTTTTTATGATTTACAAATATGTTTTTCATTTATGTCTTTTAATTTATGTTAGATTTTATTTTCACATTATTACTTTGGTTAAATTCAATGTATTTTAAATTGTATTTACATACATTTAAATTATTTTAAAGATTTTTTCTTATATTTAAACTTTTATTAATAGCTTTTCATTAATTTATTTTTTGAATGATTTCTTCATTAATATTCTAATATAGAGTAAAGTACCATAAGCTTGAGTAGCCTAGTCTAAGCTACTAAAGGATAGACTAAGTTAAGCTAGAGTAGGCTAGGCTAGGCTAGAATAGGCAAGAGTAGCTTATGATAGGCTAGATTAGACTAGGATATCCTAGCTTACAGTAGGTTAGGCTAGTGTATGCTAGGGTAGGCTAGAGTAGGCTAGGTTATACTAGGGTAGGTTAAGCTAGGCTAGGGGAGGCTATGTTAAGATAGGATAGGCTAGGCGAGGCTAGGTTAGGCTACTATAACGTAGGATAGACTAGGTTAGGCTAGGTTAGGTCCAGATAGAGTAGGTTAGGGTATCTTAGGATAGTCTAGGATAGGCTAGGGTAGGATAGGTTATACTATGTTAAGTTAGGCTAGGTAAGAGTACACTATGTTAGGCTAGGGTATGTTAGGCTAGGCTAGGTTTGCCTAGGTTAGGTTAGGTTAGGTTAGGCTAGGGTAGGGTATGTTAGCTTAGGTTAGGGTGGGTTAGGCTAGGCTATGTTAGGTTAGGTTAGGTTAGGTTAGGATAGGATAGGCAAGGAGAAGATAGGCTAGAATAGGGTAGGGTAGGTTAGGGTAGGGTAGGATAGATTAGGCTAGTCTAGGCTGGGCCACGATAAGATAGGCTAGGTTAGGCTAGGTTAGGATAAGATAGGTTAGGCTATGTTAGGTTAGGCTAGGCTAGGCTAGGCTAGGCTAGGTTAGGTTAGGCTAGGCTAGGCTAGGCTAGGCTAGGTTAGGTTAGGTTAGGCTAGGCTAGGCTAAGTTAGGTTAGGCTAGGTTAGGTTAGGCTAGGTTAGGTTAGGATATGATAGGATAAGATAGGATAGATTAGGCTAGGCTAGGTTAAGCTAGGATAAGATAGGCTAGGTTAGGTTAGGATGAGATTGATTAGGCTAGGATAGTTTAGGCTAAGATAAGTTAGGCTAGGTTAGGCTAGGCTTGGCTAGGCTAGTCTAGGCTAGGCTAGGTAGGTTAGTTTAGGTTATTTTAGGTTAGGTTAGGCTACATTAGGCTAGGCAAGGCTAGCTTAGGCTAGACTAGGCTAGGCTAAGCTAGGTTAGGCTAGGCTAAGTAGGTTAGGACAGGTTAGGTTAGGTTAGGATAGTATAGGTTAGGTTAGGCTAGGTTACGATAGGTTAGGTTAGGGTTAGGCTGGGCTAGGCTACGCTAGGGTATGGTAGGTTAGGCAAGGCTACGGTAGGCTAGTGTAGGATAGGTTAGGCTAGGTTAGGGTAGCGTAGGCTAGCGTAGGGTAGGATAGATTAGGGTAGGTTAGGCTAGGACAGGGTAAGATAGGGTAGGGTAGGGTAGGTAAGGGTAGATTAGGCTAGGATAGGCTAGGGTAGGCTACATTATGGTAGGTTAGGCTATGATAGGCTAAGCTATGGTGGGCCAGGTTAGTGTAGGCTAGGCTAGCATAGGGTATGGTAGGGTAGGCTAGGTTAGGCTAGGCTAGGCTAGGCTAGGCTAGGCTAGTGTAAGGTAGAGTAGCGTCTAGGGTAGGTTAGGGGAGCTTAGGTTAGGTTAGGCTAGGCTAGGTTAGGCTAGGCTAGGTTAGGTTAGGCTAGGTTAGGCTAGGGTAGGGTAGTCTAGGCTAGGCTACCCTAGGCTAGGCTAGAGTAGGCTAAGCTAGGGTAGGGTAGGGTAGGGGAAGGTAGGTTAGGCTAGGCTAGGCTAGGCTATCCTAGGCTAGTCTAGGATAGGATGGTCTAAGATGGGCTACGCTAGGGTGGGCTACGCTAGGCTCGGTTAGGTTGGGCTAGGCTAGGCTAGCTAAGGTTAGGCTAGGCTAGGATAGGTTAGGTTAGGTTGGGCAATGTTGGGTGAGGCTAGGCTAGGTTAGGCTAGGTTAGATTAGGTTAAGCTAGGTTAGGCTAGGCTATGTTAGGTTAGGGTAGTGTATGGGTAGGGTTGGGTAGGGTAGGGTAGGGTAGGGTAGGTTATAGTAGGTTATGTTAGGTTAGGCTAGGTTAGGCTAGGAAATGTTGGGCTAGGCTAGGCTAGGCGAGGTTAGGCTAAGCTAGGCTAGGCTAGGCTAGGCGAGGTTAGGCCAAGCTAGGCTAGGCTAGGCTAGGCAAAGCTAGGTTAGCCAAGGTTACGCTAGGCTAGGCAAGGCTAGGCTAGGTTTGTCTAGGCAAGGCTAGGTTAGTCGAGGCTAGGCTAGGCTAGGCGAGGTTAGGCTAGGCTAGGCTAGGCTAGGTTCGTCTAGGTTAGGTTAGGATAGGTTAGGTTAGGTTAGGCTAGGTTCGGCTAGGCTAGGTTAAGCTAGGTTAGGCTGGGTTAGGCTGCATTAGTTTAGGTAAGGCTAGGTTAGGTTAGGTTAGGTTAGGTTAGGCTAGGCTATATTAGGATAAGTTGTGGGCGAGGCTAGGCTAGGCTAGTGTAAGATAGTGTAGGCTATGTTAGGATAGGTTAGGCTAGGCAAGGCTAGGCTAGGCTAGTGTAAGATAGTGTAGGCTATGTTAGGATAGGTTAGGTTAGGATATTTTAGGCTAGGTTAGGCTAGTTTATGCTAGGTTATGCTAAGCTACGTTAAGCTAGGATAGATAGGCATGGTTAGGTTAGGGTAGGCTCAGCTAGGTTAGGCTTGGTTAGGTTAGGTTAGGCTAGGTTAGGGTAGGCTATGCATGGTTGGTCATGGTTAGGCTAGGTTAGGCTATATTATGATAGTCTTGGATAGGTTAGGCTAGGAGATGCTAGGTTAGGTCAGGCTAGGCTAGGCTAGGGTAGGAGAAGTTAGGTTAGGTTAGGTTAGGCTAGGTTTGGCTAAGTTAGGCAAGGCTAGGTTAACTTAGGCTAGTGTAGGTTAGGTTAGGCTAGGATAAGGAAGGTTAGGTGAGGCAGGGTTAGGCTAGGTTAGGCTAGGCTAGGTTAGGTTAGGTTAGGTTAGGTTTTCATTAGGCTAGGTTAGGTTAGGCTATGTTAGGCAAATCTAGGTTAATCAAGCTTAGGATATGTTTGGCAAGGCTAGGTTAGGCTTTGCCAGGCTAGGTTAGGCCAAGCTAGGCTAGAGTAGGCTAGGTTAGGTTATGTTAGACATGGCTAGGTTAATCTAGGCTAGGCTACGATAGGTTAGGCTAGGTTAGGTTTTGCTAGGTTAGGGTAGGTTAGGCATGGATAGGCATGGCTAGGTTAGGCTAGGATAGGCTAGGTTATGCTCGGCTTGGTTAGGGTAAGGTAGGGTAGGCTAGGCATGGCTTGGTTAGGCTAGGCAAGGGTAGGCTATCGGTTAGGCTAGGCTAGGGTAGGTTAAGTTAGGATATGCTAGATTAGGATAGGTTATGTTACGGTAGGTTAGGCTAGGTTAGGTTAAAACGAGTTATGTTAATTTCTATGAGTTATGTTAAAATGGCTGACTTATACGAGGAATTTGCATGAAATTAAATAGAGAAAATTATTATGGCTATAATTACATATTCCTGTGTTTATAATGATTATATTCATGTGTTATATTTTCTAAGTTATATTTTGAGTTTGAGAGAATTCTAACTTAGGCTTTGGAAAGAGAATCTAAATAACTAGATTCTTAGAGTATCTAATATAAAAAGGAGTAAGGTTAACCCTCAATATTAAACACATACATAGAAAGTACAAATTAAAACTAAAATAAATAAGGTAAAACTTCCACTTAAGAGTGAGTTGGAAAAAAATTAAGTGGAACTATTGAGAGTTCTTATAAATGAATATGGGAAATGATTTTAGATAAGGAAACATGGAATATATTTAATATTCTTGTATACCATTTATATTAAGGTTTTTTGTGAGTATGGTTAAATATCTTGATTAGGAGTGGAAAAATTATACTAAATTTGTTATACTAACAAAATCCTTATCTTAGGAAATTATACTAGAGTAGATACTTTAACTTAGTTTTAATAGAATAAATAGTAGGTTAAAGTATGTATACATAATCATAATTAGCATATATATGCATGAATTTGTATACAAACACTTAAATATTAAATTTCATGAAGAATCCCTATCAGAGGTAAAGGGACTAGTACAAAGGAGTAGAGACCATGGAGCAACCAGGGAAAGCTTTGTATTTAAACAATATAAGAAATGTCATATTAAGATGTGTATTTGAAATTTCAGAAAATTATTTTCTTACTACAATTACTTTAAATTACATAGGTAAATTATGTGGATTATAATGGAAAAAAAAAAACCTAACAAATACTCACAATGAAGGAATATAACTTTAGGATAGGAAAAATACTTTTAGAAAAGTTAAGGCCTAGCCAATACAAATTTAAGATGACACATGCCTTTACCTTCTATTAAATATTGAAAGAAAAGAACCCATGTTGGGTGTAGCCTTCCTATTTTTTTTAAAGATAAATTGTTGGTCAATTACATATAATGAATACAATTATATATGAAAAATATAATAAGAATAACAATGAAAAATATATAAAACAGTGGTAGAGCATAATTACATACTAGCCATAGCCATAGAAAGATAACAATAAACTATGCGTTTACTATACATTACAGAGGAAAACAAGTATACAATTAGGTTATTAGAAAATAAAAATGTGGAAATGGTATATCAACCCAACAATTAAAAGAAACATATATACAATCACAAGGTCTATAAGGACTTGAAAAATTATAAGATCTCGACCATATATACCTAATACATAGGTTAACCAACGTATTGCCTAAAATCGTTTGAAGGAAGAATAATATTTTGCTCAAAATAAGATGACCCATAATATAAAGGCATTTTTCCTTTCCCGGGAAATCATAGACCAATACCTCTCAAACATATAGATGAAAAGTACTTAATTAAGCATATACGAATGAACTGTAAGGAAGAGAAAGGAACTAACTTAGTCTTGATTGTCGAAAAGAGTCACGAGATAGAAAAAGTATAGTACAAATGCACTCAATTGAATCGATACCTATATGAGAGTAAAAAACACGGAATTTAAAAAAGAGTAAAAGAATGTGATTGTATTTATCAGAACAAATGATGATTTACTTTAATAGAGAATGAACCCAAAGTATATATTCTCAAGATTGAATGTGGTGAATCCATTTCTATTACCTTGTAAAGTTCAACAACAAATAAATGTTAGCATAATATCTTAAAGAAAGAGGGTAAGTGAAGAAAGAGGGTAATTATTTTTCAGGAGTGAAGAACTCTATATCAAATTAATTAATGGTGCAACAAAATTATAAGTAATAATACTTTAAATAATCATTTTAAAAGAGAGAATAAAAATAATGGAAGAATTAGGGTTTAATAATTAAAAAACATGAAGAGAGAGTAACTATTTTCTGCCAAGAATATAAGAATTAGGTGATCTACATTGATAATTAAGAAAATATTTCAAGCCTCAAAAGGCATGGTCATTACTAGAATAAAAAAAAAAAATCAATAAATAACATTTAGGGTTTCACGGATAAAAACCCTAGGTAGAAATGGGAAATCAACCTTGTAGTGACAATTGGTTGAATGCAAAGTTAAAGCCAAAATAGAAATTACCAAGGATACCATGGAGGAGTAAACAAGCAACTAGTAAGTCAAAGTGAGGTTGAATTCATAGAGAATTAAGGGAAACAAGTATTGATAGAGGAAATTCACCTTGAATCGTTGTATAAGAAGAAAATAATTCGGTAGTGGATCACATTAAGGAATACTTGAGATTGCTCTAATTAAAAACCCCTTCATTTCTACATTTTCTAATCGATAAAAATACACAAGTCAGAAAACCAAATATGAGAATGAGGTGAGTTGAAGTAACAAGAACAAGAAAAATGGAATTCAAGTGAAGAATGTTAGCTCTATGACAAATATATCCACAAGCATTCCCTTCTCATGTAAATATGTCAAATAATGGAGAAAGTGAGAATAATAGCTCTGGAATAGGTATAAAATAATAAATATAATATTCAAAATATTGATCAAATAATAAAATAATAAGCATTGTACTCAAAATTTTACAAATGACCCTATGAAATAATTAGGTATCTTCGTCTTTAAAACAAATTGAAGGGTTGCAAAATACTTAATTCAATTCTATTTTAGGTATCTTCATCTTTGAAATTGGGTCAAATGGGAGAAGAGAATACCTAGAATTCCATTAGTACATCCAAAGAATTCCATTTTATTTATAAATTATTTTTTAGGAGTCTCTTAATAACCATAACATCAAAGCATAAGTATTGGTATTGGATGATTAAATTTATAGTTTTTTTTTTATGTTTTTTCAATTATGGTTTGAGGATTTTGATTTTATAAATTATATAATATTTATTTCTTTCCAAATAAAAATATTTAGAATATTTATAGATTAATAAAATAATGTTTAGAATATTTATAGATTAATAAAATAATATTTAGAATATTTATAGATTAATAAAATAATAAACATTATGGTGGAAATTTTACAAAGGAATCTATGAAATAATTAGGTAATTTTTTCTGTCGAACAAATTGAGCACCTAATTGTATTGGAAATTGGCTCAAATATGAAATAATTAGGTATCTTTTCTATAAAACAAATTGAATTGGAAATTGGATTTAATTAGAAAATAAAATACTCAAATTGAAAAATTCCACTAGTATGTCCAAATAATTCCATTTTATTGATAAATTATTCTATTCTTAAGTAGAAATAATTCAATTTTTTTTAAATAATTTTTTTAGGAGCCTTCTAATAACCATAAAGTCAAATCACAAGTATTGTACCGATTTTAGTGTTATGGAACCAATCAAGGACTGATGGTGATGTCACTAAAATAACATTGTCTAGGTCATTACAATGAGTGACTATGGAGTTGTTCAATAAAAATTCCTTAAAAATTCACAATATTATCATACAAAGTTGTGACACAATTTTTCATATAGTAAGCTTTATAAAACCATTCCTAACACAATTGGAGGTACTTTGTTTTAGTAATAAGATAGTTAGAACAAATACATATCATACATAATCCTTAATATCTATGATCCATAATCTATTAAACTTACGTCTTATTATTTTAATTTTCTTTTCTATCTATAATCAATATAACCTTAAAATTATTATTTTAATCCGCTTTGTATTAAATTTAATGACCATATTAGTTTGTTTTTATAATATTTAAACTAAAAAGTTCATATATTATTTAAAACAAATATATTTTAATTAGAACTAAATAATACAATTGTAATATTATTAAATCTATTATGCTTAAGTACAATGTAATGCTATTTTACATTTCAATAACTTTATTCTTGTGTCCCTATCAACATATGCAACAACTCTTACCATTATCTTTTAAAAGAAATATTATAATTTTAATATAAATATTATAATTCTTTAATAATTCTTTTATATTCTAAAAATAACCCTAAGCAAGCTCACATTATTGATGGAAAAATTTTATGGTTTGTTCCGTGATTTCATTATTAACCACTCGCCTATCCTATCACCATAATTGATGTTTGATGACCATGTAAATGGATAGAATGTAGTTATGAAAACAATATTAGGAAAGTGGATTGTTATATTCCTTTTAACAATGAACAAAAAATCCAAACAGGTAGAAATGATGTGCTGCTATCCCTTCAAACGGCTAGAAACCAAACGGCTAGGGAGGACGTGGCACAGCCACTCACAAATTAGCCGTTGATTAAAAAAGTTGTGAGTCAGAGTTATATAATGAGGATTTTGATTATGATGTTCACAAGTTAAATTACTTTCGATTCTCCTCTGCAAAGCTAGACACAGAAATAACGTTTTTTTTAAACGACTTGGTGAAGGAGACCGTGCGAATGCATCCTCCCCTACTTGGTGGAGGACATCCTGCAAATGTTTCGTGTCACACTGTGACTACATCCCCGCGAAGGCCAACGTGGAGTTTTACGGTGTGGGGATGGGGAGTTTCGACCCCAACGCTTCCTGGACTAATGAGAAGGACGTTGACACTACGAGAGTGAATAGAATTAAGATGATGCCCTTCGGTGCTGGGAGGAGGATCTGGCCATTGGCACTCACCACATCAATCTAATCATCTTATGGATGCATGCAATATGGAGTAGTATGCTTTGACTGTTGTCACAAATAATCCACGAGAAGTCCCCATGTTCCATTACTCCTGTGGAATGCGGCGCGGTGATTTGCGGAGGCAAAGTATCGATTATATATACCTTTCCTAAGTGAGGCCGACATCGAGCTGCTTCCACTGGTGTAAATCTATTTATGAGGTTCTCTCTGGCTCTTTGATTCGATTCGTTTTCTAGTAGGTGTCATTTTTGGATTTCTGGGAGGTGTGAAATATTCATTTATATTGCATATTTTTATGATCAATTTCTAAGAAATATGGTAGCACACAAACATGATCTCTATTCTTGTTTCCATTAATGTATAGTTTTATGAGATTAATTTTCGGATTAATCATATTATTAAAAGATTTGATTGATAGGGTTTGCACCTTCTTTTAATCAGGATAAGGTTTGCACCTGCTTTTAATTGCTTTCTTTTAAGCTGATGTCTGTCCAATTCAATATGCAGGGTCTTCCACGACAAGATAAGTTTACAACAAATTGGATCATTGGATGTAAATAAGGCCCTAAAGAAACCTAGTTCCGGCTAGACAAGAAAGGTAAGTTTCTGCCTCTTCATTTTGTATTTCTTGAAGTAAACCCTTTTCAAGGAATTATATGTAGTATTTTCTTCATTTTCAAGTGGTTTTATAATTTTTGGATTAATACGGTTTAGTAATAGCACCTATTTTTTTTATTACAACTCTATTTTCGGTGTCTAAACCCAATCTATTCATCTCAGTTTATTAGTAAAACGCAGTTTATTGATCTCAGTTCTATTATTCCATTTTCTTTATGGTTTCTTGGGCTCGCCATAGTTTTTTTTTTAATTCATTTCAGCCAGTTGTAATCTCTTTATCTCAAATTTCTTGGTTATAATTTAGATATTTCTTTGTTAGATCTATCAAATATCAAATCAAATCTCTTATGGATGTGTGGGATATGGATGTGTGCAATATGGAGCAGTATGCTTTCACTGTTGTCACGAAGAATCCACCAGAAAGAATCTGGACGAATGAAGCGCGGTGCACGAAGTCCCCATGTTCCATTACCCCTGTGGAATGTAGGCGGTGATGCTTGCATTGGGAATTTGCGGAGGCAAAGTATCGACTGTATATGCTTTTCGTACGCGACATCGAAATCGAGCTGCGCTGCTTCCACCGATGCAAATCTATTTATGAGGTTCTCTATGGCTCTTTGATTTGATTCTTTTTCTCTGTTTCGATTCGTTTTCTAGTAGGATGCAATTTTTGGATTTCTTCCAAGTGCGAAATATTCATTTATATTGCATATTTTTATGACAAATTTCTAAGAATTCTGGTAGCACACAAACATGATCTCTATTCTTTTTTTTCCATTGATGTATAGTTTTCTATTTTTTTTTTCCATTGATGTATAGATTTATGAGATTAATTGTAGGATTAACCATGTTATTAAAAGATTTGATTGATAGGGTTTGGGCCTTATTTTAATTTCTTACTCTATGAGATTAGATGATTTAGATGAGATTACTGGATTTCTTAAAATGATTTTCAATTATGTTTTTATGATTTACACGTATGTTTTTCATTTGTCTTATAATTTATGTTAGATTTTATTTTCACATTATTACTTTGGTTAAATTCAATGTATTTTAAATTGTATTTTCATACATTTAAATTACTTTAAAGAAGTTTTCTTATATTTAAACTTTTATTAATAGCTTTTAATTAATTTATTTTTTGAATGATTTCTTCATTAATATTTTGATATAGAGTAAAGTACCATAAGCTTGAGTAGCCTAGCCTAAGCTACTAAAGGATAGACTAAGGTAAGTTAGAATAGGCTAGGTTAGGCTAGAATAGGCAAGAGTAGCTTAGGGTAGGCTAGACTAGACTAGGATAGGTTAGGTTAGAGTAGGTTAGGCTAGTGTATGCTAGGGTAGGCTAGAGTAGGCTAGGTTAGACTAGGGTAGGTTAAGCTAGGCTAGGGGAGGCTAAGTTAAGCTAGGCTAGGCTAGGGGAGGCTAGGTTAGGCTACTATAGTGTAGGATAGACTAGGTTAGGCTAGGTTAGGTCAAGATAGGGTAGGTTAGGGTATCTTAGGCTAGGCTAGGATAGGTTAGACTATGTTAATCTAGGCTAGGTAAGAGTACACTATGTTAGGCTAGGCTAGGTTAGCCTAGTTTAGGTTAGGTTAGGCTAGGTTAGGCTAGGCTAGGCTATGTTAGCTTAAGTTAGGCTCAGTTAGGCTAGGCTATGTTAGGTTAGGTTAGAATAGGATAGGCTAGGATAGGATAGGCTAGAATAGGGTAGGCTAGGTTACGCTAGGTTAGGTTAGGTTAGGGTAGGATAAATTAGCATAGTCTAGGTTGGGCCACGATAAGATAGGCTAGGTTAAGATAAGATAGGTTAGGCTAGGTTAGGTTAGGCTATGCTAGGCCAGGCTAGGTTAGGTTAGGTTAGGCTAGGCTAGGCTAGGTTAGGTTACGCTAGGTTAGGTTAGGATATGATTGGATAAGATAGGATAGACTAGGCTAGGCTAGGTTAGGCTAGGATAAGATAGGGTAGGTTAGGTTAGAATGAGATTGATTAGGCTAGGATAGTTTAGGCTAAGATAAGCTAGGCTAGGTTAGGTTAGGCTTGGCTAGGCTAGTCTAGGCTAGGGTAGGCTAGGCTAGATAGGTTAGGATAGGTTAGTTTATCTTAGTTTAGTTTAGGTTAGGATACATTAGGCTAGGCTAGGCTAGCTTAGGCTAGATTAGGCTAGGCTAAGCTAGGTTAGGTTAAGCTACGTAGGTTAGGATAGTATAGGTTAGGTTAGGTAACGATATGTTAGGTTAGGGTTAGGCTGGGCTAGGCTATGCTAGGATAGGGTAGGTTAGGCAAGGATAGGGTAGGGTAGTGTAGGCTAGGTTAGGATAGGGTAGGGTAGGGTAGGCTAGAATAGGGTAGGATAGATTAGGGTAGGTTAGGCTAGGATAGAGTAGGATAGGGTAGGGTAGGTAAGGGTAGGTTAGGCTAGGATAAGCTAGGGTAGGCTAGGTTAGGGTAGGTTAGGCTACGCTAGGTTAGGCTATGGTGGGTCAGGGTAGTGTAGGCTAGGCTAGCATAGGCTAGGCTAGGCTAGGTTAGGTTAGGCTAGGGTAGGCTAGTCTAGGCTAGGCTAGTTTAAGGTAGAGAAGGGTAGGGTAGGCTAGGGGAGCTTAGGTTAGTTTAGGCTAGGGTAGGCTAGGCTAGGGTAGTCTAGGGTAGGCTACCCTAGGCTAGGCTAGAGTAGGCTAAGCTAGGGTAGGGTAAGGTAGGGGAAGGTAGGTTAGGCTAGGCTAGGGTAGGCTATCTTAGGCTAGGCTAGGATAGGATGGTCTAGGGTGGGCTAGGCTAGGGTGGGCTAGGCTAGGCTCGGTTAGGTTAGGCTAGGTTGGGCTACGCTAGGCTAGGTAAGGTTAGGTTAGGCTATGATAGGTTAGGTTAGGTTGGGCAAGGTTGGGTGTGGCTAGGCTAGGTAAGGTTAGGTTAGGCTAGGTTAGGCTAAGTTAGGTTAGGTTAAGCTAGGTTAGGTTAGGTTATGTTAGGTTAGGGTAGGCTAGGATACGTCGGGGTAGGGTAGGGTAGGGTAGGTTACGGTGGGTTATGTTAGGCTAGGCTAGGTCGGGCTAGGTAATGCTAGGCTAGGCGAGGCTAGGCGAGGTTAGGCTAAGCCAGACTAGGCTAGGCTAGGCTAGGTTAGGCTAAGCCAGACTAGGCTAGGATAGGTTAGCCAAGGTTATGCTAGGCTAGGCAAGGCTAGGATGGGCTAGGCTAGGCAAGGCTAGGTTAGCCGAGGCTAGGCTAGGCTAGGCTAGGCTAGGTTAGTCTAGGTCAGGTTAGGTTAGGCTAGGTTAGGCTAGGCTAGGTTAAGCTTGGTTGGGCAGGGTTAGGCTAGGTTAGTTTAGGTAGTCCTAGGTTAGGTTAGTTTAGGTTAGGCTAGGCTATGTTAGGATAGGATAGGCTAGGCTAGGTTAGGCTAGGCTAGGCTAGGCTAGGCCAGGGTATGTTGGCGTTGGCTATGTTAGGCTATGCTACGGTTGGGTATGCTAGGCTACGCAAGGTTAGGATAAGGTAGGTTACATTAGTATAGAGTAGGCTATTTTAGGCCCGGTAAGCTAGGCTAGGCTAGGTGTAATATCCCAAAATGGGAACTATGAGCAAGGGATGCCTGAAAAATTTATTTTTCAGGAATGACTCCTAGAGGATTTGAAACCAAGACCTCGATCCCTTAGATCAATGTATCTATGACGGAAATCCAAGAGGAGACTCCAAACAAATCACTCTAGGTGGGTTGAACAGATCTCCCACACCTAATTGTCTTGAAAAATTGCCCAATGAAGGGACTACAACTATGTATGAACAAGGGATAGAGTAACAGCGTTATTTTTATGAGACTGAATACATGAAGATGTAGGTAGCCAAAAAATTTATAATACAGTAGCAAGAGAGTACAATTCCTTGACGAAAGAGTCTGATCCATATTTATGCAGGAACACAACAGAATACAGAAATAACCATAAACGTAGAGATGCAGCAGAAATAATGCATCATTTCATTAATATCAAATAACAGAAATATGATTACAGACATAACGAAAATAAAATAGCTAGGGTGCTGGTAGCTATCTCTGAGAAGAGATGTGGCGGCTACAGCCCTCTGAACTGTGTTACAATGAGGCTCGAGGGCCTATTTATTGTTGAGAAACAATGTAAAATTCAAAACGTCCAAAAACCTAACTGTAGGAGATGAGGCGCCAAAACTGTGGGCACCCGTTAGGGTAAATTGGTGGTTCAACTTCCCGGGGGCGTAACTTTGGCATCCAATCTCCGTTTGATGCACTCAATAGCTCGTTAGAAAGATCTATCCGAGGACCAAAACTTTCAAGACGAATTGGATGATCCAATTCGCTGGTAAAACGATACCCAAAAAACGTCGTTTAGGGCCTCAAAACGACTCCGGAAGTTCGAGACCCGAAAAACTGCTAAAAATAGTAAGTTATGCCGAAACTGAAAAACTGAAAGAAATGGAGATGGGGGTTCAAACGAAATAGGTGGGTGGCCACCAGTATCCACCTGGATTATTAAGTCCCCAAAATGGCTCCGAGAATGGAGGACCTGAAAACCTGCTAAAAATAGTAAGTTGTGCTGAATGTGAAAAGTTGCAAGAATTGATGGTGCTGGTCCAAATGGAATAGGTGGGTGGCCACCGATATCCACCTGGATCATTCCTCCCTCCTTAGGAAGCAATGGTCCCCATTGCGTTGAGATCCTCCATGAGATGAGGAAAATTCTATTTAACTGAGTATGCTGGATGCATTTAGTAAATTTGGTTTCTTTATCAGCCTCAGACAGTACATGTTTGGATTCTGTCTGTGTAGTTGCAGGATGTATGGCAACATCAGGCGGTGGTGCGTTGGGAGTTAGATCAATGGAGTGCTTGTCCTGACAGTGTAGAGGAACCTCTATGAGCGAGGAGAAATTGTCATCGTATTTGTCCATCTACTGTAGCCGTGCAAGGGAGCCCTGTTTCAAGGTTGTGGCCACAATATTCTTCTTTCCCTGTGAGTGAGTCATAAGGAAAATGAATTTCCTGGTTTGGGAAACGATCTTACTGCGTTGTTTTGCAGTAGTCAAAGAGATGACAGGAGGCGGTACTACCTCCGGTATCCTATACAAGTTATTTCCCAAAGTAATAATAACAGCATGAGGCCTAGACTCATACACAGCATGTCGCCTCCATAAGTATGGTTGGCCCAATAATACATCAGCTACATCAAGAGGAGCAACATCACACAATACCTCATCTGTGAATGGCTTGATACTATAGGGAAGGCGGCACTGCTGGCGAATTTGGAGATCTCTCCCTGGGTGGAGCCACCCGATGGTATACGGCTGCCGGTGGGCTATGGTCGGTAGGCCAAGCCGCTTCACGACCTCTGCTGAGATGAGGTTCTTTTGGCTTCCGCTATCGACGAGAAATTGCAGCGGAGAACCCTTTACCCACATCTGTGAATGGAAGAGGCGCTCCCCCTCCTCTGGATCCTCTGGACCCTCCTTCTGGATCTTGTTGGTGGCAACAATGGCACTGGGATCCGCATCAATGATCTGCTTCCATTTTTCATTTCCTTTCTCTAGTTCTAACTCAGGATCAGAAAACGCATCTGATTCACGTGCCTTTAGTTCATCCACTAAAGACTGTTTGGCCCGACACTCATTTGTGCTGTGAGTGGGGTTGTTATGAAATTCACACCACTTCCCTATTGTCAACTAAGTCACCTAATTCATGTTAGTATTCAAGTTTGAGAATATATATATGTGTGTGTGTGTTTGTGTGTATAATAAAATTATGTATTCTCCCTAAACATATGATAAAAATATCACTTGTAATCTAGATCATATAATTTTAATAATAATTTGGTAGGATTTTAAAAACTTCAAAACATAATAAAGATAATAAGTTATTATAAAATTATGATTTTTTTTTAAATATTATTCTTATTAAAAAAAAAAATTTATTATTTAAATATTTTAATAATAATAAAAGAATTAATTAATTTGATTTATATAATGTAAACCAGACATAATTTAAACTAAAAATATTTAAAAATTAAAATTTAATATTTAATATTTATATTTATACAAAAATTAATTCATATTGAAATTATTAAATTAAATTGTATCTATACGTTGCACCGATTTTAGTGTTATGGAACCAATCAAGGACTGATGGTGATGTCAGTAAAATAACATTGTGGAGGTCATTACAATCAGTGAGTATATATTTGTTCAAAAGCTAACAGAGAGGTCTCAAATATCACTAAGCTTCAACTGCTCTTCATAGTTTTTCTAGCATTAATATATGGATTTCATTAGACATTGAGGTTTATTTAAAATTGAATTTACTAGCAATTGCACCATATGTTGCAAAGGAAACGCTGTAAAGTAGTAACATAGAAAATAGTAGTATAGAGGAAAAAATATGTGATATGTTATGTGATTTAATTGAATATTGAACTTATAAATATGAATTAATTTATTTAAATTAAATTATAGGTTTGGAGGATTGTTTGGATAAAAAAATTGGTTTCTTATAACCTAGGCAGGCTCTTCCTTTCATTGTGATGTCTTATTATGCACTATGGGCCACATGGCAGACTATTCTATGGTGAAACAACAATAATAGCATCCATAATGGCCATCTCTTCTTTTATAATACAAAATAAAAAATCAAAACCCTGAATACTTTTGTTGTTGTGAAGTAGAAACATCAAAACTTCCCACTTCAAAAACCCAAAGCTTGCAGTCTATCTTCAAAGCCTTAAAGCCTTAATTTATACTGAATGAAGCCATTAGTGGGAAATGATTTATGGTGAATGAGATGCAACTAATATCCGACCATAATATGAAGAAAAAATTTGTGAGCTTTCTAGTTAAAAAACAACAGTAGCATCCATAATGTCCATCTCTTATTTTATCATACAAATTAAAATATCAAAACCCTAATTACTCTTACTATTGTGAAGCAGAAACATCAAAACGTCCCACTTCAAAAACCCAAAGCTTTCAATTTGTCTTCAAAGCCTTAATTTATATTAGAGGGAATAACTAATATCTTTTTATTTGAATTTTTATTATACACTAAAAGAACTACTAATATCCTTTTATCCTTTTTAGCATTTTGAGCATGCAATGCTATAAGAGTGTTATAAGTCCTTGCAAACAATGAATGATGAAAAATTAGGTAGAAACCCTGCTTCCTACATTTTTCTAATGAAGTAATTTGATTCATCTAGAAGTCCCGAACTTGCAAGTGTCTAAATGACAGAGGAATAACATCTCAAAATTAAATATAACAACAATGACAATCTTTAAAGAGCACACTCATTTCAAATTTTCGAATAAGAACCATAAAAAGAATTAAATCTTCTAAAAAGAACATTTTCATCTTCCATAAGGTATATAAAGTTCATCTTCCATAAGGTATGTAAAGTCTTTGTATTAAAAGAGTATTAACGATTGAAAAAGTTCTATTGCAGTGCCGAGCAAAAACACTGCAGTACTAGGCCTAGTGTTGGCTTCAGCCCACCACATATACACAAATACACACGATAATATAGTTGACACAACATAGTAAACACAGACAACCACACATAGAGCACAGTAGACACAGACAACTACACATACAAAAGCACCTTCTATTCATACCCTAATAGGTATCACAAAAGACCAACATAACTTTCACTTCGACGAATCACCACCACAAATACACACGATAATATAGTCGACACAACACAGTAAACACATACAACCACACATAGAACACAGTAAACATAGACAACTACACATACAAAAGCACCTTCTATTCATACCCTAATAGGCATAACAAAAGACCAACATAACTTTCACTTCGACGAATCATCACCACAAAGACGGAGCACCAGATGCAGATTAGATTCCTTCTCAATGTTATAATCAGCCAGAGTACGTCCATATTCTAGCTACTTATGAACAAAAATCAGCCTCTGCTGGTCAGGAGGGATGCCCTCCTTATCCTGAATCTTAGCCTTCACATTATCAATGGTGTCTAGTTTTTTTTATTTAATAAATTTTACACACTTAAAAAAACAATCCTCATAAGATATAATAAATCCTTTGATAATCGTATCAATACCTCATATATATTTCTTAATTTCCGCATATATATTTCTTAATTTCATTGTGAAATACATTTCTCTTCAAAATAGATTTATGCTAACCAAAAATCTTATTATATATTTTTTTATTTTTTTTTTTATTGTAATACATTTACTTCATATCTATTTAATATTAATTTGTTTATTTATATAATTTTAAATAATATATATTTATTTAACTAATATTAATCATTCCTATATATTCAACCCTATATCTATATATGTTATATCATGTAATATTCATGATGCATTCCATTTAACCTATAAAATAAATAATTTATATGTTGTTAATTCATTTCTTAATCTAAGACATTGTTATATTTATAATGCATTCTATTTAATTTATTTAATTAATATTAATCATTCATATATATTCAACACTCTATTTATATATGTTATATCATGTAATATTTATGATGCATTCCATTTAACCAATAAAATAAATATTTTATATGTTGTTAATTCATATCTTAAGATAAGACATTGTTATCTTTATAATGCATTCTATTTAAGTAATCGTGATTTATATTGGAGGATAATTTTCAATTTTTATTAAATTGGTGATTAATATTTTATTGGACTGAAATGTTTTACGTTATTATTATATTTAATTAATATTTTTTTATTAAAAATGGATTGTTTGCAAGTAAATGAAGCACTTAACGATGGGCTATCATGTGTGTTGCCAAGAGGATATTTGATAAGTGTCCATTTTTTACTAGTACATATCATTGAGTAAGTGTCCATTTTTTACTAGTACATATCATTGAGTGATTGAAGGGCAGATTTTCAGTCCCCTGCAAGGTTGCCAGGTTCGAGCACGTGGTGTGGATGCTGCATAATTCTAATACAAAGGCAATATTCAGACGGATCCCAGCTTGGGGAAATTGGTCCACTTCTATCTTTGTCATTAATCCAAGTGAAAGCACCCTGAATTTATTTCTTTCATGGATTATCTATATTGTACAATCTATTACATGTTATTGATAGGAATTTTATTGTTATTGTTCATTACTAGGGTTTTATGAGCGACGGTAATTTTATCACTAAAATAACATCTATTTATTAAAGTAATTTATCAATACATGTTGTTCAAATGAAAGATTGGATACTATATTTTAGGTGGAAGATAATATAGGAATAAAATTTTATTTATCATTTTAATTTACTTTGATGCATCCAAAATCTGTCTATATGTAATTGTAAACAACTAATGCGCATGGGATTTTTTTAAGAACTATCGGCCTTAGATTTTTTCTATTATAAACCCTCTGATACTCGCGACTTGTAGTTGAGAAACCAATGATAACGGTATACTCAGTGCCATTGGTATCGGATTTACTCAAGGACGAATAATTCTCTCACATGACACAACTGATGATAACCAAGGTGTAAGACCTATATATATAAATATTCTTTTGTCACTATTTTTTTACATTGTTTGAAATGTGTTACTCTCTCAATGTGGAATTCAAGTTGACTTATAATTCATTAAAATAAATAGGATGTAGGAAAAAAGAAAGGCTCAATTATAAAAATCAAGCATGGTTTTGTTAAGGTGCAGTTATCTTATATAAATATAAAATTTTTTGAATATATATAATTAATTGATATTTATTGATTTTAGTTGAAGTTAGTTTGCTTAATTTTATTTAATTCAAAATATGTAAAGAAATTTTAATATAATTATCAACTAAATTTAGGTTTTTGATAGATAATTTTAACATTAAATTATAAAATATATTACAATATTATAGAAAATTATATTGAAAATATTTTATATTAAGAAGCTATGATTCAATCTATGTTAAAATATGAAGTCTATCTACTTACCTTAACACAAATTTAGTTTAAATCAATTATGATAAGTGAGATATTAAATTAAAAAACTACATGTTTTTACTTCTATAAAACTCATTTAAATGTTTATAATCATATAATCATATGTTTTTTAGACATTTTATTTACAAAAAACTTTAAATAATGTATATATGGAACATATAGTAAAATTTTCAGAAAATATTTATAATATTGAGTATTTTAGATATCTCAAAATATATGAAAATAAGTATTTAAGATGTAAATTAAATTCAAAAATACATATAAATAATATAGATTATTAATGAAACAACAAATTAATAAATAAGAAAAAAAAACACCTCAACAAATAAATATTTATTTTGTGATGTATAGCAACTATTTTATTTATAACGAACTTTTAAATTTTATATATTTATTTACATAAAACCATTATTTTAGTTATCATTAATTTTTAAATTTAAGAAAAATATTTTTTAAAGTTTTTAAAAAATAAACTTCCATTTTATTAACAATTATATATTAGCTCATCTTCGAAGAAAAATAAAACAACTTTAACCAAAAAAAATACAATTACTAAACCATTTTCATTCCATTAGTCTTTATCTATGAAAGTGCAGTATGATTCAGTGCGTACATTTCATCCATTACCACACAATTCCGGCATAATGCTATAGTTCGTTATAGTGCGTACATTTCATCCATTACCACACAATTCCGGCATAATGCTATAGTTCGTTATAGTTCTCAGCACAGTTGAACTTTCTGGCATAATGCTATAGTTCCTCTTTTATTCTCAGCACAATTGAACTTTCTTGAAGACAAATATATAATAGGAGTAACACAGTCACCATGAAACCAAAGATCGAGAGACAACACACAGCGAAGTTTTCATTTGAAGACATCTTAAAAATATTGCAACCATGACCAAAAATCAAGGCATCAGAAACAATAAATGAAACCTAACATAGTAAAAAATCTCCAAGTTCATAGCTTTACAGGAAATCAAGAAAACTTTTTTATGCTAAATTACAAACCCGAACGACTCTCAAAAATTGAAAAATAAATGTAGTTCTACAAAAACCATAAAATACCTAAATTATCAAAACTTTATAGAATTTATAGGATTACAATACTTTGGAGTAAGACAGTGTAGATATTGGTTTTTCCAATTACAGTCAGGGGTACGTCATGAGAAAAACAACATGAGAAAAACAACACGGTTACCCTAATAATGCTCAGCCATAATGTTTCAAATTTGTCAAAATTTAACGAGAAGCAACAAATATTCTTCCCAAACACACAACAATCCAATCTTATAAAGAAATAAAGAAGGCTGAGTTGCCATACCTGTAAATAAAAGCTGTCGAAAATATTCACAATGAGATAGAAAACCCAAGCGCGTCTATGAAGATCACGGGAAGGGTGGGTTGTTTTTATAGGAACCAAAGCTGTATTTATAGGATCCGTGAATGCAAATCGTAGGAACCAAGTTCATCTTTGTAGCCCCAAAACGTAGAAGCACACACAGATGGAGCCGCACAAGTGGATTGGCATGCTGCAACCTTCTGCATTGCCTGAATCATATCTTGGCATCGTGGCTGATGAGGCTGTAGTGAGAGGGTTTTGACATCCGCTTCGTCTAGCTCCCTCGACATCCACTTCGTCCAGCTCCCTCGAGTCAAAATCGAAGGAGAGGCATAGAACATGAAGGTAGAAACTCTGGTATCAAATATTTTGGAGAAATCAAAGGATTCTTAGACATTTCTTTCAATTTCATGGCCACACTTCACTTGTTTAACGATTTTCTTATTTTAACTAATTAATAACCATATTTAATCGTAAGGTCCATAGTGTTTCAATAGTCCAACATCCAAATCAACGTTTCACAATAGTACATGTGGCATTTGAGGAAAGTTGTTTTCATATAAGAACGCTTTACATCGTAAATATTTCTAAATTCATATTAGGTTCACAATTTTGGAATTTGGAGGGTAATATTAGCTCATCCTGGTGACTTTTGATGTCAAGGTTACCTATTATTTATGGAGGTCTATGTAAAATGGCTTCACTTCTATTATTTCTTTTAACTTAAATAAAATCATATAATAGACATTATCTCATATTTTAAATAACATTATGTCCACTTTTAATCCATTGGTCACTTACATGTCTATTTCCACTTTTGTGCTGTATATGTTAGGTGTTTTTATTAGGGTAGTACCTTTTAAGCTAGTGGTAGATCCCAATTAAGAGAGTGGAGGTTCAAAATTTGTACACCCATTTTGGGCAATCAAATAAAAATTCCTTAAAATTTCACAATATTATCTTACAATGTTGTGACACAATTTTTCATATAGTAAGCTTTATAAAACCATTCCCACCACAATTGGAGATACCTTGTTTTAGTAATAAGATAATTATAACAAATATATATCATACATAATTCTTAATATCTATGGTCCATAATCTATTAAAGTTAGGTCTTATTATTTTAATTTTCGTTTCTATCCATAATCGATATAACCTTAGACTTATTATATTAATAGGCTTTGTATTAAATTTAATGACCATATTAGTTTGTTTTTATAATATTTAAACTAAAAATTTCATATATATTATTTAAAACAAATATATTTTAATTAGAACTAAATGATAAAATTGTAATATTATGAAATCTAATATGTTTAAGTACAATGTAATGTTATTTTACATTTCAATACTTTTATTGTGTACCCCTATCAAAATATGCAACAACTCTTACCATTATCTTTTAATAAAAATATTATAATTTTAATATAAATATTATAATTTTATAATAATTCTTTTATATTCTAAAAATAGCCCTAAGCAAGCTCACGAAAATTTTATGCTTTGTTTCGTGACTTCATAATAACTACATGCCTTATCCCATCACCATAATTGATGTTGATGACCATGTATGTTGATAGAATGTAGTTATGAAAACAATATTAGAAAGTGGATTGTTATATTCCTTTTAACAATGAACAAAAAATCCAAACAGGTAGAAATGATGTGATGCTATCCCTTCAAACGGCTAGGGATGACATGGCACGGCCACTCACAAGTTAGCCGTTGATTAAAAAAGTTGCGAGGCAGAGTTATATAATAAGGATTTTGATTATGATGTTCACAAGTTAAATTACTTTTCATTCTCCTCTGTAAATCTGGACACAGAAATAATGTTTTTTTTTAAACGACTTGGTGAAGGAGACCGTGCGAATGGATCCTCCCCTACTTGGTGAAGGAGAGCCTGAAAATGTTTCGTGTCACGCTGTGACTACATCCCGGCGAAGGCCAACGTGGAGTTCTACAGTGTGGGGATGGGGAATTCTTGGGAGAGAAGTGGGGAGTTTCGACCCCAGCGCTTCCTGGACTAGGAGAAGGACGTTGACATTACGAGAATGAATAAATTTAAGATGATGCCATTGGCACTCACCACATCAATCTAATCATCTTATGGATGCATGCAATATGGAGGAGTAGTATGCTTTCACTGTTGTCACAAAGAATCCACCAGAAGTCCCCATGTTCCATTACTCCTGTGGAATGTAGCGCGGGGATTTGCGGAGGCGAAGTATCGACTGTATATACCTTTCCTAAGTGAGGCCGACATCGAGCTGCCTCCACCGGTGCAAATCTATTTACGAGGTTCTCTCTGGCTCTCTGATTCGATTCGTTTTCTAGTACGTGCCATTTTTCGATTTCTCGGAGGTGTGAAATATTCATTTATATTGCATATTTTTATGATCAATTTCTAAGAGATATGGTAGCACACAAACATGATCTCTATTCTTGTTTCCATTAGTGTATAGTTTTATGAGATTAATTTTCAGATTAATCATATTATTAAAAGATTCGATTGATAGGGTTTGCACCTTCTTTTAATCAGGATAAGGTTTGCGCCTTCTTTTAATTGCTTTATTTTAAGCCGATGTCTGTCCAATTCAATACGCAGGGTCTCCCACGACAAGATAAGATTACAAAAAATTGGATCATTGGAAGGAAATAAGGCCCTAAAAAAACCTAGTTCCCGCCAGACAAGAAAGGTAAGTTTCTGCCTCTTCATTTTGTATTTCTTGAAGTAAACCCTTTTCTTAATTTTCAACTGGTTTTATAATTTTTGGATTAATACGGTGTTAGTAATAGCACCTATTTTTTCTATTAGAACTCTATTTTCGGTGTCTAAAACAAACCCAGTTTATTCATCTTAGTTTTATTATTCCATTTTCTTTATGGTTTCCTGGGCTCGCCATAGTTTCTTTTTAATTCATTTCAGCCAGTTGTAATCTCTTTGTCTCAAATTTCTTGGTTATAATTTAGATATTTCTTTGTTAGATCTATCAAATCAAATCTCGTATGGATGTGTGGGATATGGATGTGTGTAGTATGGAGGAGCAGTATGCTTTCACTGTTGTCACGAAGAATCCACCAGAAAGAATCAGGACGAATGGAGAGCGGCGCTCGAAGTCCCCATGTTCCATTACTCCTGTGGAATGCAGGTGGTGATGCTTGCATTGGGAATTTGCGGAGGCAAAGTATCGACGGTATATGCCTTTCATACGCGACATCGACATCGAGCTGCGCTGCTTCCACCGACGCAAATCTATTTGAGGTTCTCTCTGGCTCTCTGATTTGATTATTTTTCTCTGTTTCGATTCGTTTTCTAGTAGGGTGCCATTTTTGGATTTCTTCCAAGTGTGAAATATTCATTTATATTGCATTATTTTATGATCAATTTCTAAGAATTCTGGTAGCACACAAACATGATCTCTATTCTTTTTTTTTCCATTGATGTATAGTTTTATGAGATTAATTGTAGAATTAACCATATTATTAAAAGATTTGATTGATAGGGTTTGGGCCTTCTTTTAATTGCTTACTCTATGAGATTAGTTGATTTAAATGAGATTATTGGATTTCTTAAAATGATTTTCAATTATGTTTTTATGATTTAAAAATATGTTTTTCATTTATGTCTTATAATTTATGTTAGATTTTATTTTCACATTATTACTTTGGTTAAATTCAATGTATTTTAAATTGTATTTTCATATATTTAAATTATTTTAAAGATTTTTTCTTATATTTAAACTTTATTAATAGCTTTTAATTAATTTATTTTTTGAATGATTTCTTCATTAATATTCTAATATAGAGTAAAGTACCATAAGCTTGAGTAGCCTAACCTAAGCTACTAAAGGATAGACTAAGTTAAGCTAGAGTAGGCTAGGTTAGCCTAGAATAGGCAAGAGTAGCTTAGGATAGGCTAGACTAGACTAGGATAGCCTAGGTTAGAGTAGGTTAGGCTAGTCTATGCTAGGGTAGGCTAGAGTAGGCTAGGTTAGACTAGGGTAGGTTAAGCTAGGCTAGGGGAGGCTATGTTAAGATAGGATAGGCTAGGCGAAGGTACGTTAGGCTACTATAGCGTAGGATAGACAAGGTTAGGCTAGGTTAGGTCAAGATAGGGTAGGTTAGGGTATCTTAGGATAGGCTAGGATAGGCTAGGCTAGGATAGGCTATACTATGTTAAGCTAGGCTAGGTAAGAGTACACTATGTTAGGCTAGGGTATGTTAGGCTAGGCTAGGTTAGCCTAGGTTAGGTTAGGTTAGGTTAGGCTAGGGTAGGCTATGTTAGCTTAGGTTAGGCTGGGTTAGGCTAGGCT
This sequence comes from Pinus albicaulis, assembly GCA_034641835.2. Taxonomy (NCBI): domain Eukaryota; kingdom Viridiplantae; phylum Streptophyta; class Pinopsida; order Pinales; family Pinaceae; genus Pinus; species Pinus albicaulis. The sequence continues at coordinate 1,405,763,549 of CM076579.1, read as the reverse complement.
ATGTTATGTTAGGTTAGGTTAGGTTAGGATAGGATAGGCAAGGATAAGATAGGCTAGAATAGGGTAGGGTAGGTTAGGGTAGGGTAGGATAGATTAGACTAGTCTAGGCTGGGCCACGATAAGATAGGCTAGGTTAGGCTAGGTTAGGATAAGATAGGTTAGGCTAGGTTAGGTTAGGTTAGGCTAGGTTAGGCTAGGCTAGGCTAGGTTAGGTTAGGCTAGGCTAGGCTAGGCTAGGTTAGGTTAGGCTAGGTCAGGTTAGGATATGATAGGATAAGATAGGATAGATTAGGCTAGGCTAGGTTAAGATAGGATAAGATAGGCTAGGTTAGGTTAGGATGAGATTGATTAGGCTAGGATAGTTTAGGCTAAGATAAGTGATGCAGGAGCATCAAGGGCATTTTTTTTATTTGTAAATATGTTAGAAAAGGGGGTGTGACAATTTTTAATATTTTATTAATTAATTTGTTATTTTAAATAAAATAGGAGGAAGTGAGGATTTTGTAAATATCCTTTTATTAATTAAAAGGATATGAGAGAATTGGTTAGTTAAGGATATAAGGGGATAAGATTCTAGATAATAGGATTTGTTGAGATATTTTAGTGATATTGAGATATTAAGGGGATTGAGCATTAAATTAGATCATTTTTAAAAATTGTATAAGTTCATCAAGCCTCAAAGGCATGAGGGAGATTGTGAGTGAGTATGAGAAGTGAGCAATGGTTTCTCCTTGAGAGCCTTCGGGCGACTTGTAAAGGGCCAAATGATAGGGAAACAGGCCAAAGTAGGAGGGTTTATGTAAGTAGTGTGTGTTTTAATACAATATTTGATTTTCTGCAGTTATGCCATTATTGAGTTTCTATGGAATCGAATTTATGTGATTGGATGTGTGAAGGTTCGATACTTCTTATATTTCTGAGATTATTGGGTATTCTGTTTGCTTCATAAAATTTTGATGAAACTCTTTATGTGCTAAATTCGGAGAATATGGGATTTAACTGCGGTGGTAATGTGAAGTGGTTCGATTTGTTTAAATCGATGTTAATTAGTGTCAAGGGTTCAATGCACAGAATCAATGAGTTCAATGTTTTGATCCAGCGCTGTTGGTTGATTTATAGCACAGTAAAAAAATTTGGGAATTGAATGCAGCAGGCGCAGAACTATGTTTCAAAACTCGGTTTGGAATTCAATTAATTACAGTTTTGATTTGTTTTGATTTCATAAATGTGAAGATAGTTTGAATAGCGTGGTAAATTGTGCAGTCAATTTGTGCAGTGATGTATCCAATCTTAACGTAGAGAAAGCATTGAAATTATGATAAGTGAATTGTAAAATGTTCTGGGCTGTTCGATTATGTTGTAACACTGTTAATGAGCCAATAGTCAATTAATAAACAACACATGGATGAAAGTTGGATTGAACTCGGAAATCACATCCACACAAGCTCACTGTATAATGCACAGATTATAAGAGTTAGATTGCAGCATTGTAGCATGATGCATAGATAAGGAGCTGGACAGTTGTAGCAGAGAAGGGCGTTCAGGCTTAAAATGGATTTTGAATTTGGAGTGAATTCCCAAGGACGCAGAGGAATCACTGATTCGTTCTGAGGTATGTTGATGTTATGGCTATGATTAGTGAAGACCAGTGGCTTTAGTTTGAACTTAGATCACTTTGCAGGTGATCCATGTGAAATAGCATGGCGCTGTTCGAAAAATTCTGTATCGATTTGATATTGTAAGTGTTAAAATGAAAATGAATTGCCAGGGTGTTTATAAGGCCACACGCGATATGAATGTTCATTATCTGGCGTTACAATCTGAATTGATAATTCGATCTAAGTTGAAATCATCTCATTGCATGTTCGTGGAGGAGTGAAAGCGCTATGGGTGACAGAGTCAACCAGTAAAGCATGAAAACACAGAACAGTTGGCACGCTGGAATGGAACAGGTGCGTAGAAGTAAATTCGACTTGGTAATTATTCAGGTCCGTCACTTTAAAAGTCTACAAAGGTAAGTTATGAATTGAGATTGAATTGCGTTATGAATCTGAAATATAATTCATTAAAAACCACATTGTATAGTCCAGAAATTGAAGGCGTTAATGGAAAGAAGTCGAAATGTGGCAGCGTTCAATGCTGAGTTGGGGGTGCGGTTTAATATTCTTCGGCTTTTTGAATAAATCTGAACTATATGTAACTGCCATAGCAAAGGATTTGAACATAGTATGAAAGCGCAGATTGGAATTATAACATTTAATACAGAAACGACGAACAATGAATGGAAGACCAAGGAGTTGGAACAAAAAGCGAAGGTACTGTAACAATGAGGTATGTGAGATATAAATGCATGAATTGAATAATGTCAAGACTGGTTGAGTTTTCATAGGGTGTAGTAATGAACCATTGAAGTGCGACCACAATCAAAACTGTGTAAAATGAAACCATTCCTAAATATCTAACGAAGGACTAGATATATAATTGGATTGATGGAATATTAGTTACATATGATAAAAGAGAGTGGCCATTCTATGAGTGAAGAGGAACCTTAAATAAGTAAATGTTAATGAAGTTGAGGATATGATTTTGTTCTTAAATGCCATTTGAGGTTTGGTTTACATGTATGGAAATTTTTATTATGTAGCCTTTCATTCATGAAAGAAGTTTTGGGTGAAAATTGTCCTAGATTGAAATTTTATTGGGCGGTTATGATGATGCATTTATATATTCACAGAGTGAAAGATTCTGGGGTATTGCAGGCCCTGCCTGCATCAATAAGTTAGGCTAGGTTAGGCTAGGCTTGGCTAGGCTAGTCTAGGCTAGGCTAGGTAGGTTAGTTTAGGTTAGTTTAGGTTAGGTTAGGCTACATTAGGCTAGGCTAGGCTAGCTTAGGCTAGACTAGGCTAGGCTAAGCTAGGTTAGGCTAGGCTAAGTAGGTTAGGATAGGTTAGGTTAGGTTAGGATAGTATAGGTTAGGTTAGGTTAGGTTACGATAGGTTAGGTTAGGGTTAGGCTGGGCTAGGCTACGCTAGGGTATGGTAGGTTAGGCAAGGCTACGGTAGGCTAGTGTAGGATAGGTTAGGCTGGGGTAGGGTAGGGTAGGCTAGCGTAGGGTAGGATAGATTAGGGTAGGTTAGGCTAGGATAGGGTAAGATAGGGTAGGGTAGGGTAGGTAAGGGTAGATTAGGCTAGGATAGGCTAGGGTAGACTACATTAGGGTAGGTTAGGCTATGCGAGGCTAGGCTATGGTGGGCCAGGTTAGTGTAGGCTAGGCTAGCATAGGGTATGGTAGGGTAGGCTAGGTTAGGGTAGGCTAGGCTAGGCTAGGCTAGGCTAGTGTAAGGTAGAGTAGGGTAGGGTAGGTTAGGGGAGCTTAGGTTAGCTTAGGGTAGGTTAGGTTATGCTAGGCTAGGTTAGGCTAGGGTAGGGTAGTCTAGGGTAGGCTACCCTAGGCTAGGCTAGAGTAGGCTAAGCTAGGGTAGGGTAGGGTAGGGGAAGGTAGGTTAGGCTAGGCTAGGATAGGATGGTCTAGGATGGGCTACGCTAGGGTGGGCTACGCTAGGCTCGGTTAGGTTGGGCTAGGCTAGGCTAGGTAAGGTTAGGCTAGACTAGGATAGGTTAGGTTAGGTTGGGCAATGTTGGGTGAGGCTAGGCTAGGTTAGGCTAGGTTAGATTAGGTTAAGCTAGGTTAGGTTAGGTTATGTTAGGTTACGCTAGGCTATGTTAGGCTAGGGTAGTGTATGGGTAGGGTTGGGTAGGGTAGGGTAGGGTAGGGTAGGTTACAGTAGGTTATGTTAGGTTAGGCTAGGTTAGGCTAGGCAATGCTGGGCTAGGCTAGGCTAGGCGAGGTTAGGCTAAGCTAGGCTAGGCTAGGCTAGTCGAGGTTAGGTTAAGCTAGGCTAGGCTAGGCTAGGCTAGGCAAAGCTAGGTTAGACAAGGTTACGCTAGGCTAGGCAAGGCTAGGCTAGGCTAGTCTAGGCAAGGCTAGGTTAGTCGAGGCTAGGCTAGGCTAGGCGAGGTCAGGCTAGGCTAGGCTAGGCTAGGTTAGTCTAGGTTAGGTTGGGATAGGTTAGGTTAGGTTAGGCTAGGTTAGGCTAGGCTAGGTTAAGCTAGGTTAGGCTGGGTTAGGCTACATTAGTTTAGGTAAGGCTAGGTTAGGTTAGGTTAGGTTAGGTTAGGCTAGGCTATGTTAGGATAGGTTGCGGGCAAGGCTAGGCTAGGCTAGTGTAAGATAGTGTAGGCTATGTTAGGATAGGTTAGGCTAGGCGAGGCTAGGCTAGGCTAGTGTAAGATAGTGTAGGCTATGTTAGGATAGGTTAGGCTAGGATATTTTATGCTAGGTTAGGCTAGTTTATGCTAGGTTATTCTAAGCTAGGTTAATCTAGGATAGATAGGCATGGCTAGGTTAGGGTAGGCTCAGCTAGGTTAGGCTTGGTTAGGTTAGGTTAGGATAGGTTAGGGTAGGCTATGCATGGTTGGTCATGGTTAGCCTAGGTTAGGCTATATTATGATAGTCTTGGATAGGTTAGGCTAGGCTAGGCTAGGCTAGGAGATGCTAGGTTAGGTCAGGCTAGGCTAGGCTAGGGTAGGAGAAGTTAGGTTAGGTTAGGCTAGGCTAGGTTTGGCTAAGTTAGGCAAGGCTAGGTTAAGTTAGGCTAGTGTAGGTTAGGTTAGGCTAGGATAAGGAAGGTTAGGTTAGGCAGGGTTGGGCTAGGTTAGGCTAGGCTAGGTTAGGTTAGGTTAGGTTAGGTTTTCATTAGGTTAGGTTAGGTCAGGCTATCTTAGGCAAAGCTAGGTTAAGCAAGCTTAGGATATGTTTGGCAAGGCTAGGTTAGGCTTGGCCAGGCTAGGTTAGGCCAAGCTAGGCTAGAGTAGGCTAGGTTAGGTTATGTTAGACATGGCTAGGTTAATCTAGGCTAGGCTACGATAGGTTAGGCTAGGTTAGGTTTTGCTAGGTTAGGGTAGGTTAGGCATGGCTAGGCATGGCAAGGTTAGGCTAGGATAGGCTAGGTTATGCTCGGATTGGTTAGGGTAAGGTAGGGTAGGCTAGGCATGGCTTGGTTAGGCTAGGCAAGGGTAGGCTATCGGTTAGGCTAGGCTGGGGTAGGTTAAGTTAGGATATGCTAGATTAGGATAGGTTATGTTAGGGTAGGTTAGGCTAGGTTAGGTTAAAACGAGTTATGTTAAAATGGCTGACTTATATGAGGAATTTGCATGGAATTAAATAGAGTAAATTATTATGGCTATAATTGCATATTCGTGTGTTATATTTTCTAAGTTATATTTTGAGTTTGAGAGAATTCTAACTTAGGCTTTGGAAAGAGAATCTAAATAACTATATTCTTAGAGTATCTAATATAAAAAGGAGTAAGGTTAACCCTCAATATTAAACGCATACATAGAAAGTACAAATTAAAACTAAAATAAATAAGGTAAAACTTCCACTTAAGAGCGAGTTGGAAAAAAATTAAGTGGAACTATTGAGAGTTCTTATAAATGAATATGGGCAATGATTTTAGATAAGGAAACACGGAATATATTTAATATTATTGTATACCATTTATATTAAGGTTTTTTGTGAGTATGGTTAAATATCTTGATTAGGAGTGGAAAAACTATACTAAAATTGTTATACTAACAAAATCCTTATCTTAGTAAATTATACTAGAGTAGATACTTTAACTTCGTTTTAATAGAATAAATAGTAGGTTAAAGTATGTATACATAATCATAATTAGCATATATATGCATGAATTTGTATACAAACACTTAAATATTAAATTTCATGAAGAATCCCTATCAGAGGTAAAGGACTAGTACAAAGGAGTAGAGACCATGAAGCAACCAGGGAAAGCTTTGTATTTAAACAGTATAAGAAATGTCATATTAAGATGTGTATTTGAAATTTGAGAAAATTATTTTCTTAGTGCAATTACTTTAAATTACATAGGTAAATTATGTGGATTATAATGGAAAAAAAAAAACCTAACAAATACTCACAATGAGGGAATATAACTTTAGGATAGGAAAAATACTCTTAGAAAAGTTAAGGCCTAGCCAATACAAATTTAAGATGACACATGCCTTTACCTTCTATTAAATATTGAACAATAGATTTATATTTTGTAGAAAATAAATTGAAAGAAAAGAACCCATGTTGGGTGTAGCCTTCCTATTTTTTTTAAAGATAATTTTTTGGTCAATTACATTTAATGAATACAAGTATATATGAAAAATATAATAAGAATAACATTGAAAAATATATAAAACAGTGGTAGAGCATAATTACATACTAGCCATAGCCATAGAAAGATAACAATAAACTATGCGTTTACTATCCACACATTACAAAGGAAAACAAGTATACAATTAGGTTCTTAGAAAATAAAAATGTGGAAATGGTATATCAACCCAACAATTAAAAGAGACATATATACAATCACAAGGTCTATAAAGACTTGAAAAATTATAATATCTCGACCATATATACCTAATACATAGGTTAGCCAACGTATTGCCTAAAATCTTTTGAAGGAAGAATAATATTTTGTTCAAAATAAGATGACCCATAATATAAAGACATTTTTCATTTCCCGGGAAATCATAGACCAATACGTCTCAAACATATAGATGAAAAGTACTTAATTAAGCATATACGAATGAACTGTAAGGAAGAGAAAGGAACTAACTTAGTCTTGATTGTCGAAAAGAGTCACGAGATAGCAAAAGTATAGTACAAATGCACTCGATTGAATCGATACCTATATCAGAGTAAACAACACGGAATTTAAACAAGTGTAAAAGAACGTGATTGTATTTATCAGAACAAATGATGATTTACTTTAATAGAAAATGAACCCAAAGTATATATTCTCAAGATTGAATGTGGTGCATCCATTTCAATTACCTTGTAAAGTTCAACAACAAATAAATGTTAGCATAATATCTTAAAGAAAGAGGGTAAGTGAAGAAAGAGGGTAATTATTTTTCAGGAGTGGAGAACTCTATATCAAATTAATGAATGGTGCAACAAACTTATAAGTAATAATACTTTAAATAACCATTTTAAAAGAGAGAATAAAAATAATGGAAGAATTAGGGTTTAATAATTAAAAACCATGAAGAGAGAGTAACTATTTTCTGCGAAGAATATAAGAATTAGGTGATCTACATTGATAATTAAGAAAATATTTCAAGCCTCAAAAGGCATGGTCAATACTAGAATAAAATAAAAACCAATAAATAACATTTAGGGTTTCAAGGATAAAAACCCTAGGTAGAAATGCAAAATCAACCTTGTAGTGACAATTGGTTGAATGCAAAGTTAAATCCAAAATAGAAATTACCAAGGATACCATGGAGGAGTAAACAAGAAACTAGTAAGTCAAAGTGAGGTGGAATTCATAGAGAATTAAGGGAAACAAGTATTGATAGAGGAAATTCACCTTGAATCGCTGTATAAGAAGAAAATAATTAGGTAGTGGATCACATTAAGGAATACTTGAGATTGATCTAATTAAAAACCCCTTCATTTCTACATTTTCTAATGGATAAAAATACACAAGTCAGAAATCCAAATATGAGAATGAGGTGAGTTGAAGTAACAAGAACAAGAACAATGGAATTCAAGTGAAGAATGTCAGCTCTATGACAAATAGATCCACAAGCATTCCCTTCTCATGTAAATATGTCAAATAATGGAGAAAGTGAGAATAATAGCTCTGGAATAGGTATAAAATAATAAATATAATATTCAAAATATTTATCAAATAATAAAATAATAAGCATTGTACTAAAAAATTTACAAACAACCCTATGAAATAATTAGGTATCTTCATCTTTAAAACAAATTGAAGGGTTGCAAAATAATTAATTCAATTCTATTTTAGGTGTCTTCGTCTTTGAAATTGGGTCAAATGGGAGAAGAAAATACCTAGAATTCCATTAGTACGTCCAGATAATTCCATTTTATTTATAAATTATTTTTTAGGAGTCTCTTAATAACCATAACATCAAAGCATAAGTATTGGTATTGGGTGATTAGCTTTATATTTTTTTTTTTATGTTTTCTCAATTATGGTTTGAGGATTTTGATTTTATAAATTATATAATATTTATTTGTTTCCAAATAAAAATATTTAGAGTATTTATAGATTAATAAAATAATATTTAGAATATTTATAGATTAATAAAATAATAAACATTATGGTGGAAATTTTACAAAGGAATCTATGAAATAATTAGGTATCTTTTCTATAAAACAAATTGAATTGGAAATTGGATTTAATTAGAAAAGAAAATACTCAAATTGAAAAATTCCACTAGGATGTCCAAATAATTCCATTTTATTGATAAATTATTCTATTCTATTTTTTTAAATAATTTTTTTTAGGAGCCTTCTAATAACCATAAAGTCAAATCACAAGTATTGGTTGATTAGCTTTATAATTTTGTGAGTTTTTTTTTTTCAATTAAAAATATTAGTTGACTTAACATGTGGTCCTCAAAATCAGTTCTGGATGACCTTTTCTAGTAAAAAATATATATATTTTCTAATGATTTAGATGAGATTATTTGATTTCTTAAAATAATTTTCAATTATGTTTTTATGATTTACAATTATGTTTTTCATTTAAAAATAATTTTTCATTTATATCTTATAACTTGTGTTAGATTTTGTTTTTACATTATTATTTTCTTTAAATTCAATGTATTTTAAATTGTATTTTCATACATTCAAATTATTTTAGATAATTTTTGTTATATTTACAATTTTATTAATAACTTTTAATTTATTTTGTTATATCAAAAAATTAGATAATTAAATGAAATAATTTTTAGGAAAATAAAATTATAGAAATTTGAGTACTAGAATAAGTTAACTACTATATTCAAAGAACACCCATAACAATAACCTCGTAGAAATACTTTGTTAGTAAATTGATATTGATATCTTAACAAATTGACCAGTGAACCTAGTTTCAACCATCGGTATTAGTATAAGCTAAGTTAATTCACTACGAGTTAATCAACTAAATTTATCATGGACTTGTAATATAAATACCATACACATATATACTATAAAAAGCCATATAACTATCACAATATGCATCCATATACAAATAAATTTCCCTTCTAGTAAGCAAGCATACACAGTTATAGGATCTCTTATGAACCCATGAAAACAAGATAGCTCATAAAGAATATCAAAAAAAGTCCATAGTGAAAAATTTAAATAGAAGGAAGAAAAAATATCAAAAGAAAGGGAATAAACTACCCAATGAATAAAAATAAGCCATAATTACACAACCATTAAACAAAAAATAAAAGAAAAAAACATAATTGGGTTATTCATATTTTCCACCACATCGGAAACTTGAAAAAATCAAGTGTTGGAAGGTGAAACTTGAGGAGAAGTACTAAAATAATCGACTTGAAAAACTCTATGTCAAGTCAGTTGAAGATGGGGCCAAAACCTCCATAGTCTGAGAAAGGGTTTGAGGGTAGCGTGTGTACCTGCAAAGTAGATCTCACAATCAATAAACGAGAATGATGTTGGAGAAAAAAAAATAATATGCATTAGCAAATAATTAGCCAGGGAATTCCCATTTATATTACCCAAGTATATGTCAATGGAGCTTGCGTTCTTCACCATGTTGCTGAAAATGGAATATAAGTTACCTTTGAGGTAGGAAAACCTTATCCAAAAGAATATGTAATGAAAAACAACCATACACGCATACATGCAGTAGGAAGAGCCATTAAATTACCTAAGAAAATAAAGTAAAACAAAGGATTGATACCTTTGTGCGGTGATTAGGTCTTATGGCTATAGAGACACCCTGCAAGGCCAAGTAAAATTGTTATCAGGAAAGAATTGAACTTTGCGGAATTTTCCTTTGGCATATATAAAATCCTGGTGCTTGTAAGAGTAAATATTGTTCTAATGGAAATTTAAAGCAGAATAGGCATAAAAATTCAATTAGTAACTCACTAGTACATACGAAGAGGGAAGAAGTGAATTCGTCACCTTATGTAGCCATGGTTCTTGGAGATGAACCAATGAACCCAAAAAGACACATCGACCTGTTAACCTATACATTAGAAATTGAGTGTTGATGACAATAATTTCACATCTTTAGGAGGATATGGAAAACCAAGGAACCAAATTTCAAAGTGATAATAACCACTCCTAGAAAATTTAAATTTACAAAACGACCAAGTGTAGAACCCTTACTGTGGAAAATGAAAAAAACATGAAATAGTCTATTGAACCATAATACCTGGGCTCCATAAATAGTGCACTATTGTTGGGCTGTAAAAATAGCGTTGGTAGATTTGTGGCTATTACTAGTTTCCAATCACAGGAGAGAAAAAAGTCGATTAGTTCACAGGAAATGTCTATACAAGCTTAAGGTTTGGGTGGAAATATAAGAACCATTACATGGGGACAACGAATCTACACCCTTCACGTAGTCATACCATACCTTTTGCTCATCGTGTGTTATCATTTGCTCATTAGATGGGATAGCGTTGGCCGCATGGACGCATTAGGGATAATGTACTTGTCATGTGGCGAGTTACCATACATAATTTATGTGATATGACCTAATGGTATAGGAATTAATAAATGACCATATTACTTGGGGAAATAAATAAGAAATCAGGGTTGGATAGTTAGGTTTAAATGTTATAAGATTCATCTAGGGAGATGATTCTTCCATATAGTAATTCTGAAAATGATCCAATTATAATCATAGGGGAAATTAAACATGCATGAAACATTAGGTAATAAGTGCATAGATATATTTCGGATGCGGATGATGGCTCGGAGTGATGGGACTTCCGCCCCTTGGTGGATCCTGAGGGAGTTCACTTGCTGCGGCCATATGGCCCCCTACAATGCCATTACTCACACATTAACTTCGCCAACCTATTATGCTTTAACACCGTTCACCGCGCCTGTCATTTACCTCGCCTTGCTGGTTCATTTGGCTATGGATTTCATTCTGGATAATTCCTTTGCTTATTGTGTTTTTTGTAGTCATCCTTCTCCCGTCTGTGGTAGTTGCTCCCCTGCTTTCACTGTTCCAAGTGAACGCACCCAAACAGGTCGACGTTGCTCCATCCTGGGATGCTTGGAAACTCTTCCAGGTTTTCACTTCACCCAGACCAGCTACTGCCATCTCAATTTCTATTTTCCTTCTCACGCAACTAATTTTCAGAGATCTTCGCTGACTGCTCCTTCTACCCCAAGCACTCCTGGCTTCATGCGGCTTCGATGCCTCGGCTCAGGAAGAGAATGTGTTGTAGGCACAGAACGAGTAGACGGCGCTCTTCCCTCCCTCGCCCTTCCATTAGCTCGCCCTCGACATCTTCTAAGGAGGACTTAGATTGGAGTTTTCATTTGGATTTTGGGCATCAGAGAGGCATCTCCTACCCTCCTGGAAGAACTCACTTTGTTCCACCTTCACAGCCTCCTTCGCCTGTCTCTCAGCCTGCCTCCCCTACTTCTAATTTTCCCACGAACCCAGCCCTCTGCCAGTCTTCACAAAGGGCGTAATTTTGCTTCAATTGCTCCTCAAACATGCCTATTCTAACTGCTTTCATCACTGTTACTGTTTGCGAAGAATCCCCTATCCCATCTCCAGCTTCAATGCCCCGCCCTACCCCTATTCCGCCTAACCCTTAGCCCTCACATGCAAATATTGACATTCCAGCCCCTGTTGAGCCAGTCAGCATTGGTCATTCCATTCTTGGAATGGAAAATTTGCAGGTGGACTTCTTCAGCAAGAGTGGCGTGCCAGAGAAGGACAATGATGATGGAGAAGCTGAGTTTGGTTCCAGGATCGTGGAAGAACTGGAGTCCCCTACTCCTGAACGGTGACTTTGATCCCCCTCAGCGTGCTTTGGTATAAATTTTCGACCTCATGGAAGAATTTTTTGGTTTTTTGAGTTTATATTTAGCTGTAAAAGATATACGATATTCCAGTTTACTGTCTCTTGTTGTATCATAGTACTTTTACTATTTTACCAGTTTCCCTTCTAAGGGCGGTGGAATTTATTTTAAAAGAACCGGTTTCCCACTCTCGGAAGTTCAGTTGCTAAGGTTAAGCTTGGACATCAAGCCCAGTTCTCAGGCTCACACAACCGAAACTAGCGCAGTTTTGTACTATTATGTTTTATAAATAGATTTAGTTTTACCGAGAAAAAAAAAAGTGCATAGATATAATTCATCAAGATCAACTATTTACCAAATACAATAAGAAAATATAGGAATTATATGCCATGCAATAACATATACAAATGATTAGTAAGGAAGTTAAAAAAACAAAATAATGTGTGATATATGAAGAGCAGATGTGACATTTTAATTTATAGGGTAAAATCTATGTTAATTTATAACTACTATCTATATGTTATATATTTTAATGGGATATGATTTTATTTTATCTAAAAGAAATGTTAGTAATTTTATTAATTAGAAACGAAATTACAGTAAAAAAAAACTGAAATTAAAAAATATTTACATCTAGCTTCTAGCATGTAAAATGCAATGTCTACACATCTACTCAATATTGGGTTGTAGAGGGCCTCTCTGTGTAATGATTATAAAAGCTATGAGTAAATATAGTTTTCATTTTCAACTTTAATTATTTAATGGATGATTACTAGTATCCATGTCTATGTGTGAAAAACTCTAATATTTTTAAATTGATTCTCCTAATCTTATTATTGGGCTTATATAAGTCAAATTTTGATAAATATTTAATAGGTGTTTAACTAATGTGTAGGAATTGACCACTACAACTTTATGTTCCACTCTTTCACATCATAAAGTTCATATGGACCTTGTATATCCCATTTTTTTATATAAAAATGCATTATTCTCACACACTATATATTCTTTTAGTCAAACGTAAGCTTAAACACACACAAAGGTCTTCCATAATTGTAACACCTCCACTGTAGGAATTTTTTTTTTTTTTTTTTTTTATACTGGGATTTCCCTTCTATTCCCATGATTAATGAATAATCATATCGAAATTAATATTGGACACTTATATGTCTTTACACCATATATTTACATTTATATATATATCGTTATAATAGTAAAAGATGAGGTTCCTTTACTCTTCCATAGTATAACCATAAGTATATTGAGAGACATAGTTGTTCACTAACCTCACTTAATCCTTTTTGTATTCCATCCATACATTTTTGAAATTCCCTATCTTCTGTACACATACATGTGTGTGTCCATATCTATATGAAATTAATGCCATTACTACACCTATATATGTATGAGTGGAGATCATTATATAGATATATATATATCTATCTCCTATACTATTTGTATATGGTCTTTTGCATTTCTTTCCTTTAAGGAACATGTGTAAACCACGTATAGATATATCTAACATATATAGGTTCGACCCCTTTATTTTTATAAACTATATTGTATACCAAATTCCTTGGCGATATGATCCGGATTTTATGCAGGAACGCAACAGAATAAACACATAACCATAAATACAGAGATGCAGCGGAAATAACACTTCATTTCATTAATATCAAATAACAGAAAGATGCTTACAGACATAATGGAAATAAAATAGCTAGGGTGCTGGTAGCGAATCTCTGAGAAGAGATGTGGTGGCTACCGACCTCTGAACTGTGTTACAATGAGGCTCGAGGGCCTATTTATTGTTGAGAAACAATGGAGAATTTGAAACGTCCAAAAACCTAACCGTAGGAGATGAGGCGCCAAAACTGTGGGCGCCCGTTTGGGTAAATTGGTGGTTCAACTTCCCGGGGGCATAACTTTGGCACCCGATCTCCGTTTGACGCGTTCAATAGCTTGTTGGAAAGATCTATCCGAGGACTATAGCTGTCGGGACGAATTTTATCAGAAAATTCGTTGGCGCTTTCATACCCAAAAAACGTCGTTTAGGGCCTCAAAACGGCTCCGGAAGTTCAGGACCCGAAAAACTGCTAAAAATAGTAAGTTATGCCGAAACTGAAAGACTGAAAGAGACAATGGTGGGGGGCCAAGTGGAATAGGTGGGTGGCCACCAATATCCACCCGGATCATTAAGCCCCCAAAACGGCTCCGAGAGTGGAGGACCCGAAAACCTGCTAAAAATAGTAAGTTGTGCTGAATGTGAAAATCTGCAAGAATTGATGGTGCCGGTCCAAATGGAATAGGTGGGTGGCCACCGATATCCACCTGACCGACATAATCCATGAACTATCAATTTATAATGTGCATCTACATTTATATATATATGTCATATATTCATTCCACTAACCCATAGAATATATCTCAAAAAGGCGCATCTATCATTAGACATATAACTCCTATTCGTTCAAACCTCGGTTATGATGTAGTTGAAGTGACGTTATATATATTTCATGTTATTAACATAACCCTTTAACTATTTATATATATACCTTGTTCAATAAATAAGTCCTTGCCTGTGGTTTTGCAATAGGTGGGTTCGTTGACCCTCCGTGGTTCCGCCAACTTTCCTTCCGACTTCACTTTATATGATAATTATGGTGGAATTACGCATGCACAGGCATGTGAACCATCTCAAACTCTGGTTGACTGCTTTCATGAAATTGACCTGTTATAGTTTTTTCTCGTTTTCACTATTGAAGCTATCTCGTCATCCATGACTCGATCTACAGGATCGAGTTCAAATTGAATTTGTACACCACCGGTCACGCTTCAGCGCATCATACCTCGGCAAGAAATACAATAGGCGTCTCGGCAGCGTGATACCTACTGTTATGAGACCAGACAACGGGCGGATTCTATGTTGTTGTCTATACACTCCGCACAAATGCGCCGTTTCTCCATGGGTCAGTACATAGTGGTTGTACTAATTAAGTTTGCGTGCAAGCCGCCTAGCACCAGAAGTTGGTCGACGGATTTGGCGGTTATAGTTTTGTGTTAACGCTTCGTATTCGTGGTTGCAGGTGTAATATTTCTCCCGGAATAAGAGGGTAGCTCTCGGCGGCGTAGGTTGTACCCAGTCCTTTACACCCCGACAGGTGGCTTTTGATTTTACATTTTTGACGGTTGCAGGTACTGAGAATGCCGAGCCCCCCCCCCCCCGTTCTGGCCAGCGTTAGCTGTAGGGTTACTCAACACCCCTATGCCTACGCTTTCAAATCTTCCCGACGCCAGTTGATATCGACTGGTACTATTCTGATGACACGCTTCATATGCTCAATCCTCCTCGGGATTTACTGAGGTTTTTTTTTTTTTTCGGCAGAGAAATAGGGTTTCGGGCGTATTAACCTACAGTTTACGCTACCAAGCTATTCATTGCTTACATTCTTTAGGCGTTCGTTGTGACATGTTCTATTTTGCTGCAGAGATTTATTTCTTATGTTTCCTGGGATCTTGCGTATTATTTTTCTTGTGAATAGTTTCCCATTGCCTCCTATCGTGCTAATTTTTGTGTTCTGTTATGGTTGATACTACAGTCCCCATTCGGCGCTGGTAGGCTACGCAGAGGGAATGTAGATCTGCATAGTAGCCGATTTAATTCTAGACAGAGCTCGACCGGTATTCTTTGGCCGCGCTCTCTTCTACCTGCGTTTAACTCCGTTCCCACTGGCTCAATAGGTTACCATCTAAGCGTTTATTCCATGCTTAAGTGGCCGTTGTCAATATGCCTTCAGAGGGGGTAATCTTTTACCCATGATCCTCTGTTTGGCTTCAGCAACCTAGCCATCGGATATCCTATTACGGCTTTCTCCTTTTTCTTCGATTTGTTTTTTTTTTTTCTGAGGATGGAATACCCTCCGTGCTTGGATTTTGAAAAGAAAACTTTGGAAGGGTTTACCATACACCTCAGCCTTATAAAACTAGTTTACATCGGTTGCAGGCCGTTCAATCCTGGCCGACTTCATATTTTCGAATAGTACAGTAGATGTATTATTTTTTTCATAGTTGAATTTCCTTTTGTTTTTGTAACCAAATTTGAAGCTGCAGTGGTCTTGTTTGCGCAGTCTGGACCGAGAAGTTTTTCTTTGCTATCCTTTAGGTTTTGCCGGATGATAACAACTCGACCCTAATACCGTAGATCCATTACGCTTTGTCTGGAAAACATTTCAGTTAAAGTTCTCTCTGAACCGATGTTGATTTGAGCTGATAATTTGCCTGTGTTAGATTTATATATATATATCCAAGCGTATAGTAATCGCCGGGTTACAAAGAGCTGAGATTAGCTCGCGGCTTTTTTTTTCGCGTAGAAACACTGTGACCATGCAAACGTAGGTAAATCTGTATGTTCATTGGTTGTTTCACATGTCGACAGGAATTGTATATGAAATTTAAATATTACCCTAATTGCTTTGGTCAGCATCTCTATGGTTTCTTTCCATACGGAATTCATATCTATATATATAGACTGCATTTACAAGTCACTTTATCCTTTGCTCTAATTCTATACATTTCTATATTAAGTTTAGGATAGAATGCACTAATGCTTATAGTTCGGCGCCTTCACGTTTTATGGGCAGGCAATTAAAGTTCTCATGTCCCTACGTGGGATTTTTTCCCATTTAATTCGAATTTAGTTATATTACCATGGTTGTTATTTTAAAGGTTTGAGTTAGAGGTAGTTTATATGTTGCGGTCAAAAGGTTTTAATATCAAATACATTCTTCTATATATATATATATTATGTTGTGCCCCTAAACTTCTTCAATAGGGCTTGTATGAAGTTCCGTGGCTATAAGTGAGGTTTTGTTTTGTTTTTTTTTTTATTTAATACTCAAGATGGCCTTACAAGTGAAATCTAACCACTTCTGTATACTATCAAAATTCCACAGAGTAAAAATTCCATTTTCTAGTACCATTATAAATGTTAGAATTCTCATACAGGAAATCTATAAATGTTATAAATATTAGAATGTTCATATCTACACTCTACATTCTAATATCTTGATTTATTTCTTTCTGCTACATACCATGCATATTTCAGTAATACTATAATAGCATGCAACTAAATAAATCATATCAGTTTGGTGTCTACAGGAACATAACAAAACTTATCCTCTATAGAAGTCCAATACTTCAGATTTAAACCGACTCTAGTTTAGAGGTTTTGGAGTTTCTGTTCTACAGATTTCTAGTCTACAACTAAACAGATTCTTGAAGGTGTTTACCTTGTTATGAACTCTGTTAAATGTAGTACTACTAAAATCAAGCAACTTTTCTTCAGTTTTTATATGTAGCTAATTCATACCATCATAACATAGAGAAAAATGAAATTTTCAGAACATACCAACTCTGCAATTGACCAACCTCCCAACCTTAGAATCCTCTTTATCTCCCAGGATTCACCCCCGAGCTGAGATCACCTCCTGGCACTGATCAACCTCTGATCTGCTTAGGAGCAGCTTATTTAAGCTCATAATTCCCCAAAGCATGTTTCTAATTCTGCGTCCAGAATAGCAGGATGCTTTCTTTCCTGTTTAGCCTAGGCTTCCCATTTTGGGACTCTTTAAAGCTGCTTTAAGCTTTTCCTCAGCTTTTCCAACTTTTTCTCACCTCTTCCCAACTACTCCTCTTCATTGGGGAAATTTAGATTCCTCCTCAAATCTAAATTAATTTCTTTCAAGGATTTTTGAAAGATTTTTTTTGGGATTTGTTGCCTTATCCATCCTCATGGATTTGGCAAGTGATCTCTAATTCTCTTTTTGGTCAAAATGCACAATCATTTTATTTATTTCCTCAAATAAAATATGCAATTACATTCACACCATATTCATCCCTTGGGGTCCACCCCCTTAGGATTAAAATTCAAATGTCTAACTTTAAAAATTCAACACACAAATTGGGGGTGTTACATATTCCCCCTCTGAAAATAAACACCGTCCTCGGTGTTGTTATTCAACTACTAAAGTTCAGTTAAACAAAAATGGATATTTCTCCATTATTTCAGCTTCCCTTTCCGAGGTGGCTTCTTCAGCAGTAAAGTGCTTCCACTGCACCTTTACTCTGACCACTGTTATGTTTCTCAATTCAATTTCTTCCCGCTCCAATATTTGAAGCGGTTCTGGCAGAAACTCCCCTTCTGGTTCCACCTGTACAACATTCCAATCAACTATGTGAGAAGCATCATGCACATATCTTTTTAATAATGAAACATGAAATACATTATGTACTTTAACATGGGGTGGTAAGGCCAGCTTGTAAGCCACTGGTCCCACCCTTTCTAACACCTCAAAAGGCCCACAATATCTAGGAGCCAGTTTTGCACAACTCCCTGCATAAAGTGTACTCTTTTTGGGTTTAATGCGCAAATACACATGATCCCCCACTTTGAATTCTCGGTGCACCCTTTTCTTATCAGCATAGCTCTTCTGTCGGTCTTGTGCTGTCTTTATGTTTCTCTGTATTTGTTTAACAATTCTTTCCATCTCTTGTAGTGCATCTGGTCCCAACACCAGTTTATCCTCTGGTTGACTCCAACTCAAGGGAGTACGACACTTTCTCCCATAGAGTGCCTCAAACGGACTCATCTTAATAGAGGATTGGTAGCTATTATTGTAAGCAAACTCAACTAGATGCAGATAATCTTCCCACTTTGATGGTCTATCCATCACATACATTCGCAACATATCCTCTAATATTTGATTCGTCCTTTCTGTCTGCCCATCTGTTTGAGGGTGATAGGCAGTACTAAAATTCAGCTTAGTACCCATCCCTCCAAACAACCCTTTCCAAAATGCTGTTGTAAACTTAGCATCTCGATCTGAGACAATTACTTTGGGCACCCCATGAAGCCTTACTATCTCCTTCAGGAAAACATTTGCCACTTGAGTTGTTCCGAAAGTAGATTTGACTGGTATAAAGTGAGCAGCTTTGGTTAAAGTGTCTACTACTACCATTACTGAATCATGTTGGTATTTGGTTTTGGGTAGTCCTGTTATAAAATCCATGGAAACTGTATCCCATTTCCATTCTGCAATTGGAAGGGGATTTAAAAGCCCTGCTGGGTGTTGATGCTCAACCTTGACTAGTTGACACTCCATACATTTACTCAGATACTCTGCCACATCTCTCTTCATTCCTGGCCAGAACAGCTTCTTTTTCAAGGCTGTTAACATCTTCTGGTACCCTGGATGTCCTGCATAGGGCTGTTTGTGATATTCATCTAGTATTTCTCTTTTCAATGACTCTATATTTGGAATATACAACCTGTTTTTATAATAGAGCAACCCTTGTTGGTTTTTAGTGAAATCAGTTTCATCCCTTTTCTGTAATTTCACCAAGAGGGCTTCATAGTTGGGATCTTGTTTTGCTGCTTCTCCCACCAATTCTTCTATCTCCATCTGGGCACTACTCCCAATGCTATTTAAATGTTGACAAGCATTTCTACTTAAGGCATCAGCAACTTTATTTTCTTTTCCCTTGATATGTTTGATGTCCATATCAAATTCACTTAGAAAAGACAGCCATCTGGCTTGTCTTGCATTCATGTCAGTTTGGGAAAAGAAATATTTAAGGCTAATATGATCAGTCATTAATGTGAACTTCTTCCCCAACAGATAGTGCCTCCACATTTTTAAAGCATGAATAAGAGCCGCAAATTCCAAATCATATGCACTATAATTCTGTTCATGAGTTTTCAATTTCCTAAACTCATAGGCAATAACTGAATTTTCTTGCAATAGGACTCCTCCTAGTCCCTCTCTGCAAGCATCTGTACATACCACAAACTCTTTATCAGGATCAACAATTTTTAATATAGGTGCTGAAATAAGTCTTTGTTTCAACTGTTCGAAACTGTTTTGGCATTTCTTAGTCCACACGAACTTGACACCCTTCCTTTGTAATGAGGTTATGGGATTTTCTATCGCAGAGAATCTCTCCACAAATCCGCGATAATAGCCTGCAATTCCCATAAATGATCTTACTGCTGAAACATCAGTGGGGACTAGCCATTCTTTAATGGCTTTTATCTTTTCAGGGTCAACTGCCAACCCTTTTTCAGAAATTATATGACCCAAATATTGAATTTTATCTTTATAAAATTCACATTTACTGAACTTGGCATATAGCTGATTTTCTTTCAAAGTTTGCAACACTATTCTCAGGTGTTCCTTATGTTCTTCCTCATTTTTGGAGTAGACTAAGATATCATCTATGAACACAAGAAAAAATTTGTCCAAATACTTATTCAACACACTGTTCATCAGACACATAAAAGTGGCAGGGGCATTCGTCAAACCAAAAGGTAGGACTACAAATTCGTAATGCCCATACCTGGTTCGAAATGTTGTTTTGCTGATGTCTTATTCTTTAATTCTGAGCTGGTGATACCCAGTCCTGAGGTCTATCTTGGAGAAGACTGAAGCTCCTCTCACTTGATAAAAAAGATCATCAATTCTAGGAAGTGGATATCTATTCTTAATGGTCAACTTATTCAGTTGACGATAATCAATACACATCCTAAAGGTTCCATCCTTCTTTTTAACAAATAACACAGGTGCTCCCCATGGAGACACACTTGGTCTGATGTAACCCTTATCCAATAGTTCCTGCAGCTACATCTTCAGCTCCATCAGTTCTGGCGGGCTCATCCGATAAGGAGCTCGGGAAATAGGTGTAGCTCCTGGCACCAGATCTATAGAAAAATCAATCTCTCTTTGAGGGGGAAGATGAGGGATTTCCTTGGGAAAGACTTCCTTAAATTCTCTGATGACTGGAATAGCATTCAGTAACTCTTCCTCAGTTTGTTGTTCTATTTCTTCTACATGCACTGCATAGACTTGGTATCCTTTTCTAGCTGTTCTTTTCAATTGTAAGGCTGATATTTGTCTTACTACAATGGGTTTTGGTTTCCCTTTTAGTGTAAAAGGTTTCCCTTCCTCATCTACACAATGCAAGGTTTTATCCCAGCAGTTCATCAAGGCTTTCTTATTTTCTAGCCAATCCATTCCTATCAGCAGATCATAGGATCCGAATGGAAATATGTTCAGATTTACTTCTGTTGGGAACCCATTTAATTGTATTGCTGTTTTGGGCAACTTATGTGTGACTTTTCTCTTAGTTCCAGTGGCCAGCTGTACCAACCATGACTGCTGAAATTTTTCAAGTTTAATTTTACATTTTTCTACAATTCCAGGACTAATGTAACTCAAAGAAGCACCTGGATCAATCAAAACAGTAACAGGTAGGTCAGAAATCTTACCCTCCATTTCCACCATGGTTGCTTGATGTTCTTCCTGTCGATTTTCCAGGGCTGCACTGATGGTTGGTATGTTTCTGGCTATGTCATTGACGGTTGTTGCCTCTCGCTCTCTGCTGATCATGTGTATATTTCGATGGGGGCAGTCCCTCATCATATGGGGTTCTCCACAGCCCCAACATTTCAGAGGTTCCTTCATTCTGACTGTCCCTTCATTTTTATTGTTCCCTTCTACTGGTTTTGAAGCCACTTGGGACTGAGCAGTTTGACTTTCTTTTGGTTTGCTAAACTTTTTCCTTTGATGATCTCTACCAAAATTCCTTAAATATGCTGGTTTTGGTCTCTTTCCTTTGAACTCACCCTTGTTATTCCAGCTCTTCCCTTGTTGACCTTTACCTTTAAACTGTTGATAGCATAATCTTGCCTTCCTAGCAGCTTCATCCATGGTCTTTGGATTGTCAAATTCAATTTTCTCCTTGTACACAGTGGGCAAACAATTTAAAAACCTTTGCACTTTTGCCTTTTCTTCCCTAATGTAAGGAACATACTCAGTAAGTTAGTAAACTTAGTGACAAACTCATCAATAGTGAGCTGCCCTAATCTAAGTTCATGGAATTCTTTTGCTTTATCGTCATAATAACGTTCATTCAAATAACGACTTTTGAACTTAGTCTGAAAATCTTCCCAAGTAACTGTCTTTTCATCAATGGCGTGCACCATTTTTGTCTCTTCCCACCAGAGTGTAGCTTTTTCTTGTAGCTGGTACACAGCTAATCTAGCCTTCAGATTGCTCTCATATTCATAGACTTGGAAATACTTGATCATGTTCAGCAACCAAGCTTCAGCATCCTCCTCCTTCTCTCCATCATAGGAGGGAGGTTTGATCTTTCTAAATTCTCCCTGCAACTCTCTTTTCTGCTTATGTTGATTTCTGGCTGCATCCTCATCCTCAGATTCATCCATCTTTCTTTTTCCAGAACCTTCACCTTCCTGGATGTTCCGGGAAGTTAGCTCTCTGATGATCTTTTCCTGTTCCTTACTGGCTGATGACAACAGGTCATTTTGGCTTTTTAATTACGCCAACTCTCGTTGCATCCGGTGCAACATCGCCAGTACCGGGGCATTGGGATCTGGAGTAGCAAACTCATCCCGCAGATCCACACAAATCCCGTCACCTTCAGCCATTTCAACTGTATACACTTACAACGCAGATTAGCAAAGTTTATAAACTGCAGAAAAACAAAATATTTAATAAGCAGTGACCACAAAACGGCAGCCCAATTTGTTGTAACTAGGGCTCCGATACAATTTGTAACACCTCCACTGTAGGAATTTTTTTTTTTTTTTTTTTTTTTTACTGGGGTTTCCCTTCTATTCCCATGATTAATGAATAATCATATCGAAATTAATATTGGACACTTATATGTCTTTACACCATATATTTACATTTATATATATATCGTTATAATAGTAAAAGATGAGGTTCCTTTACTCTTCCATAGTATAACCATAAGTATATTGAGAGACATAGTTGTTCACTAACCTCACTTAATCCTTTTTGTATTCCATCCATACATTTTTGAAATTCCCTATCTTCTGTACACATAAATTTGTGTGTCCATATCTATATGAAATTAATGCCATTACTACACCTATATATGTATGAGTGGAGATCATTATATAGATATATATATATCTATCTCCTATAATATTTGTATATGGTCTTTTGCATTTCTTGCCTTTAAGGAACATGTGTAAACCACGTATAGATATATCTAACATATAGAGGTTCGACCCCTTTATTTTTATAAACTATCTTGCATACCAAATTCCTTGGCGATATTAACTTACGAACTATCAATTTATAATGCGCATCTACATTTATATATATATGTCATATATTCATTCCACTAACCCATAGAATATATCTCAAAAAGGCGCATCTATCATTAGACATATAACTCCTATTCGTTCAACCCTCGGTTATGATGTAGTTGAAGTGACGTTATATATATTTCATGTTATTAACATAACCCTTTAACTATTTATATATATACGTTGTTCCGACGTGGGCGAACTATTTCGACGGCAATAGGTGGTTCGACTTACCTACGTGGTTCTGCCACGCACTTTCCTCCTTCCGACTTCACTATATGATAATTACGGTGGAATTACGTTAATCAGTATGGTAGCATGTGAACCATTCTGTAAACTCAAGTTGACCGAGCCACGAAAATTGACTGACATGGGTTTTTCTATTTTCACTATTGAATCTATCTGTCAATCCATGACTAACTCTACAGGATCGAGTTCAAATTGAATTTGTACACCACCGGTCACGCTTCAGCGCGTCATACCTCGGCAAGAAATACAATAGGCGTCTCGGCAGCGTGATACCTACTGTTATGAGACCAGAAAATGGGCGGATTCTATGTTGTTGTCTATACACTCCGCACAAATGCGCCGTTTCTCCATGGGTCAGTACATAGTGGTTGTACTAATTAAGTTTGCGTGCAAGCCGCCTAGCACCAGAAGTTGGTCGACGGATTTGGCGGTTATAGTTTTGTGTTTAACGCTTCGTATTCGTGGTTGCAGGTGTAATATTTCTCCCGGAATAAGAGGGTAGCTCTCGGCGGCGTAGGTTGTACCCAGTCCTTTACACCCCGACAGGTGGCTTTTGATTTTACATTTTTGACGGTTGCAGGTACTGAGAATGCCGAGCCCCCCCCCGTTCTGGCCGGCGTTAGCTGTAGGGTTACTCAACACCCCTGTGCCTACGCTTTCAGATCTTCCCGGCGCCAGTTGATATCGACTGGTACTATTCTGATGACACGCTTCATATGCTCAATCCTCCTCGGGATTTACTGAGGTTTTTTTTTTTTTTTGGGCAGAGAAATAGGGTTTCGGGCGTATTAACCTACAGTTTACGCTACCAAGCTATTCACTGCTTACATTCTTTAGGCGTTCGTTGTGACATGTTCTATTTTGTTGCAGAGATTTATTTCTTACGCTTCCTGGGATCTTGCGTATTATTTTTCTTGTGAATAGTTTCCCATTGCCTCCTATCGTGCTAATTTTCGTGTTCTGTTATGGTTGATACTACAGTCCCCATTCGGCGCTGGTAGGCTATGCAGAGGGAATGTAGATCTGCATAGTAGCCGATTTAATTCTAGACAGAGCTCGACCGGTATTCTTTGGCCGCGCTCTCTTCTACCTGCGTTTAACTCCGTTCCCACTGGCTCAATAGGTTACCATATAAGCGTTTATTCCATGCTTAAGTGGCCGTTGTCAATATGCCTTCAGAGGGGGTAATCTTTTACCCACGATCCTCTGTTTGGCTTCAGCAACGTGGCCATCGGATATCCTATTACGGCTTTCTCCTTTTTCTTCGATTTGTTTTTTTTTTTTTTCTGAGGATGGAATACCCTCCGTTCTTGGATTTTGAAAAGCAAACTTTGGAAGGGTTTACCATACACCTCAGCCTTAGAAAACTAGTTTACATCGGTTGCAGGCCGTTCAATCCTGGCCGACTTCATATTTTCGAACAATACAGTAGATGTATTATTTTTTTCATAGTTGAATTTCCTTTTGTTTTTGTAACCAAATTTGAAGCTGCAGTGGTCTTGTTTGCGCAGTCTGGACCGAGAATTTTTTCTTTGCTATCCTTTAGGTTTTGCCGGATGATAACAACTCGACCCTAATACCGTAGATCCATTACGCTTTGTCTGGAAAACATTTCAGTTAAAGTTCTCTCTGAACCGATGTTGATTTGAGCTGATAATTTGCCTGTGTTAGATTTATATATTTATATATATATATATATATATCCAAGCGTATAGTAATCGCCGGGTTACAAAGAGCTGAGATTAGCTCGCGGCTTTTTTTTTCGCGTAGTAACACTGTGACCATGCGAACGTAGGTAAATCTGTATGTTCATTGGTTGTTTCACATGTCGACAGGAATTGTATATGAAATTTAAATATTACCCTAATTGCTTTGGTCGGCATCTCTATGGTTTCTTTCCATACAGAATTCATATCTATATATATAGACTGCATTTACAAGTCACTTTATCCTTTGCTCTAATTCTATACATTTCTATATTAAGTTTAGGATCGAATGCACTAATGCTTATAGTTCGGCGCCTTCACGTTTTATGGGCAGGCAATTAAAGTTCTCATGTCCCTACGTGGGATTTTTTTCCATTTAATTCGAATTTAGTTATATTACCATGGTTTTTATTTTAAAGGTTTGAGTTAGAGGTAGTTTATATGTTGCGGTCAAAAGGTTTTAATATCAAATACATTCTTCTATATATATATATTATGTTGTGCCCCTAAACTTCTTCAATAGGGCTTGTATGAAGTTCCGTGGCTATAAGTGAGGTTTTGTTTTGTTTTTTTTTTTTATTTAATACTCAAGATGGCCTTACAAGTGAAATCTAACCACTTCTGTATACTATCAAAATTCTAGAGAGTAAAAATTCCATTTTCTCGTACCATTATAAATGTTAGAATTCTCATACAGGAAATCTATAAATGTTATAAATATTAGAATGTTCATATCTACACTCTACATTCTAATATCTTGATTTATTTCTTTCTGCTACATACCATGGATATTTCAGTAATACTATAATAGCATGCAACTAAATAAATCATATCAGTTTGGTGTCTACAGGAACATAACAAAACTTATCCTCTGTAGAAGTCCAGTACTTCAGATTTAAACCGACTCTGGTTTAGAGGTTCTGGAGTTTCTGTTCTACAGATTTCTAGTCTACAACTAAACAGATTCTGGAAGGTGTTTACCTTGTTATGAACTCTGTTAAATGTAGTACTACTAAAATCAAGCAACTTTTCTTCAGTTTTTATATGTAGCTAATTCATACCATCATAACATAGAGAAAAATGAAATTTTCAGAACATACCAACTCTGCAATTGACCAACCTCCCAACCTTAGAATCCTCTTTATCTCACAGGATTCACCCCCGAGCTGAGATCACCTCCTGGCACTGATCAACCTCTGATCTGCTTCGGATCAGCTTATTTAAGCTCATAATCCCCCAAAGCATGTTTCTAATTCTGCGTCCAGAATAGCAGGATGCTTTCTTTCCTGTTTAGCCTAGGCTTCCCATCTTGGGAAACTTTAAAGCTTCTTTAAGCTTTTCCTCAGCTTTTCCAGCTTTTTCTCACCTCTTCCCAACTACTCCTCTTCATTAGGGAAATTTAGATTCCTCCTCAAATCTAAATTAATTTCTTTCAATGATTTTTGAAAGATTTTTGGGGATTTGTTACCTTATCAATCCTCATGGATTTGGCAAGTGATCTCAAATTCTCTTTTTGGTCAAAATGCACAATCATTTTATTTATTTCCTCAAATAAAATATGCAATTACGTTCACACCATATTCATCCCTTGGGGTCCACCCCCTTAGGATTAAAATTCAAATGTCTAACTTTAAAAATTCAACACACAAATTGGGGGTGTTACAATAATAGTTTGACCACAATCTAGTTCTTTGTTTCGCTTTAAATTCCATAGTATCCACATAAAAAATATATTCATTGTTATTCTTGAATGATTTTGATTTCTTTTATTATGTTTACAAGCTTGTTATGTTCTTGCATAAAACTAAACTCACTCATGGATAGCAAGTAGTTGTCAACTACGTCACCTAATTCATGTTAGTATTCAAGTTTGATAATATATGTGTGTGTGTGTGAGAGATAAAATTATGTATTCTCCCTAAACATATGATAAAAATATCACTTGTAATCTAGATCATCTAATTTTAAAAATAATTTGGTAGGATTTTAAAAACTTCAAAACATAATAAAAATAATAAGTTATTATAAAATTATGATTTTTTTAAATATTATTCTTATTTATAAAAAAAATAATTATTATTTAAATATTTTAATAATAATAAAAGAATTAATTAATTTGATTTACATAATGTAAACCATACTTCATTTAGACTAAGAATATTTAAAAATTAATATTTATGTTTATACAAAAATTAATTCATATTGAAATTATTAAATTAAAATGTATCTATACGTTGTACCGATTTTAGTGTTATGGAACCAATCAAGGAGTCATGGTGATGTTACTAAAATAACATTGTCAAGGTCATTAAAATGAGTGAGTATGGAGTTGTTCAAAAGCTAACAAAGAGGTCTCAAATATCACTAAGCTTCACCCTCTTTTTAATTAAAAAAAAAATAAAAAAATGTGGGTCAAATTCTATTGAACTTCAACGGCTCTTCATAGTTTTTCTAGCATTCATATATGGATTTCATTATAAATTGATGTTTATGGAAAATTAAATTAAATATATCTGAATTCATATTAGGTTCACAATTTTGGAATTTGGAGGATAATATTAGCTAAACCTGGTGACTTTTGATGTCAAGGCCACCTAGTATTTATGGAGGTCTATGTAAAACGGCTTCACTTCTATTATATTTTTTTTAACTTGAAAAAAAATCATATAATAGAGATTATCTTATATTTGGAATAACATTATGTCCACTTTTAATCCATTGGTCACTAACATGTCTATTTCCACTTTTGTGTTGCATATGTTAGGTGTTTTTATTCGGGTAGTACCTTTTAAGCTAGTGGCAGATCCCAATTGAGAGAGTGGAGGTTCAAAATTTGTACACCCATTTTGGGCAATCAAATAAAAATTCCTTAAAAATTCACAATATTATCATACAATGTTGTGACACAATTTTTCATATACTAAGCTTTATAAAACCATTCCTAACACAATTGGAGGTACTTTGTTTTAGTAATAAGATAGTTATAACAAATACATATCATACATAATCCTTAATATCTATGGTCCATAATCTATTAAACTTAGGTCTTATTATTTTAATTTTCTTTTCTATCCATAATCAATATAACCTTAGACTTACTATTTTAATCCACTTTGTATTAAATTTAATGACCATATTAGTTTGCTTTTATAATATTTAAACTAAAAAGTTCATATATTATTTAAAACAAATATATTTTAATTAGAACTAAATGATAAAATTGTAATATTATTAAATCTATTATGCTTAAGTACAATGTAATGCTATTTTACATTTCAATAACTTTATTCTTGTGTCCCTATCAACATATGCAACAACTCTTACCATTATCTTTTAATTAAAATATTATAATTTTAATATAATTCTTTTATATTCTAAAAATAGCCCTAAGCAAGCTCACATTATTGAGATGGAAAATTTTATGGTTTGTTGCGTGACTTCATAATAACTACCTGCCTTATCCCATCACCATAATGGATGTTGATGACCATGTAAGTGGATAGAATGTAGTTATGAAAACAATATTAGAAGGTGGATTGTTATATTCCTTTTAACAATGAACAAAAAATCCAAACAGGTAGAAATGATGTGATGCTATCCCTTCAAACGGCTAGAAACCAAACGGCTAGGGAGGACGTGGCACAGCCACTCACAAATTAGCCATTGATTAAAAAAAGCTGCGAGGCAGAGTTATATAATGAGGATTTTGATTATGATGTTCACCAGTTAAATTACTTTTGATTCTCCTCTTCAAAGCTGGACACAGAAATAACGTTTTTTTTAAACGACTTGGTGAAGGAGACCGTGCGAATGCATCCTCTCCTACTTGGTGAAGGAGAGCCTGCAAATGTTTCTTGTCACACTGTGACTACATCCCCGCAAAGACCAACGTGGAGTTCTATAGTGTGGGGATGTGTAGGAATTGACCACTAAAACTTTATGTTGCACTCTCTCACATCATAAAGTTCATATGAACCTTGTATATCCCATTTTTTTTATATAAAAATACATTAATCTCACACACTATATATTCTTTCATTCAAACATAAGCTTAAACACACACAAACGTTTTCCATACTAGTTTGACCACAATCTAGTTCTTTGTTTCACTTTAAATTCCATATTATCCACATAAAAAAATTATTCATTGTTATTCATGACTGATTTTGATTTCTTTTATTATGTTTAGAAGCTTGTTATGTTCTTGCATAAAACTAAACTCACTCATGGATAGCAAGTAGTTGTCAACTAAGTCACCTAATTCATGTTAGTATTCAAGTTTGAGAAATATATATGTGTGTGTGTGTTTGTTTGTATAGTAAAATTATGTATTCTCCCTAAACATATGATAAAAATATCACTTGTAATCTAGATTATCTAATTTTAATAATAATCTGGTAGGATTTTAAAAACTTCAAAACATAATAAAGATAATAGGTTATTATAAAATTATGGATTTTTTTTTAAATATTATTCTTATTTAAAAAAAAATCATTATTTAAATATTTTAATAATAATAAAAGAATTAATTAATTTGATTTATATAATGTAAACCAGACATAATTTAAACTAAAAATATTTAAAAATTAAAATTTAATATTTAATATTTATATTTATACAAAAATTAATTCATATTGAAATTATTAAATTAAATTTTATCTATACTTTGCACCGATTTTAGTGTTATGGAACCAATCAAGGACTGATGGTGATGTCAGTAAAATAACATTATGGAGGTCATTACCACAGTGAGTATGGATTTGTTCAAAAGCTAACAGAGAGGTCTCAAATATCACTAAGCTTCACCACTTTTTTTTTCAAAAAAAAAAAAAAAAATTGGGTCAAATTCTGTTGAACTTCAACCGCTCTTCATAGTTTTTCTAGCATTAATATATGGATTTCATTAGAGATTGAGGTTTATTTAAAATTGAATTTACTAGCAATTACACCATATGTTGCAAAGGAAACGCTGTAAAGCAGTAACATAGAAAATAGTAGTATAGAGGAAAAAATATGTGATATGTTATGTGATTTAATTGAATATTGAACTTATAAATATGAATTAATTTATTTAAAATAAATTATAGTTTTGGAGAATTGTTTGGATAAAAAAATTGGTTTTTTATAACCTAGGCAGGCTCTTCCTTTCATAGTGATGTCTTATTATGCACTGTGGGCCACATGGCAGACTATTCTCTCGTGAAACAACAATAATAGAATCCATAATGACCATCTCTTCTTTTATAATACAAAATAAAAAATCAAAACCCTGAATACTTTTATTGTTGTGAAGCAGGAACATCAAAACTTCCCACTTCAAAAACCCAAAGCTTGCAGTCTATCTTCAAAGCCGTAAAGACTTAATTTATACTGAATGAAGCCATTAGTTGGAAATGATTTATGGTGAATGAGATGCAACTAATATCTAACTAGAATATGAAGAAAAAATTTGTGACCTTTCTAGTTAAAAAACAATAGTAGCATCCATAATGTCCACCTCTTCTTTTATCATACAAATTAAAATATCAAAACCCTAATTACTCTTACTATTGTGAAGCAGAAACATCAAAACGTCCCACTTCAAAAACCCAAAGCTTTCAATATGTCTTCAAAGCCTTAATTTATATTAGAGGGAATAACTAATATCTTTTTATTTGCATTTTTATTATACACTAAAAGAACTACTAATATCCTTTTATCCTTTTTAGCATTTTGAGCATGCAATGCTATAAGAGTGTTATAAGTCCTTGCAAACAATGAATGATGAAAAATTAGGTAGAAACCCTGCTTCCTGCATTTTGCTAATGAAGTAATTTGATTCATCTAGAAGTCCCGAACTTGCAAGTGTCTAAATGACAGAGGAATAACATCTCAAAATTAAATATAACAACAATGACAATCTTTAAAGAGCACGCTCATTTCAAATTCTTGAATAAGAACCATAAAAAGAATTAAATCTTCTAAAAATAACATTTTCATCTTCCATAAGGTATATAAAGTTCATCTTCCATAAGGTATATAAAGTCTTTGTATTAAAAGAGTATTAACTATTGAAAAAGTTCTATTGCAGTGCCGAGCAAAAACACTGCAGTACTAGGCCTAGTGTTGGCTTCAGCCCACCACATATACACAAATACGCACGATAATATAGTTGAAAAAACATAGTAAACACAGACAACCACACATAGAGCACAGTAGACACAGACAACTACACATACAAAAGCACCTTCTATTCATACCCTAATAGGTATCACAAAAGACCAACATAACTTTCACTTCGACGAATCACCACCACAAATACACACAATAATATAGTCGACACAACACAGTAAACACAGACAACCACACATACAGCACAATAAACATAGACAACTACACATACAAAAGCACCTTCTATTCATACCCTAATAGGCATCACAAAAGACCAACATAACTTTCACTTCGACGAATCATCACCAGAATGACGGAGCACCAGATGCCGATTAGGGTACATCCATCTTCCAGAGTACGTCCATCTTCCAGCTACTTATGAACAAAAATCAACCTCTGCTGGTCAGGAGGGATGCCCTCCTTATCCTGAATCTTAGCCTTCACATTATCAGTGGTGTCTAGTTTTTTTTATTTAATAAATTTTACAGACTTAAAAAAACAATCCTCATAAGATATAATAAATCCTTTGATAATCGTATTAATACCTCATATTTAATAAATTTTACAGACTTAAAAAAACAATCCTCATAAGATATAATAAATCCTTTGATAATCGTATTAATACCTCATATATATTTCTTAACTGCCTCATATATATTTCTTAATTGCCTCATATATATTTCTTAATTTCATTGTGAAATACACTTCTCTTCAAAATAGATTTATGCTAACCAAAGATCTTATTATATATTTTTTTATTTATTTTATTTTACTTCATATCTATTTAATATTAATTTGTTTATTTATATAATTTTAAATAATATATATTTATTTAATTAATATTAATCATTCATATATATTCAACCCTATATCTATATATGTTATATCATCTAATATTCATGATGCATTCCATTTAACTTATAAAATAAATAATTTATATGTTGTTAATTCATTTCTTAACCTAAGACATTGTTATATTTATAATGCATTCTATTTAATTTATTTAATTAATATTAATCATTCATATATATTCAACCCCCTATTTATATATGTTATATCATGTAATATTCATGATGCATTCCATTTAACCAATAAAATAAATAATTTATATGTTGTTAATTCATGTC
Source organism: Pinus albicaulis (assembly GCA_034641835.2). Taxonomy (NCBI): domain Eukaryota; kingdom Viridiplantae; phylum Streptophyta; class Pinopsida; order Pinales; family Pinaceae; genus Pinus; species Pinus albicaulis. The sequence continues at coordinate 1,405,731,224 of CM076579.1, read as the reverse complement.
TTAAGATAAGACATTGTTATTTTTATAATGCATTCTATTTAATTAATCGTGATTTATATCGGAGGATAATTTTCAATTTTTATTAAATTGGTGATTAATATTTTATTGGACTGAAATTTTTTACGTTATTATTATATTTAATTAATAATTTTTTATTAAAAAGGGATTGTTTGCAAGTAAATGAAGCACTTAACGATGGGCTATCATGTGTGTTGCGAGGACGATATTTGATAAGTGTCCATTTTTTACTAGTACATATCATTGAGTGATTGAAGGGCAGATTTTCAGTCCCCTGCAAGGTTGCCAGGTTCGAGCACGTGGTGTGGATGCTGCATAATTCTAATACAAAGGCAATATTCAGACGGATCCCAGCTTGGGGAAATTGGTCCACTTCTATCTTTGTAATTAATCCAAGTGAAAGCACCCTGAATTTATTTCTTTCATGGATTATCTATATTGTACAATCTGTTACATGTTATTGATAGGAATTTTATTGTTATTGTTCATTACTAGGGTTTTATGAGCGACGGTAATTTTATCACTAAAATAACATCTATTTATTAAAGTAATTTATCAATACATGTTGTTCAAATGAAAAATTGGATACTATATTTTAGGTGGAAGATAATATGGGAATATTATTTTATTTATCATTTTAATTTACTTTGATGCATCCAAAATCTGCCTATATGTAATTGTAAACAACTAATATAATCATTGTTATTCATGACTGATTTTGATTTATTTTATTATGTTTACAAGCTTTTTATGTTCTTGCATAAAACTAAACTCACTCATGGATAGCAAGTAGTTGTCAACTAAGTCACCTAATTCATGTTAGTGTTCAAGTTTGAGAATATATGTGTGTGTGTGTGTGTGTATGTGTGAGATAAAATTATGTATTCTCCCTAAACATATGATAAAAATATCACTTGTAATCTAGATCATCTAATTTTAATAATAATTTGGTAGGATTTTAAAAACTTCAAAACATAATAAAAATAATAAGTTATTATAAAATTATGATTTTTTTAAAATATTATTCTTATTTATAAAAAAAAAATTATTATTTAAATATTTTAATAATAATAAAAGAATTAATTAATTTGATTTATATAATGTAAACCGGACTTAATTTAGACTAAAACTATTTAAAAATTAATATTTAAAATTTAATATTTATGTTTATACAAAAATTAATTCATATTGAAATTATTAAATTAAATTGTATCTATACGTTGTACCGATTTTAGTGTTATGGAACCAATCAATGACTGATGGTGATGTCACTAAAATAACATTGTCGAGGTCATTACAATGAGTGAGTATGTAGTTGTTCAATAAAAATTCCTTAAAAATTCACAATATTATCATACAAATTTGTGACACAATTTTTCATATAGTAAGCTTTATAAAACCATTCCTAACACAATTGGAGGTACTTTGTTTTAGTAATAAGATAGTTATAACAAATACATATCATACATAATCCTTAATATGTATGGTCCATAATCTATTAAACTTAGGTCTTATTATTTTAATTTTCTTTTCTATCTATATTCAATATAACCTTAAACTTATTATTTTAATCCGCTTTGTATTAAATTTAATGACCATATTAGTTTGTTTTTATAATATTTAAACTAAAAAGTTCATATATTATTTAAAACAAATATATCTTAATTAGAACTAAATAATAAAATTGTAATATTATTAAATCTATTATGCTTAAGTACAATGTAATGCTATTTTACATTTCAATAACTTTATTCTTGTGTCGCTATCAACATATGCAACAACTCTTACCATTATCTTTTAAAAGAAATATTATAATTTTAATATAAATATTATAATTTTTTAATAATTCTTTTATATTCTAAAAATAACCCTAAGCATTTCCATGGTTTGTTCCGTGACTTCATAATAACTACCTGCCTTATCCCATCACCATAATTGATGTTGATGACCATGTAAGTGGATAGAATGTAGTTATGAAAACAATATTAGAAACTGGATTGTTATATTCCTTTTAACAATGAACAAAAAATCCAAGCAGCTAGAAATGATGTGCTGCTATCCCTTCAAACGGCTAGAAACCAAACGGCTAGGGAGGACGTGGCACAGCCACTCACAAATTAGCCGTTGATTAAAAACGCTGTGAGTCAGAGTTATATAATGATAATTTTGATTATGATGTTCACAAGTTAAATTACTTTTGATTCTCCTCTGCAAAGCTGGACACAGAAATAACGTTTTTTTTAAACGACTTGGTGAAGGAGACCATGCGAATGCATCCTCCCCTACTTGGTGAAGGAGAGCCTGCAAATGTTTCGTGTCACACTGTGACTACATCCCCGCGAAGGCCAACGTGGAGTTCTACAGTGTGGGGATGGGGAGTTTCGACCCCAGCGCTTCCTGGACTAATGAGAAGGACGTTGACATTACGAGAGTGAATAGAATTAAGATGATGCCCTTCGGTGCTGGGAGGAGGATCTGGCCATTGGCACTCACCACATCAATCTAATCATCTTATGGATGCATGCAATATGGAGTAGTATGCTTTCACTGTTGTCACAAATAATCCACCAGAAGTCCCCATGTTCCATTACTCCTGTGGAATGCAGCGCGGGGATTTGCGGAGGCAAAGTATCGATTGTATATACCTTTCCTAAGTGAGGCCGACATCGAGCTGCTTCCACTAGTGTAAATCTATTTATGAGGTTCTCTCTGGCTCTTTGATTCGATTCGTTTTCTAGTAGGTGCCATTTTTGGATTTCTGGGAGGTGTGAAATATTCATTTATATTGCATATTTTTATGATCAATTTCTAAGAAATATGGTAGCACACAAACATGATCTCTATTCTTGTTTCCATTAATGTATAGTTTTATGAGATTAATTTTCGGATTAATCATATTATTAAAAGATTTGATTGATAGGGTTTTCACCTTCTTTTAATCAGGATAAGGTTTGCACCTGCTTTTAATTGCTTTCTTTTAAGCTGATGTCTGTCCAATTCAATATGCAGGGTCTCCCACGACAAGATAATATTACAACAAATTGGATCATTGGATGTAAATAAGGCCCTAAAGAAACCTAGTTCCGGCTAGACAAGAAAGGTAAGTTTCTGCCTCTTCATTTTGTATTTCTTGAAGTAAACCCTTTTCAATGAATTATATGTAGTCTTTTCTTCATTTTCAAGTGGTTTTATAATTTTTGGATTAATACGGTGTTAGTAATACAGCAACTATTTTTTTTTATTACAACTCTATTTTCGGTGTCTAAACCCAATCTATTCATCTCAGTTTTATTAGTAAAACCCAGTTTATTCATCTCAGTTCTATTATTCCATTTTCTTTATGGTTTCCTGGGCTCGTCATACTTTCTTTTTAATTCATTTCAGCCAGTTGTAATCTCTTTGTCTCAAATTTCTTGGTTATAATTTAGATATTTCTTTGTTAGATCTATCAAATATCAAATCAAATCTCTTATGGATGTGTGGGATATGGATGTGTGCAATATCGAGCAGTATGCTTTCAGTGTTGTCACGAAGAATCCACCAGAAAGAATCTGGACGAATGAAGCGCGGCGCACGAAGTCCCCATGTTCCATTACCCCTGTGGAATGCAGGCTGTGATGCTTGCATTGGGAATTTGCGGAGGCAAAGTATCGACTGTATATGCCTTTCGTACGCGACATCGAAATCGAGCTGCGCTGCTTCCACCGATGCAAATCTATTTATCAGGTTCTCTATGGCTCTTTGATTTGATTCTTTTTCTCTGTATCGAGTAGGATGCAATTTTTGGATTTCTTCCAAATACGAAATATTCATTTATATTGCATATTTTTATGATAAATTTCTAAGAATTCTGGTAGCACACAAACATGATCTCTATTCTTTTTTTTCCATTGATGTATAGTTTTCTATTTTTTTTTTCCAGTGATGTATAGATCTATGAGATTAATTGTAGGATTAACCATGCTATTAAAAGATTTGATTGATAGGGTTTGGGCCTTTTTTTAATCAGGATAGAGTTTGGGCCTTATTTTAATTTCTTACTCTATGAGATTAGATGATTTAGATGAGATTACTGGATTTCTTAAAATGATTTTCAATTATGTTTTTATGATTTACAAATATGTTTTTCATTTGTCTTATAATTTATGTTAGATTTTATTTTCACATTATTACTTTGGTTAAATTCAATGTATTTTAAATTGTATTTTCATACATTTAAATTACTTTAAAGAAGTTTTCTTATATTTAAACTTTTATTAATAGCTTTTAATTAATTTATTTTTTCAATGGTTTCTTCATTAATATTCTGATATAGAGTAAAGTACCATAAGCTTGAGTAGCCTAGCCTAAGCTACTAAAGGATAGACTAAGGTAAGTTAGAATAGGCTAGGGGAGGCTAAGTTAAGCTAGGCTAGGCTAGGGGAGGCTAGGTTAGGCTACTATAGTGTAGGATAGACTAGGTTAGGCTAGGTTAGGTCAAGATAGGGTAGGTTAGGGTATCTTAGGCTAGGCTAGGATAGGCTAGGCTAGGATAGGTTAGACTATGTTAAGCTAGGCTAGGTAAGAGTACACTATGTTAGGCTAGGGTATGTTAGGCTAGGCTAGGTTAGCCTAGGTTAGGTTAGGTTAGGTTAGGTTAGGCTAGGCTAGGCTATGTTAGCTTAAGTTAGGCTCAGTTAGGCTAGGCTATGTTAGGTTAGGTTAGGCTAGGTTAGGATAGGATAGGATAGGATAGGATTGGCTAGAATAGGGTAGGCTAGGCTACGCTAGGTTCGGTTAGGTTAGGGTAGGATAGATTAGGCTAGTCTAGGTTGGGCCACGATAAGATAGGATAGGTTAGGATAAGATAGGTTAGGCTAGGTTAGGTTAGGCTAGGCTAGGCTAGGCTAGATTAGGTTAGGTTAGGCTAGGCTAGGCTAGGTTAGGTTAGGATATGATAGGATAAGATAGGATAGACTAGGCTAGGCTAGGTTAGGCTATGATAAGATAGGCTAGGTTAGGTTAGGATGAGATTGATTAGGCTAGGATAGTTTAGGCTAAGATAAGCTAGGCTAGGTTAGGTTAGGCTTGGCTAGGCTAGTCTAGGCTAGGGTAGGCTAGGCTAGATAGGTTAGGATAGGTTAGTTTAGCTTAGTTTAGTTTAGGTTAGGATACATTAGGCTAGGCTAGATTAGGCTAGGCTAAGCTAGGTTAGGTTAGGGTACGTAGGTTAGGATAGTATAGGTTAGGTTAGGTAATGATAGGTTAGGTTAGGGTTAGGCCGGGCTAAACTATGCTAGGATAGGGTAGGTTAGGCAAGCCTAGGGTAGGGTAGTGTAGGCTAGGTTAGGATAGGGTAGGCTAGGCTAGGCTAGAATAGGGTAGGATAGATTAGGGTAGGTTAGGCTAGGATAGGGTAGGATAGGGTAGGGTAGGTAAGGGTAGGTTAGGCTAGGATAAGCTAGGGTAGGCTAGGTTAGGGTAGGTTAGGCTATGCTAGGTTAGGCTATGGTGGGTCACGGTAGTGTAGGCTAGGCTAGCATAGGGTAGGCTAGGCTAGGATAGGTTAGGCTAGGGTAGGCTAGGCTAGGCTAGGCTAGTTTAAGGTAGAGAAGGGTAGGGTAGGCTAGGGGAGCTTAGGTTAGGTTAGGCTAGGGTAGGCTAGGCTAGGGTAGTCTAGGGTAGGCTACCCTAGGCTAGGCTAGAGTAGGCCAAGCTATGGTAGGGTAGGGTAGGGGAAGGTAGGTTAGGCTAGGCTAGGATAGGATGGTCTAGGGTGGGCTAGGCTAGGGTGGGCTAGGCTAGGCTCGGTTAGGTTAGGCTAGGTTGGGCTACGCTAGGCTAGGTAAGGTTAGGTTAGGCTAGGATAGGTTAGGTTAGGTTGGGCAAGGTTGGGTGAGGCTAGGCTAGGTAAGGTTAGGTTAGGCTAGGCTAGGTTAGGCTAAGTTAGGTTAGGTTAAGCTAGGTTAGGCTAGGTTATGTTAGGTTAGGGTAGGCTAGGCTACGTCAGGGTAGGGTAGGGTAGGGTAGGGTAGGTTATGGTGGGTTATGTTAGGTTAGGCTAGGTTGGGCTAGGCAATGCTAGGCTAGGCGAGGCTAGGCGAGGTTAGGCTAAGCAAGACTAGGCTAGGTTAGGCTAGGCTAGGCTAGGCTTGGCTAGGTTAGCCAAGGTTATGCTAGGCTAGGCAAGCCTAGGCTGGGCTAGGCTAGGCAAGGCTAGGTTAGCCGAGGCTAGGCTAGGCTAGGCTAGGCTAAGTGACGCTAGGCTAGGCTAGGCAAGGCTAGGTTAGTATAGGTTAGGTTAGGATAGGTTAGGTTAGGTTAGGCTAGGTTAGGCTAGGCTAGGTTAAGCTTGGTTAGGCAGGGTTAGGCTAGGTTAGTTTAGGTAGGCCTAGGTTAGGTTAGTTTAGGTTAGGCTAGGATATGTTAGGATAGGTTAGGTTAGGCTAGGCTAGGCTAGGCTAGGCTAGGCCAGGGTATGTTGGGGTTGGCTATGTTAGGCTATGCTACGGTTGGGTATGTTAGGCTACGCAAGGTTAGGATAAGGTAGGTTACATTAGTATAGGGTAGGCTATTTTAGGCCTGGTAAGCTAGGCTAGGCTAGGTGTAATATCCCAAAATGGGAACTATGAGTAAGGGATGCCTGAAAAATGCATTTTTCGGGAATGACTCCTAGAGGATTTGAAACCAAGACCTGGATCTCTTAGATCAATGTATCTATGACTTAAATTCAAGAGGAGGCTCCAAACAAATTACTCTAGGTGGGTTGAACAGATCTCCCACACCTAATTGTCTTGAAAAAGTGCCCAATGAAGGGACTGCAACTATGTATGAACAAGGGATAGAGTAACAGCGTTATTTTTATGAGCCTGAATACATGAAGATGTAGGTAGCCAAAAAATTTATAATATAGTAGCAAGAGAGTACAATTCCTTGACAAAAGAGTCTGAGCCGGATTTATGCAGGAATGCAACAGAATACAGAAATAACCATAAACGTAGAGATGCAGTGGAAATAATGCGTCATTTCATTAATATCAAATAACAGAAATATGCTTACAGACATAATGAAAATAAAATAGCTAGGGTGCTGGTAGCTATCTCTGAGAAGAGATGTGGCAGCTACAACCCTCTGAACTGTGTTACAATGAGGCTCGAGGGCTTATTTATTGTTGAGAAACAATGTAGAATCCAAAACGTCCAAAAACCTAACTGTAGGAGATGAGGCGCCAAAACTGTGGGCGCCCGTTTGGGTAAATTGGTGGTTCAATTTCCCGGGGGCGTAACTTTGGCATATGATCTCCGTTTGACACGCTCAATAGCTCGTTAGAAAGATCTATCCGAGGACGGTAACTTTCGAGACGAATTGGATAATCCAATTCGCTGGTAAAACGATACCAAAAAACGTCGTTTAGGGCCTCAAAACGGCTTCGGATGTTCGGGACCCGAAAAACTGCTAAAAATAGTAAGTTATGTTGAAACTGAAAAACTGAAAGAACTGGATATGGGGGTTCAAACGGAATAGGTGGGTGGCCACCAGTATCCACCTAGATTATTAAGCCCCCAAAATGGCTCCAAGAGTGGAGGACCTGAAAACGTGCTAAAAATAGTAAGTTGTGCTGAATGTGAAAAGCTGCAAGAATTGATGGTGCTGGTCCAAATGGAATAGGTGGGTGGCCACCGATATCCACCTAGATAATTCCTCCCTCCTTAGGAAGAAATGGTCCCCATTGCGTTGAGATCCTCCATGAGATGAAACAAATTCTGTTTAACTGAGTATGATGGATGCATTTAGTGAATTTGTTTTCTTTATCGGCCTTAGACAGTACATGTTTGGATTCTGTATGTGTAGTTGCATGATGTATGGCAACATCAGGCGGTGGTGCGTTGGGAGTCAGATCAATGGAGTGCTTGTCCTGATAGTGTAGAGGAACCTCTATGAGCGAGGAGAAATTGTCATCGTATTTGTCCATCTGCTGCAGCCGTGCAAGGGAGCCCTATTTCAAGGTTGTGGCCACAATATTCTTCTTTCCCTGTGAGTGAGTCGTAAGGAAAATGAATTTCCTGGTTTGGGAAACGATCTTACTGCGTTGTTTTGCAATAGTCAAAGAGATGAGAGGAGGCGGTACTACCTCCGGTATCTTGTACAAGTTATTTCCCAAAGTAATAATAACAACACGAGGCCTAGACTCATACACAGCATGTCGCCTCCATAAGTATGGTTCGCCCAATAATACATCAGCTACATCAAGAGGAGCAACATCACACAATACCTCATCCGTGAATGGCTTGATACTGTACGAAAGGCGGCACTGCTCGCGAATGCGGAGATCTCTCCCTGGGTCGAGCCACCCGATGGTATACGGCTGCGGGTGGGCTATGGTCGGTAGGCCAAGACGCTTCACGACCTCTGCTGAGATGAGGTTCTTTTGGCTTCCGCCATCGACGAGAAATTGCAGCGGAGAACCCTTTATCCACATCTGTGACTGGAGGAGGCGCTCCCCCTCCTCTGGATCCTCTCGACCCTCCTTCTGGATATTGGTGGTGGCAAAAATGGCACTGGGATCCGCATCAATGATCTACCTCCCTTTGTCATTGCATTTGTCTAGTTCTAATCAGGATCAGAAAATGCATCTGATTCAGGTGCCTTTAGTTCGGCCACTAAAGACTATTTGGCCCGACACTCATTTGTACTGTGAGTGGGGCTGTTATGAAATTCACACCACTTCCCTATGTCCTTCTTTGGATTTGTGGTGTTGTTCTGAGTCACATTTATTTGGCCTTTCCCCTTGTTCTTTGGTTCGGGGGCACCTTTCGGATTTGCAGATCCAAAGTCTCTCTTCCTCTGCTTAAATTTCAGCTCGATCTTGGCAGTATAGTGATATGACGTACCAAGCGATGTAATGTCGAGGAACTCCATTTCCTCCTGAATGTGTTTGTGCAGACGGCCGCGGTACTTGAGCACCAAATTTCTCTCTGAATATTTAATACCCAACTTTGTTCGCAGGGTATGGAACAGATTCGTCAGTTCGTGCACATCTTGATCCTTTTGTTGCCGTAGTGTGGTACATTGGATGTATTTGTCCTCATAGCTCCCCACGGGGTAATATTGTTCCTTGATGCCGTCTCGGAATGAATTCCAAGTGGGTGTGGCCGAGAACAGAGAGGGTTCCCCTTCGCCCTCTTGCTCATGGTAGGTTTCCCACCAGTCTTTGACATGGGGGGCGGCTTTAAGGAGTGCAAAAATAATCTTTTCTCGGTTAGAGAAGTCATGGACCGAGAAATACCCTTCCAGAAAATTTAACCATCTGTCTACAGCGTCTGCATCTATTTTTCCTTCAAATATAGGAATGTCAAAGTTTACCTGTACCTTGAAGGGAGTGGTGCCTTCAGAGTGGCTGTTGGATGCAGATGCGCCATATGTGGGCAGTCGTTGAAGGATTTGAGCAAAGTTATCCATCATCGCATTCCTTTGTTTCTCGAGTGCCTCTTCAAGCAGTATTTTGATAGGATCTCCTGCTCCCTCGTCTTTCTTTTCTTCCGCCATGGGAGGTCGTCAGGGTTTGCGAGGCTGATCTTGCAAGGGTTCAACCAGATAGAGCCCTAACTCCTTATACCCTGACCGCGTTGGGGACATGCAAAGAAAAACAAAGAAAGAGCAGACCCCCTCTGATACCACTGATCCGGATTTATGCAGGAATGCAACAAAATACAGAAATAACCATAAAAATAGAGATGCAATGGAAATAATGCGTCATTTCATTAATATCAAATAAAAAAAATATGCTTACAGACATAATGAAAATAAAATAGCTTGGGTACTGGTAGTTATCTCTGAGAAGAGATGTGGCGGGTACAACCCTCTGAAATATGTTACAATGAGGCTCGAGGGTCTATTTATTGTTGAGAAACAATGTAGAATCCGAAACATCCAAAAACCTAACTGTAGGAGATGAGGCGCCAAAACTGTGGGCGCCCGTTTGGGTAAATTGGTGGTTCAACTTCTTGGGGCCGTAAATTTGGCATCCAGTCTCCGTTTGACGCGCTCAATAGCTCGTTAAAAATATCTATCCAAGGACCACAACTTTCGGGATGAATTGGATGATCGAATTCACTAGTAAAACGATACCCAAAAAACATCATTTAGGGCCTCAAAACGGCTCCGGAAGTTTGGGACCTGAAAAACTGCTAAAAATAGTAAGTTATGCCGAAACTGAAAAATTGAAAGAAATGGAGATGGAGGTTCAAAAAAAATAGGTGGGTGGCCACCAGTATCCACCTGGATTATTAAGCTCCCAAAATGGTTCCTAGAGTGGAGGACCTGAAAACCTGCTAAAAATAATAGGTTGTGCTGAATGTGAAAAGCTACAAGAATTGATGGTGTTGGTCCAAATGGAATAGGTGGGTGGCCACCGATATCCACCTAGATCAGAGTCACTCAGGATTGGCAATACAAGCCTCAATAGATCATATACATGAAATGTGAAATATACTGCTACACTCAGAATGCCCTAGGCTATGACTGTAAAGTTTATAGGAGATACTGCAACATGCTGAATGATAATACAAATATATAACAATATATGGCTCAAGAAATGTGCAGGAGAAAGTTCTCAACCCCATAAAACAATAATACAACAATTCTTAGAAGGATTGTTAGAAATATATACAAAATGGAAAAACTGCAGAAATGTCGGAGTTGCAGTAGCAGTCGCAACTCGAGAATTGGAACTAGATGGAGATAGTTGAAGATGATGCACAATATGAGTATATCTCCTCTAATGGATCTTCCAAGTGAAAATATGATCCTATCACTGAAGATCTTACCCTCCAATCAACATTGCAAACCCCCTCTACAAATGTACTTTGAAAATAAAATAGTCACTAAAGGATACTACGTTGTAGGTGGAATAAAATGTGTTGGCCAAATGCCAAGATCTAGAATATGCTATGAGTCCTCCCTTACTGATCTCCCAAAGGAAATAAGTCTCTCTCCTCTGAAGAGCAAGCCAAGAAATGGTGTTTTGGAACCTCCACTGCAACACCCTGCAACACAATGTTATAATTAAGCAGAAATAACGTTGTAGTTGAAGGAGGTGGCTTGGCCTTGAGCATGAATGTGGAGAGATAAAGTGAAATCCCTCAAGAGGCCTCTCAAGAATGAGAATTAATCCTAAAGAGGAATTCCTTATGCTAAACAACACTAAAACTCTGCTAAACAACAGGAGACTGCGAATAGTTTAAGCAAACTAAGAAATAACTAATCATAAGCATGAGTTACAATGGATGCCTTGCCCTCCTTTTAAACAAATGCAAGCTCCCTCTCCATGGGTCCCACTCATTAGGGTTTCCTCTATCAAGGAAAATTCCCTCCTCTTTCACTGCGCTGCCCCACAAAATGATCTCCACCTCCTATCACTACGCTATTTGACTTGGTCAAACTTGACCTTGTCTTTATGCAAATGTCCTCTTTCACACATGAGGGTGTGAAATCCAACTCCACTACTGATCTTATTTCATACGAAGAGGGATTTTATTCCTATTTCTGAATTATATGGGCCTCCTTACCCATTTATTCATTTCCTAAGTGAAAACAACAAAAATTAATATTCCATTTAGCTGCATGCTAAAAGTGGAATATTACAGTCCTCCACTCCCAAATGTTTCTTGTCCTCAAAAAACTGCATAAGATAAAATCCTCCAAGGATCAAGAAGTTGTCTCATCAATATATCTCCAAGTTTTCCCTCCAACATATGCAAACTAGCTTTTGGTGAGCATCCCAAATAGCTATCATGTAAGAAATAAACATCTATGAAGGAAACAATTGGCTGCCTATGAGCCTTTTTGAGGCATGATATTTGACATGAATTGGGATTTACCATCCACATATGAATCTCCCATCCCAAAGATATCATCCATACAAAGTGAGTTACCTCCCAACATGGCAACTCATGGAAATCTCGTTCAAACTTGAGCTCCAAAAATGAAGGTGGGCTGAAAATTTTCATATGGTAAGCATCATAGCCTACCCCATGCTATCCTCCTCTCCACTTGTGATAAGTGTAGACTATGTTATTATCTCAGGCTGCAATGATATTTCCTTTAAGTGGCAAAATTAAGAACAATCCTCCAAGGATCTCCCTTCCAACATTGGAGAACAAGGTGGCCCAAAACATTTCATCCATGGTGAATAGGACATGGTCATCATAGAGTATCCAAATGGGAAGTATGCTGAAGGTTTGACATGATGATGCATGATATAAACAATGTCTCAATAGGACACAACATAGTCTCATCCACTGTAACTTCAAAAATTAGCATGGAAAGTAATATAAAAAAATCATCACATCTACTAATGAATAGTAAATGGTTGAATGTGTCAACAATACATGATCAAACACTTTCTCATGGTTATAGAGTGAATGGCTATAAAACTCATGGCCCAGCCCAAAATAAAACAAATGTGTGGCTATGTTGGACATATCTCCTCCCATGCTCCCATTAGAACATGTAATGCAAAAAATGTGGGAATTATCTCTCCTCAAGGACACATCCAACTCATGTGTAAATTCCCCAATCATGCTCTCTACAAGAATAGAAACAATATTAGCAAATGAAGTCATGATCAGTACAAGAATGAAGGAGATACTGATGGCTTCATGTGGTGCTTGAAGATACCAATAGCCTCCTAAGGATGTACAACACAGTCTTACAAACTACTGCTTCAGAAATTTACATGGAAAAATGTTTTTTGGTACATGGTCAATCATGCATGTCATCATATAGTAAATGGTTGGGTGCAAAAAATAAACATACATGTAATGATAAAACATTTGCCCAAGGCCACATAAAACATGGCTATGTATACCATATAGTTTGGCCCAATTTTGATCATGGATCAATATGAAAAACTTGCCCTCTTGTGGAGAAATGCACTGCATAGTAATGTTAAGAGCATGAAATTATTGTGTTAGCCAATCAATAATTGGAAAAAAAAAAATCTTACCATATGCTGGAAGTAAGATGACACATGGGTCCATAAATGAGTCCTCCATAGTGGTTTGGTATGCATCCATGAAGAGGAATGAACTATGTGTTGCATGAAGATCCTCCTTCTCATGCTTGGAAGCCCAAGTCAAGAAGAACATATCACCGAATAGATGTCTCCATCCACTACCCTATCATCCTTACCCCCTCCTTTTCCACCAAGTGCATCCGATGTGAAGTGATCCTAGGGACAGTCCATCCATATACCCTTAGAGAGAGTGCATGACATAGGGATCATGGAGGAAAAAGAAATTGAGTTGGGAAGGGGATTTTTTGATGTTAGGATCAAATATTCCATGTTGAAGAGCAGCTTTAGGAAGCCCAAGCATAGAATTCAAGATTGCAATATCAACTTCAAAAAAAATAAAAACAAATGGCCACCATGGAAGATTTGTGCATGGAGGCCATTAAACATAGATACTCATCAGACCCCTATGCACTCTACCTCAAATAAAAATGGATCCTATCTAAAATCATAATACTAGCCTCTCATGGTTCCTTACCTTTTCATAACTAATGAGAATTCATTGAAATTTTCAACCAGTCAAGTATGGCAGACAAGGAAAATATGGTAGAATTATACATGCACAATATTTTGTTGGAAAACTTGAACATTTGGGACCATAATCGTAGAATGGGAGACACGCGGTTAAAGGAATTAGCCTCTTAGATGGTTAACGAGGAAGCTAGAGCACAATAAGTAAGGAGGGTCATGAGGAGAGAAAATAGGGAGCCTATACATATTAGGGAAAAAATATTTAGTCGTAGGGGCATCATCAAAAACCATCTAAAGATATAAAAGGATGATGCACTTGTAGAAAATTACCTCAACACACAAGTACAAACCATGGCCCATTTTGATGATGCTTCTAGGTTTTTGGGAGATGAATACATAATGGCTAGTCAAAGGAGAAGGAATAACCTCCCTCACTACCTCATAAACATGGACTACCACACATAAAAAAGATTGAGAATTTCTCTAGAAAGGTCACCACTATACAAGAGGGCCATGCAGGCCAGGAATATTCAGTGGCTTAGTTTTAAACTTAGTCCACCCTTATTTTTGGGACTTAGTGACGGGAAAAACCAAGATGAGTAGAAAAAATTATGGTAGGAAGAAGAATAGAATGATGGATTTTACCCTCCTGAAGGGAATCCCACACTTCTTCCTTGTGAAGTTAGAGGGTTCATTAATGCTTTGAAAGATATGCAGAATGAAGACTAAGTTGCTTAGAGGATGAGAAAAAATTTGGTAGGGCTCTCATGATGAAAGCCATCATTAGGTATAATTTGAGGGGTTAACTGCCACCTATTTATCCTTATTAAGTCTCTCTTTCTCACATTTAAATTATATTATGGTATTTTCTTGCTAGTGTAGATGGTGATTAAGGCTTGTCATACTTCCAATACCTAATATGGGTTAAATGGAGGATAATCATGAAGACCTTCCTTCTGCAATTTAAATTCAACCATTTACTTCATGAAGATACCTAGTTTGCTTCTATTTCTTGCGAGAGTTTAAATCATAAATCTATTTCCTTGGAGAATAGCTAGATGTATTTTCTTGCTTTATAATAGTCATTTGATGGTTAATAGAGTAATGGTTTTGAGTTAATGGTAGTTCTAGGTCTAATCCAGAAGTGTGAAAGACTTCACTCAGAAACCCTAGAAATAACACCCTTTAATAGGAATCAGAAGAGGATGACATGAGTAGAATACATCTGTTGTGTATATAGCACTTTCACCTTCAATTTTTTAAGAACCTCTGGCTGGTAAAGTAAAGTATATTAGCCCCTGGGAGTTGCAACATTCCTGGTACAATACAAGGGCTAACCAAAAACCAAAGAAAAGTACATTTAGGATGGAAACCTATCGAAAATTAGCACCACAATCTTGTGGACAATTTGAAACTTAGGACTAGGTTGGACTAGGTTGGACCCGTAGCTTATCAATTAGATTTACCCACTCGCATTAAAATTCATAATTTTTTCATGATTCTTTACTTAAGAAATATATACATGATAGTTCTCACATTATTTATTGGAAAATTATATAGCTAGACTTCAAAGGAGACTCCCTCGAAGAACATCTCTGTATTCTAGAGAGGAAAGAGATCTAGCTCTGAAATCGAGTAGTTTTTTCATATTAAAGTGCAATGGAAGCACTTTACTACCAAAGAGGCTACATGGGAGCAAGAAGATGAGATTCTTGAAAACTATCCAAAAATTTTCTAGAGAGAAGAAACTAGGAATTAAACATCGAGGAAAATATAGTTAAAAGGGTGGAAGATGTGATATCCCTATGTTTTTTAAAATAATTAATATTTTTATATTTTTCCAGAATTAAACTATGTTGGATTCAATGGTGATTCCATAACTTATATAAATGAACAATATACATGTGGTTATGAAATCAATAATTGCAGTTATAAATTAATGGGAACGGAAAATTACTTGAAATGAGACACTTAACTAAAGAGATAATTTCTAATCTCAACCATAGATAAGAGTGAGATAAATATTCCATGATAAATAGATGTTTCTAAAATAAAAAATTTAATGTATGGGAGACAAATATCCATTAAATATACTAGCTAGAGAAAACTTCCAGTACATTGAAGGATAAAGAACTCTTGAAGATAAAAAAGGCTTTAATAACAAAAATACTTCCATAAAAGCAGGACAATGCTAATAGAAGAAAAGTTAATTAAGGAAGAAAAGGTATAAAACACCTAGGGAGGAGATGAAAGGGTTTCTGAGCTCCGAGGGATATTACTTGATATTAATCTTGGATCGGGGGGAACTGGTGGTCAATTCATGGTTGGGTGGAAAGTGTACTCATTTAGTGATTCTTTTGATTCTCTTGTTAGAAATTCTATGAGATTTATTTTGTTGATGAATAGGTAGTTTCATATTGTGTATTGAAGGAATGGATTGAACTTAAAATGGTAATTAGGTTGGCGAGTAAACATATGCCTACTCTCTATTGAAGAACAAAGATACAATTTAGTGTAGAAAATATGTATTGTGCTAGAAATTATTTATGTACAAATGGTGTAGACAATATATTTTCATGGCTAAAGATTTTGTATCTGGGTAAATTCTTTGTAGTGATAGGAATTATATTTTTTGTGATTAATATATAGGTTGAAAGGATTTTAAATGTGATTTTGGTTAAATTTTATTAACACTTGTCACTGATATGAAGGTATGATCTCTTGTTAATAAATTGTTTATTATTACTATTTTAATATTATTGGTGGTACAGTTGAGATTTAACTATTTTATTTAGTTTATCGTATATAGGAAAATAATAATTACTGGTTAGAGTAAATAGATTTTGAGAGTTAAAGTAGTGCACTTATAACACTGAGGTCATATCCTAATTTCTAAAATGTCCAAAGTTAAACCTAGGTGTAAGGAATAACATAGGAGCATGATGGTTACCAAAGAAATGATTAAGTATTTCTGGTGCAACTTGATGTGTCATTGTAAATATAGTTAGGAAAATTAGGTTGTGTTGGAAGATAAAAGATATTATATGAAATGAGGGTAATAATGAGTATGAATGCCTTCACTCTGATACAAAAAACTAGGGATATATTCTTAAGAGAGATGGATATTACGGTAATATATCAAAAAATTAGATTATTAAATGAAATAATTTTTTGGAAAATAAAATTATAAAAAATTGAGTACTAGAGTAAGTTAACTACTGTATTCAAAGAACACCCATAAACATAACCTCTGTAGAAATACTTTGTTATTTAATTGATATTTATATGTTAACAAATTGACCAGTGAACCTAGTTTCAACCATCGGTATTAGTATGAGCTAAGTTAATTCACTACGGGTTAATCAACTGAATTGATCATGGAATTGTAATATAAAGACAATACACATATATACTATACAAAGCCATATAACTGTCACACAGTTATAGGATCTCTTATGAACCCATGTAAACAAGATAGCTCATAAAGAATATCAAAAAAATCCCATAGCAAAAAATTTAAATAGAAGGAAGAAAAAATATCAAACAAAAGGGAATAGACTACCCAATGAATAAAAATTAGCCATAATTACACAACCATTAAACAAAAAATAAAAGAACAAAACACAATTGAGTTATTCATATTTTCCACCAGATTAGACACTTGAAAAAATCAAGTGTTGGAAGGTGAAACTTGAGGAGAAGTACTAAAATCATCCACTTGAAAAACTCTATGTCAGGTCAGTTGAAGATGGGTGCAAAACCTCCATAGTCGAAGATAGGGTTTGAGGGTATCTGGTGTACCTGCAAAGTAGATGTCACAACCAACAAATGAGAATGATGTTGGAGAAAAACAAATAATATGCATTATTAAATAATTAGCGAGGGAATTCCCATTTATATTACCCGAGTATGAGTCAATGGAGCTTGTGTTCTTCACCATTTTGCTGAAAATGAAATATAAGTTAGCTCTGAGGTAGGAAAACCATATCCAAAAGAATATGTAATGAAAAACAACCATACATGCATACATGCAGTTGGAAGATCCATTAAATTACCTAAGAAAGTAAAGTAAAACAAATGATTGATGCCTTTGTGCAATGATTGGGTCTTATGGCTACATAGACACCTTGCAAGGCCGAGTAAAATTGTTATTAGGAAAGAATCGAACTTTGAAGAATTTTCCTTTGGCATATATAAAACCCTGGTGCTTATAAGAGTAAATATTGTTCTAATGGAAATTTAAAGCAGAATAGGCATACAAATTCAATTAGTAACTCACTAGTACATACAAAAAGGAAAGAAGCGAATTTGTCACCTTATGTAGCCATGGTTCTTGGAGATGAACCAATGAATCCAACAAGACACATCGACCTGTTAACCTATGCAATAGAAATTGAGTATTGATGACCATAATTTCACACCTTTAGGAGGATATGGAAAACCAAGAAACCAAATTTCAAAGTGATACTAACCACTCTTAGAAAATTTAAATTTACAAAACAGTCAAGTGTAGAACCCTTACTGTGGAAAATGAAAAAAAATGAAATAGTGCATTGAACCATAATACCTCGACACCATAAATAGTGCACTATCGTTGTGTTGTAAAAATAGTGTTGGTATATTTGAGGCTATTACCAATTTCCAATTACAAAAGAGAAAAAATAGAGTGACGACAGTGATACGAAAACCAGGAAAAAATGCCGATTAGTTCACAGGAAATGTCTATACAAGCTTAAGGTTTGGGTGGAAAGATAAGAACCATTAAATGGGGAAAACAAATCTACGCCCTTCACATATTCATACGATACCTTGTCCTCATCATGTGTTATCATTCGCACATTAGATGGGATAGCGTTGGCCACATGGATGCATTAGGGGTAATGTACTTGTCATGTGGTGAGTTACCATACATAATTTATGTGATATGACCTAATGGTATAGTAATTAATAAATCACCATATTACTTGGGGAAATAAATAAGAAATGGGGGTCAGATAGTTAGGTTTAAATGTTATGAGATTCATCTAGGGAGATGGTACTTCCATATAGTAACTATGCAAATGATCCAATTATCAGCATAGGGGAAATTAAAGATGCATGAAACATTAGGTAATAAGTGCATATATATAATTCGTCAGGATCAACTATTTTGCAAATACAATAAGAAAATATAGGAATTATATGCCATGCAATAACATATGAAAATGATTAGTAAGGAAGTTAAAAAAACAAAATAATGTGTGATATATGAAGAGAAAATGTGACATTTTAATTTATATTGTAAAATCGATGTTAATTTATAACTACTATCTATATGTTATATATTTTAAAGTGATATGATTTTATTTTATCTAAAAGAAATGTTAGTAATTTTATTAATTAGAAACAAAATTATTTTATAAAAAAATGAAATTAAAAAATATTTACATCTAGCTTCTAACATGTAAGATGCAATGTCTACAAATCTACTCAATATTGGGTTGTAGAGGGCCTCTCTGTGTAATGATTATAAAAGCTATGATTAAATATATTTTTCATTTTCAACCTTAATTATTTAATGGATGATTGGTAGTATCGATGTCTATTGTGACAAACTCTAATATTTTTAAATTGATTGTCCTAATCTTATTATTGGGCTTATATATGTCAAAGTTTGATAAAAATTTAATAGGTGTTTAACTAATGTGTAGGAATTGACCACTAAAACTTTATGTTGCACTCTTTCAAATCATAAAGTTCATATGAACCTTGTATATCCCATTTTTTTTATATAAAAATACATTATTCTCACACACTATATATTCTTTCATTCAATCATAAGCTTAAACAGACACAAAGGTCTTCCATACTAGTTTGACCACAATCTAGTTCTTTGTTTCACTTTAAATTCCATAGTATCCACATAAAAAAAGTATTCATTGTTATTCATGACTGATTTTGATTTATTTTATTATGTTCACAAGCTTGTTATGTTATTGCATAAAACTAAACTCACTCATGGATAGCAAGTAGTTGTCAACTAAGTCACCTAATTCATGTTAGTATTCAAGTTTGAGAATATATATATATGTGTGTGTGTGTGTTTGTGTGTATAGTAAAATTATGTATTCTCTCTAAACATATGATAAAAATATCACTTGTAATATAGATCATATAATTTTAATAATAATTTGGTAGGATTTTAAAAACTTCAAAACATAGTAAAGATAATAAGTTATTATAAAGTTATGATTTTTTTTTTTAAATATTATTCTTATTTAAAAAAAAAAATCATTATTTAAATATTTTAATAATAATAAAAGAATTAATTAATTTGATTTATATAATGTAAACCAGACATAATTTAAACTAAAAATATTTAAAAATTAAAATTTAATATTTAATATTTATATTTATACAGAAATTAATTCATATTGAAATTATTAAATTAAATTTTATCTATACCTTGCACCGATTTTAGTGTTATGGAACCAATCAAGGAATGATGGTGATGTCAGTAAAATAACATTGTGGAGGTCATTGCAATCAGTGAGTATGGATTTGTTCAAAAGCTAACAGAGAGGTCTCAAATATCACTAAGCTTCACCCCTTTTTTTTTCAAAAAAAATAAAAAAATTGTGGGTCAAATTCTGTTGAACTTCAACAGCTCTTCATAGTTTTTATAGCATTAATATATGGATTTCACTAGAGATTTAGGTTTATTTAAAATTTAATTTACTAGAAATTGCACCATATGTTGCAAAGGAAACGCTGTAAAGCCGTAACATAGAAAATAGTAGTATAGAGGAAAAAATATGTGATATGTTATGTGATTTAATTGAATATTGAACTTATAAAGATGAATTAATTTATTTAAATTAAATTAAATTGGTTTTTTATAACCTAGGCATGCTCTTCCTTTCATAGTGATGTCTTATTATGCACTATGGGCCACATGGCAGACTATTCTCTGGTGAAACAACAATAATAACATCCATAATAGCCATCTCTTCTTTTATAATACAAAATAAAAAATCAAAACCCTGAATACTTTTGCTGTTGTGAAGCAGAAACATCAAAATTTCCCACTTCAAAAACCCAAAGCTTGCAGTCTATCTTCAAAGCCTTAAAGCCTTAATTTATACTGAATGAAGCCATTAGTGGGAAACGATTTATGGTGAATGAGATGCAACTAATATCTGACCAGAATATGAAGACAAAATTTGTGAGCTTTCTAGTTTAAAAACAATAGTGGCATCCATAATGTCCACCTCTTCTTTTATCATACAAATTAAAATATCAAAACCCTAATTACTCTTACTATTGTGAAGCAGAAACATCAAAACGTCCCACTTCAAAAACCCAAAGCTTTCAATATGTCTTCAAAGCCTTAATTTATATTAGAGGGAATAACTAATATCTTTTTATTTGCATTTTTATTATACACTAAAAGAACTACTAATATCCTTTTATCCTTTTTAGCATTTTGAGCATGCAATGCTATAAGAGTGTTATAAGTCCTTGCAAACAATGAATGATGAAAAATTAGGTAGAAACCCTGCTTCCTGCATTTTGCTAATGAAGTAATTTGATTCATCTAGAAGTCCCGAACTTGCAAGTGTCTAAATGACAGAGGAATAACATCTCAAAATTAAATATAACAACAATGACAATCTTTAAAGAGCACGCTCATTTCAAATTCTTGAATAAGAACCATAAAAAGAATTAAATCTTCTACAAAGAAAATTTTCATCTTCCATAAGGTATATAAAGTTCATCTTCCATAAGGTATATAAAGTATTTGTACTAAAAGAGTATTAACGATTGAAAAAGTTCTATTGCAGTGCCGAGCAAAAACACTGTAGTACTAGGCCTAGTGTTGGCTTCAGCCCACCACATATACACAAATACGCACGATAATATAGTTGACACAACATAGTAAACACAGACAACCACACATAGAGCACAGTAGACATAGACAGCTACACATACAAAATCACCTTCTATTCATACCCTAATAGGTATCACAAAAGACCAACATAAATTTCACTTCGACGAATCACCACCACAAGTACACACGATAATATAGTTGAAACAACACAGTAAACACAGAAAACCACACATACAAAATAGTAAACATAGACAACTACACATACAAAAGCACCTTCTATTCATACCCTAATAGGCATCACAAAAGACCAACATAACTTTCACTTCGACGAATCATCACCACAAAGACGGAGCACCAGATGCAGATTAGATTCCTTATCATTGTTATAATCAGCAAGAGTACGTCCATCTTCCAGCTACTTATGAACAAAAATCAGCCTCTGCTGGTCAGGAGGGATGCCCTCCTTATCCTGTATCTTAGCCTTCACATTATCAATGGTGTCTAGTTTGTTTTATTTAATAAATTTTACAGACTTAAAAAAACAATCCTCATAAGATATAATAAATCCTTTGATAATCGTATCAATACCTCATATATATTTCTTAATTTCATTGTGAAATACACTTCTATTCAAAATAGATTTATGCTAACCAAAAATCTTATTATATTTATTTTATTTATTTTATTATTGTAATACATTTACTTCATATCTATTTAATATTAATTTGTCTATTTATATAATTTTAAATAATATATATTTATTTAATTAATATTAATCATTCATATATATTCGACCCTATATCTATATATGTTATATCATGTAATATTCATGATGCATTCCATTTAACCTATAAAAGAAATAATTTATATGTTGTTAATTCATTTCTTAACCTAAGACATTGTTATATTTATAATGCATTCTATTTAATTTATTTATTTAATATTAATCATTCATATATATTCAACCCTCTATTTATATATGTTATATCATGTAATATTCATGATGCATTCCATTTAACCAATAAAATAAATAATTTATATGCTGTTAATTCATGTCTTAAGATAAGACATTGTTATCTTTATAATGCATTCTATTTAATTAATCGTGATTTATATCAGAGGATAATTTTAAATTTTTATTAAATTGGTGATTAATATTTTATTGGACTGAAATGTTTTACATTATTATTATATTTAATTAATATTTTTTTATTAAAAATGGATTGTTTGCAAGTAAATGAAGCACTTAACGATGGGCTATCATGTGTGTTGCCAAGAGGATATTTGATAAGTGTCCATTTTTTACTAGTACATATCATTGAGTAAGTGTCCATTTTTTACTAGTACATATCATTGAGTGATTGAAGGGTAGATTTTCAGTCCCCTGCAAGGTTGCCAGGTTCGAGCACGTGGTGTGGATGCTGCATAATTCTAATACAAAGGCAATATTCAGATGGATCCCAGCTTGGGGAAATTGGTCCACTTCTATCTTTGTCATTAATCCAAGTGAAAGCACCCTGAATTTATTTCTTTCATGGATTATCTATATTGTACAATCTGTTACATGTTATTGATAGGAATTTTATTGTTATTGTTCATTACTAGGGTTTTATGAGCGACGATAATTTTATCACTAAAATAACATCTATTTATTAAAGTAATTTATCAATACATGTTGTTCAAATGAAATATTGGATACTATATTTTCGGTGGAAGATAATATGGGAATATCATTTTATTTATCATTTTAATTTACTTTGATGCATCCAAAATCTATCTATATGTAATTGTAAACATCTAATGCGCATGGATTTTTTTTAAGAACTTGCGCTCTTAGATTCTTTCTATTATAAACCCTCTAATACTCGCGACTTGTAGTTGAGAAACCAATGATAATGGTATACTCAGTGCCATTGGTATTGGATTTACTCAAGGATGAATAATTCTCTCACATGATCCAACTGCATGACACAACTGATGATAATCAAGGTGTAAGACCTATATATATATAAATATTCTTTTGTCACTATTTTTTTATATTGTTTGAAATGTGTTACTCTCTCAATGTGGAAGTCAAGTTGACTTATAATTCATTAAAATAAATAGGATGTAGGAAAAAAGAAAGGCTCAATTATAAAAATCAAGCTTGGTTTTGTTAAGGTGCAGTTATCTTATATAAATATATAAATTTTTGAATATATATATAATTAATTGATATTTATTGATGTTAGTTGAAGTTAGTCTACTTAATTTTATTTAATTCAAAATATGTAAAGAAATTTTAATATAATTATCAACTAAATTTAGGTTTTTGATAGATAATTTTAACATTAAATTATAAAATATATTACAATATTAAATTATATTGAAACTATTTTATATTAAGAAGCTATGATTCAATCTATGTTAAAATATGAAGTCTATCTACTTACCTTAACACAAATTTAGTTTAAATCAATCATGATAAGTGAGACATTAAATTAAAAAACTACATGTTTTTACTTTTATAAAACTCATTTAAATGTTTATAATCATATAATCATATGTTTTTTAGACACATTATTTACAGAAAACTATAAATAATGTATATATGGAACATATAGTAAAATTTTCAGAAAATATTTATAATATTGAGTATTTTAGATATCTTAAAATATATGATAATACGTATTTAAGATGTAAATTAAATTAAAAAATACATATAAATAATATAGATTATTAATGAAACAATAAATTAATAAATATGAAAAAAAACACCTCAACAAATAAATATTTATTTTGTGATATATAGCAACGATTTTAATTATAACGAACTTTTAAATTTTATTTATTTATTTACATATAACCATTATTTTAGTTATAACTAATTTTTGAATTTAAGAAAAATATTTTTGAAGTTTTTAAAAAATAAACTTCTATTTTATTAATAATTATATATTAGCTCATCTTCAAAGAAAAATAAAACAACTTTAACCAAAAAAAAATACAATTACTAAACCATTCTCATTCCATTAGTCTTTATCTATGAAAGTGCAGTATGATTCAGTGCGTACATTTCATCCATTACCACACAATTTCGGCATAATGCTATAGTTCGTTATAGTTCTTAGCACAGTTGAACTTTCCGACATAATGCTATAGTTCCTCTTTTATTCTCAGCACAATTGAACGTTCTTGAAGACAAATATATAAAAGGAATAACATAGTCACCATGAAACCAAAGATCAAGAGACAACACACAGCGAAATTTGCATTTGAAGACATCTTAAAAATATTGCAACCATGACCAAAAATCAAGGCATCAGAAACAATAAATGAAACCTAACATAGTAAAAAATCTCCAAGTTCATAGCTTTACAGGAAATCAAGAAAACTTTTTTATGCTAAATTACAAACCCTCAAAAATATTTTATGTTAAATTACAAACCCTCAAAAATTGAAAAATAAATGTACTTCTACAAAAACCATAAAATACCTAAATTATCAAAACTTTATAAAATTTATAGGATTACAATACTCTGGAATAAGACAGTGTAGATATTGGTTTTTCCAATAACAGTCATGGGTACGTCATGAGAAAAACAACATGAGAAAAACAACACGGTTACCCTAATAATGCTCAGCCATAATGTTTCAAATTTGTCAAAATTTAACGAGAAGCAACAAATATTCTTCCCAAACACATAGCAATCCAATCTTATAAAGAAATAAAGAAGGCTGAGTTGCCATACCTGTAAATAAAAGTTGTGGAAAATATTCACAATGAGATAGAAAACCCAAGCGCGCCTATGAAGATCACTGGAAGGGTGGGTTGTATTTATAGGAACCAAAGTTGTATTTATAGGATCCGTGAATGAAAATCGTAGGAACCAAGTTCATCTTTGTAGCCCCAAAACGTAGAACCACACACAGATGGAGCTGCACAAGTGGATTGGCATGCTGCAACCTTTTGTGCTGCCTGAATCGTATCTTGGCATCCTGGCTGATGAGACTGTAGTGCCAAGGTTTTGACATCCACTTCATCCAACTCCCTTGACATCTGCTTCGTCCAGCTCCCTCGGGTCGAAATCGAAGGAGAGGCATAGAACATGAAGGTAGAAACTCTGGTATCAAAGATTTTGGACAAATCAAAGGATTCTTAGACATTTCTTTCAATTTCATGGCCACACTTCACTTGTTTAACGATTTTCTTATTTTAACTAATTAATAACCATATTTAATCGTAAGGTCCATAGTGTTTCAATCGTCTAACATCCAAATCAACGTTACACAATAGTACATGTGGCATTTGAGGAAAGTTGTTTTCAAATAAGAACGCTTTACAGCGTAAATATTTCTAAATTCATATTAGGTTCACAATTTTCGAATTTGGAGGGTAATATTAGTTGATCCTAGTGACTTTTGATGTCATGGCAACCTACTATTTATGGAGGTCTATGTAAAATGGCTTCACTTCTATTATTTTTTTTAACTTAAAAAAAATCATATAATAGAGATTATCTCATATTTGGAATAACATTATGTCTACTTTTAATCCATTGGTCACTTACATGTCTATTTCCGCTTTTGTGCTGCACATGTAAGGTGTTTTTATTAGGATAGTACCTTTTAAGCTAGTCACAGATCCCAATTAAGAGAGTGGAGGTTCAAAATTTGTACAGCCATTTTGGGCAATCAAATAAAAATTCCTTAAAAATTCACAATATTATCATACAATGTTGTGACACAATTTTTCATATAGTAAGCTTTATAAAACCATTCCTACCACAATTGGAGGTACCTTGTTTTAGTAATAAGATAGTTATAACAAATATATATCATACATAATCCTTAATATCCATGGTCCATAATCTATTAAAGTTAGGTCTTATTATTTTAATTTTTGTTTCTATCCATAATCGATATAACCTTAGACTTATTATTTTAATCGGCTTTGTATTAAATTTAATGACCATATTAGTTTGTTTTTATAATATTTAAACTAAAAATTTCATATATATTATTTAAAACAAATATATTTTAATTAGAACTAAACGATAAAATTGTAATATTATAAAATCTAATATGTTTAAGTACAATGTAATGCTATTTCACATTTCAATACCTTTATTCATGTGTCCCTATCAACATATGCAACAACTCTTACCATTATCTTTTAATAGAAATATTATAATTTTAATATAATTTTATAATTTTATAATAATTCTTTTATATTCTAAAAATAGCCCTAAGCAAGCTCACATTATTGAGATGGAAAATTTTATGCTTTGTTCCGTGACTTCATAATAACTACATGCCTTATCCCATCACCATAATTGATGTTGATGACCATGTAAGTGGATAGAATGTAGTTATGAAAACAATATTAGAAAGTGGATTGTTATATTCCTTTTAACAATGAACAAAAAATACAAACAGGTAGAAATGATGTGATTCTATCCCTTCAAACGACTAGAAACCAAATGGCTAGGGAGGACATGGCACGACCACTCACAAATTAGCCGTTGATTAAAAAAGCTGCGAGGCAAAGTTATATAATAAGGATTTTGATTATGATGTTCACAAGTTAAATTACTTTTGATTCTCCTCTGCAAAGCTGGACACAGAAATAATGTTTTTTTTAAAAGACTTGGTGAAGGAGACCGTGCGAATGGATCCTCCCCTACTTGGTGAAGGAGAGCCTGCAAATGTTTCGTGTCACACTGTGACTACATCCCGGCGAAGTCCAACGTCGAGTTCTACAGTGTGGGGATGGGGAGTTCTTAGGAGAGAAGTTGGGGAGTTTCGACCCCAGCGCTTCCTGGACTAGGAGAAGGACGTTGACATTACGAGAATGAATAGAATTAAGATGATGCCCTTCGGTGCTGGGAGGAGGATCTAGCCATCGGCACTCACCACATCAATCTAATCATCTTATGGATGCGTGCAATATGGAGGATTAGTATGCTTTCACTGTTGTCACAAAGAATCCACCAGAAGTCCCCATGTTCCATTACTCCTGTCGAATGTAGCGCGGGGATTTGCGGAGGAAAAGTATCGACTATATATAACTTTCCTAAGTGAGGCCGACATCGAGCTACTTCCACCGGTGCAAATCTATTTACGAGGTTCTCTCTGGCTCTCTGATTCGATTTGTTTTCTAGTAGGTGCCATTTTTTGATTTCTCGGAGGTGTGAAATATTCATTTATATTGCATATTTTTATGATCAATTTCTAAGAAATATGGTAGCACACAAACATTATCTCTATTCTTGTTTCCATTAATGTATAGTTTTATGAGATTAATTTTCGGATTAATCATATTATTAAAAGGTTTGATTGATAGAGTTTTCACCTTCTTTTAATCAGGATAATGTTTGCGCCTTCCTTTAATTGCTTTATTTTAAGCCGATGTCTGTCCAATTCAATACGCAGGGTCTCCCACGACAAGATAAGATTACAACAAATTGGATCATTGGAAGTAAATAAGGCCCTAAAGAAACCTAGTTCCCGCCAGACAAGAAAGGTAGGTTTCTGCCTCTTCATTTTGTATTTCTTGAAGTAAACCCTTTTCTTCATTTTCAAGTGGTTTTATAATTTTTGGATTAATACCGTGTTAGTAATAGCACCTATTTTTTCTATTACAACTCTATTTTCGGTGTCTAAACCAAACCCAGTTTATTCATCTTAGTTTTATTATTCCATTTCTTAAAATGATTTTCAATTATGTTTTTATGATTTACAAATATTTTTTTCATTTATGTCTTTGTAACACCCCCAAGTTCTATGCTTTTCAAATTAGACATTTGAACATAAATCCAAAGGGGAGTGGACCCCAATGGATAATTATTTGTGTGGATGTGGTTAATTATTTAATTAGGAAAAATAAATAAAATATTGTGTATGCAGTATGACCAAATGAGAAATTGAGATCACATGCCTAATCCATGAGGTTATGGAAAAGGTAAAGACTTTCCCCAAAATCTTTCAAAAATCCTTGAAAGAAATTATTTCTAATTTAGATTTTTGAGGAAAAATCTAAATTCCCCAATGATGAGGAAAGTGGTTGGGAAGAGGTAAAAAGCTGGAAAAGCCGAAAGCAGAAGAAGCCTTTTAAAGTCCCTAAATAAGGAAGCCTAGTACCAGAATAAAGAATCCCAAATTCCCGACGTTGCACTGGAACAGTTTTGGGGAGCATAGTTGAAGAGCCGCTGAACAGATTGAGGCGACCGTTTCGAGGATTCAAATGGGGTGAGTTCAGGAGATAGACGAACTCTAAGGTTGGGAGGACTGGTCATAGTATCGGTATGCATGCATAAATTTGAAGATTTATTTAAGTCTGTATTAAATATATCAACGTTTTATGAATTGTTATGGTATGATTTCTTATGTAAACTTTAGATTGACTGGTTGTTCAGTACCTCATGCAGTTGCAAACTAGAGATACTAGCTGAAAATACAGTATATTAATAGTAGGGGACAAATGGTTGGATTCTAGGGATAATTACCCTGTAGTAATGAAGTTAGAAATGATGGATCATTTGAATATATAATCTAATAACAAATGTACAGTTGTAGCTTGCTGTATTTTAAATGAAAATTTATTTGCTGTGTGTATAAACAGAAAATTTTAGTAAAACGGTAAACAGGAGCAGCAAGTACAATACAACTAAACCTGTCATAAAAGTATTGATGGCAGTGAAACAGTAATACTGCAGTGAAAAGGATTTTAGTACTAAGAATTTACATTGTTTTATGTCATGGAAGTTTAATTATATGAAACAAAATAATTACATCCTAACTAAGTACGAGGAACTGAAGCTAGGGAGTATAAAATCTCAACTCCGGTTTCATTACTTCCATTTGATTTGACAAAAATTTCTAAATCTTATAATTCCCAGGGAAGAGTTTAAGAGGCACCAAAATTGCGAGTATGTTGAATAATCATAACAATAATATAAGGAAAGAGTCCTACTGTTATAGGTGATAAAAGTGTGTGTAAAGGAAGATTGTAAGCATATTTAACATACTGGGAAAAGAGCATCTATTCACCTTCAATACAAACTCCTGTAAAAGTAGTTGAATCAAAGAAGGTTAACTGACGATAAATAGTTGTCTATGGAGATGTATACATCTATACATAGATGTTGAAACTCTATAATTATAGAGGATAGAAAGTCTATAAAGCTTGCTAACAAAAAAAAAGGTAAAGAGAGAGCATATTGATCTGTGAGAGTGGTACAAAACTCTGAAGAACAGATCTGAGAAATACCAATGAGTATATGTTTATATATACATGTAAATATCAGTCGGCTGGGTGGACTGATAGGAGTTAAGTTTAAGCCAAAATTTCTCGTGGGAATACTATAATGATAATAGTGTCTATAATTACCAAAGAGAAATTAAAAGACCTGATAAAAGTATGACTGTGAAATTGATTAAACAGAAAAAAAATAGGGGCATAAAAGTGAAATGTTATTCAGATAAAAAGCTGGGGATGGGAGACGTGACAAATGGTATCAGAGCCCAAGTTGAGAAAACTGGGCAAGGTATGTGCTCCCGCAAAAAAAAAAAAAGAAAAGTTTATGCTGCTAATTTTACCAATGTTGGGTTACTACATATTAAACAAGTTGTATGTGGATCTGGGTGGGGAGAGAAAACACGCCAGATCCCAAGTCTATAGATGTCAAAATGATTAATGGTATATTAATGAGAAAACTCCTAAGATATTTACAAAATTAATTATAGGCAGTTTTCATTTAAGGCTGAAGACAGCGAAGAAAAATTCATTTTCGGACTCTGTAGGTGAGAAAAGGAAGTTAGAAAATTAGTATGCACATTTAAACCCTTAGTTTTGAAAGGGTTGAAATTAAATTCATGTTGTAACTGGTGAATAAGTGAGTGAGGAATTGATGGATGACAATTATGGAATTGTGTCTACAAACAATTAGTTTGATAAAATATCTATTTAGTTACTCCATATCTACTCTTTTCACATATTCATTCCTCATGCATTTAACAGATTATAACAGAGAAATCTGTATAGTTGTAAGGAATCTAGTAGAATTAAACCATCTGCTAGAATGTTTAAACTCTAAAGCTTAAATCTAGAGATTAGCTTATGAAGTAAATAAGGGAACCCATTTATGTTAATTAAATTTGGTGTAGTAAATCATGCAATAAATTTATCAGATTTAATAGATTAAGTCTAATAAGTTGTTTAAACTCTAAAGCTTAAATCTAGAGATTAGCTTATGAAGTAAATAAGGGAACCCATTTATGTTAATTAAATTTGGTGTAGTAAATCATGCAATAAATTTATCAGATTTAATAGATTAAGTCTAATAAGTTTAGTAGCCTGGTCGAATAGCTCAGATGTTGGATGTGGGGATAGGAAATATGATAAATTCAAATGTAAATATAAACAGAACAAATTTCTATGTTTTCTTGAATGATTAAAATTGCATAACAAAAAGATAAAGGTCATTGTTATATTATAGTGGATTTAGTTTACGCTATATATTATCAATTAAATGGAATGTATTAGTATTTTTTATACTTGCATGAGGAATTGTATCAATAGAAATCTATCATAATATGAAGTACAAAAAAAAAATTAGAATAGTATTCCTGCTCATAGATAAAGATTTTTATCTTCTGGAATTTTTTTTTTAGAACTTATAGGTGTTCATTAAAATCCTATAAGTAACCATTATGGAAGATGAATAAAATTCTACAGACAGATAAAATACTTTCTTTTACTGTATTCATAGACAAATTCATTAAATAGTAGATTTATAAAAACTATAAATAGTCGAAACAGGACGAAATTTTACTCACAGGATAAGAAATCATGATGGCCATGGGATAACCAGAAATAGTTGTAAAACAACAAATTAATTTCTTTAGCATCTCAAACAATTATATATATATATATATATATATATATATAACGGAGAATATATACATGTATATATCAACTCGTATTGAACACAACTTTTGTCCTTTTAAAAATCCCTGAAAAAAAAAAAAAAAATTAAAACAGAGAGTTCGAAACAAGATATAGAAAAATAAGTAAGTTATATGAAATAGAGCATTCGAGGGTATGCAAATACAACATTTTATCACAGTACTTTAAAATATTTTATGAATAGTCCCAATGGAGATTTTCATTTCCATCTCCACAAATGAAAAAAAATGTAAATTTCGACTAGCGAAACGTCGGTATCCGACCTATTGACATACATAGATGGCTTAGTCGTATCGTTTGAAGGGCGGAAAAGCCACTAGAATGCAAGAGTTAAATGTAATGAAATATCTGAATGAAAAAATCCAATGATACCTGGAAGGACAAGAGAGGGATTAGTAAATGAAAGTTAAATAGAGGAAAAATTTCATACAATTTAACTGAGGAGAACAAATACGATACCTGTCTAAAAAGAAATGTCGAAGATAGGATACCTGTAGGTTACAATAACGGAGAAACAACGTATTAAAATATTAGTACAAATTATCAGAGTTCCGAGTCAAAGAAATAGACAAATTTCATATGGAAACCATGAATATCAGTCACAAGAGATAACCTGGGAACTCAATTATTCCAGCTTAGTGGAAAGGATTGCGTGGAAGGACTAAGAACTTGGACGCAGATTCAATAGATTCAATAGATATGAGGGTTTTACCTAGTAGCTACAGACGCAACAGCTCATCCCGGTTAAAGAGAAATAAAAAGAAGCGGCATAAAATTTTATTAATTGGAGAATAATGCATTTCGAACCCGAAATTGTTATTAATAGAAACGAAAATGGGGAGACAATCAGTTTATAAAAAAAGTGAAAAAACAGAGCATACAAATAATATGTATAAAAAAACCTTACTGTAACTAAACGAGCACTGAACGAAATTAGAAGACCCTCATACCAATCCGTAAATCCCTAAAGATTATACAGTAACAGTATATTAACAAAACCCTGAGCAAATGCATGAACGCTATGCGTTGAATGGAAGGCATTGACAAATACCTGAAGGCTGCCTGAAGAAGAAGCGTGGCAGCATTGAAACACCCTCACGGCTGAAACAACAATTTCGTTGCAGAGATAACCACCACATCTCTTGCTCGAATCTGCTGACATTTCGCAGAACAAGAGCTGTAGAATTTGGGTGTCAATCTGCTGACACTTGGGCATAATCACAGCTGGATATTCGTTGACACCATTCAAATCGTTTGGTAGCAACCAAGAACCATCGTTTTTCCCATCTGGATGCTCGTTGTAGAGATAACCTCACAAAGGGCTCGAAAATGAACAAGAGAAATGACTCTTTGTAATGGAGAAAACGTTTAATATCACCGATAAAACCTAATTCACTATCATCTCAGCCTTACACTTGGCAATAGATGCCCAAACATAAAAAGTTCAGCCTACTATTCAGGCGGATCGGTGAGTAGGTGAAAAACAGTGAAGCGAATCAAAAAAAAAATCAAAAGTACAGCCAGCACGCGTAATGAGGTACACAAACCTTAAATTTCGTAGTTGAAATTAAATGAATCGTAACATTACACTGCCCGAAAATATCGACAAACTGTTTGACAAGTTCGAGGGCAGCACGGTAATATCTCATAAAAAAAAAATGGTATCAATTCAATGTACAAGTTAAACCTAAGTTTCAAATCACACGTTTATATGTGTACCGAACTTTGGACGTAGAACCCAAGAGTGAGATACCCATTTAAATTCCAGACATTAATGTATGTGAATGCGTTAAATCAAACTTCACATGATTAAAATTTGTGGCTGCTGGGATTCGAGCCGAGGACTCCCCGGCCACAACCACCTGCGTTTAGTTTATACATATGTTATAACATGTTCTGGTTTATACATTTATGTTTGGTTTATGATAAATGTTTGGTTTATACATATGTTATTTAGAATTATATTTATCATATGTATACATATGTTACGAAATCAACGAAAACTGAAATTGAACCGTGAGCAAGCTTCCTTGTACATTAAATAAGAAAAAAATTTTTTTTATATATATACACGTCAGGATTAATTTAATCCTTTGGATTATTTATATGGTGTATTTTACATATATGGTGGATTTTATACATATGGTGGATTTTATGTATATATATATGTGGTGGATTATATATATATATATGAAATAGAGTTGAGGATGTAATGATATATAATGGTTAATATGACAAAGAGAATTATAAAGAAAATTTTATATGTTTTACTCTATTGGAATATATATACGATGGGGGATAGACTAAACATATAAATTATATTTAATAAAAGTATATTAAATATAAAATTGAAAAGGTAGTTCTGAATACCTTTGAAGTAAGTTAATTAAATAGACTTCAAGTTGGTGCCATCGGGGTTAAATTAGTTTAAACATATTTTATAAAAGTTGGAATGGGATATATAAAAAAAAAAAAAAAAAAATTATAATCAAATATAAAACGAAAGGATTAACTTATAGACACATATGTCATCTTCAAATGAAAATTGAGGTAACACATAGGTTAATGCGATTACTCTCCAAAGGAATTGATATCCTTAATCAAAGGGTTCAATTAATTACAAGGTGATAGTGTGATTTCACATTTAAAAATAAATAAATGAAGTTCCATAGTCCATTTTTGGTAAGTATTACCCTACACCGAAATTGACGGTAGGAAATATTGAAATATATAAAGAAGGAAATAGATAGTATATATATATGAAATAGAAATATAATAATTGACACCATTGAAATTGAATTTATATGTGTTTTAACGTGGGTATTAAAATAAATTCTCTTCCATGTAAGGCAAAGAGGAAATGAGGAAATTGTTGACAGTTAGAACCATTACCTGTTAGAAAGGATAATTAAAAATGACATATATATATTATTAAACCAAAATAGGTTTATGAATTTGGAGGGGGAAGAATATATATATATATGTATATATATACATATATTTTAGTCACCTATGGATTTGTAGAATAGTAAAAATGAAAACAAGGTTTCAACACTTACGAGATATGAATAGATTATTCATATAAAAGGGTGATAAAAGTAAAGATTATATTAAGGGCATTAATATTGGTGTATTAAAAGACTTGTAATTCAATTATATCCAAGTGTGACTAAGGAGATTATAAGAATAAAATGTACGTAGGAAAATTAAATGAAAGTGTAATCCTACGATATCTCAAAGGGACGAGATGAGAAAAATTTTATACCCGCAAGATTTAGGGAGAAGAACAAATTCACTAGGGAAAATTTAAAGTGAATTCATCTTAAAAGTTTATAAGTAAAGTGGAATGCCATATTTGACCATATGGCTGGAATATTATTACTCTAATTATGGTTAAAGGAGTAAGAACATTTTTGTGGTAGATTAAGTGTAAAAAGGGAAAACTTGGATGTTGGTATTTGGTAAAGGTACCAGGATGATTTTCAAGTCATGACTAAAGTATTTGGTGATAAGCATATTTTAGTTCATGAACATGGAAAATAATGAAGTGGTAAGCTTAAGTACGAGTTATAAATACAGTTTAAATAGTTAGTTAATAATTAAATGGTTTAGTAATTGTGGACCATTTCATATTAAATAATGTAATGTGGACCCATTACGTTGAGTTATGAATGAATGAATGAAGGGATAAATCAAAATTTCCTGATGATTTAGTTCATGCATGGATAAGAATCTAATGGAGAAGAATCAAAATTATCAAATGAACCATGGTTTTAGGTTGTAAGTGGTCCTTGCTAAAAACCATGTGCTGTTTCTATAAACCATGGGTTGATTCTACTGATTAGTGAACATCACATATAGATAAAATGGGTGAATCATCATTGGAATTAGTAAAGCATGAACATACAATTAAAAGGTAAATGCATAAATTCTGGTAATTCTTTGAAAAAGGGGAAATTGTGTTAAATTAATTTTTGACATTATCAAGTATTAATACTTGTGAATGAGATGAATTATAGAATTTACATATATCAAACATTTATTCACGCTATAAAATTTTACTGGTGTAAATTTTACTAAATTTAATTTCCCTGAGTGTTAAATTCAAGGATCAGGTAACAGCGTGAAATCATACAGCTACAAATTGGGAGAAAGGAGAAGGAGGGTGTGGGGGAAACCCATCAGATCCAAATTTATTCACATAAGTTTTGAACTAGTAAATACAATTCATAAAAGAGGTTAGAAGAAAGAAAAAAAAAAAAATTCATGTCTGAAGTAAGAATTGAATTATAGACATTATTAACGAGTCTAGTTATTACTAAGTAAATTGATTGGCTAACAAAAGAAAACAATGAGAAGGTACTGGAGGTACAACTATGAACTGAGAAAGGGTAAGCATAACCATGCATATGATACAGTTGTTTTCTTTCATTTATGAGTACTAATGAAAAGTTGTAAAATTGTTTAGCCAAGTGTGTAACAGGGAATTGTACACTCTGGAAACAAGGAGAAAAAAGAAAAGAAAAGGAAAAGGTGAAGCTAAGTGCAGATAAAGCACCTAAAAAAATCAAGAAAATCTGAATTGGACCAAGTTGCGTGAGGAGAAAGTCTCACTGAAAAACAAGAAAGGATAAGTAGTGTTTTAAAAATGCACTAAACTATTATGAACCTGAATGGTTTGACTAATAACTGAATTTCTTGAATTTATTAAAAAAGTCAGAATGTTGTTGTAGATTATCAATTGTATATACCTAATATTACTTACATTGGTATGAATTGTGGACAGAGAAAATGGAATAAAAAGATCTTCCAGACAGACTTCTTGCAGAGAAGTAGGAAGGAAATCAACTGCATAAGGCATCAGTAAATAGAATGGAGGCAGGAGAGTACTTTGCAGGAAACTGAGCAAGGACGAAGAAGAAATCTTCGTCAAAGTTGAAAAATCAACGTTAAAGTGTAACACGGAGGAAGGTGTTGGAAAGGGGGGAACTAATGGCTTATAAACTAGCCTTACCCTTGCATATTAAATTTCATGATGTGTTTCATGTCTCCTTGTTGGAAAAAAAATATAATAATTTTTGTACATGATGATTCTCAAATTATTGATTGGAATGTGATTCAGGTGGAACCAGAAGAGGAATTCCTTCCAGAGCCGCTTCAAATCTGAGAGCGGGAAGAAATTGAATTGCGAAGTCGAACAGTAGCTAGAGTAAAGGTGCAATGGAGCACTTTACTGCTAAAAAAGCTACATGGAAAAGAGAAGCTGAGATGATGGAAAAGAATTCATCTTTATAAACTAAGTAGATAGTTTTCAACACCGAGGACGGTGTTTGTTCTCAGAGGGGGAATATGTAACACCCCCAAGTTATATGCTTTTCAAATTAGACATTTGAACATAAATCCAAAGGGGAGTGGACCCCAATGGATAATTATTTGTGTGGATGTGGTTAATTATTTAATTAGGAAAAATAAATAAAATATTGTGTATGCACTATGACCAAATGAGAAATTGAGATCACATGCCTAATCCATGAGGTTATGGAAAAGGTAAAGACTTTCCCCAAAATCTTTCAAAAATCCTTGAAAGAAATTATTTCTAATTTAGATTTTTGAGGAAAAATCTAAATTTCCCAATGATGAGGAAAGTAGTTGGGAAGAGGTAAAAAGCTGGAAAAGCTGGAAAAGCAGAAAGCAGCTTTAAAGTCCCTAAATAAGGGAAGCCTAGGTAAACAGGAATAAAGCATCCTGAAATTCTGGACGCAGAATTGGAAACAGGCTTTGGGGAAAGCATAGCTTAAATAAGCTGCTCCAGAACAGATTGAGGTTAGTCTGTTCTTGGAGGATCTCAGCTCGGGGGTGAGTTATGGAGATAGACGAACTCTAAGGTTGGGAGGACTGGTCATAGTATCGGTATGCATGCATAAATTTGAAGATTTATTTAAGTCTGTATTAAATATATCAACGTTTTATGAATTTTTATGGTATGATTTCTTATGTAAACTTTAGATTGACTGGTTGTTCAGTACCTCATGCAATTGCAAACTAGAGCTACTAGCTGAAAATCCAGTATATTAATAGTAGGGGACAAATGGTTGGATTCTAGGGATAAGTACCCTGTAGTAATGAAGTTAGAAATAATGGATCATTTGAATATATAATCTAATAACAAATGTATAGGTGTAGCTTGCCGTATTTTAAATGAAAATTTATTTGCTCTGTGTATAAACATAAATTTTTTGTAAAACGGTAAACAAGAGCAGCAAGTACAATACAACTAAACCTGTCATAAAAGTATTGATGGCGTTGAGATGAATAATCGCTAAAGGACATGGACGAAGTACTAAGAATTTATTGTTTTATGTCATGGAAGTTTAATTATATGAAACCAAAAATTAAATCCTAACTAAGTACGAGGAACTGAAGCTAGGGAGTATAATATCTCAACTCCGGTTTCATTACTTCCATTTTATTTGAGAAAAAATTCTAAATCTTATAATTCCGAGGGAAGAGTTTAAGAGGCACCAAAATTCCGAGTATGTTGAATAATCATAACAATAATATAAGGAAAGAGTCCTACTGTTATAGGTGATAAAAGTGTGTGTAAAGGAAGATTGTAAGCATATTTAACATACTGGGAAAATAGCATATATTCACCTTCAATACAAACTCCTGTAAAAGTAGTTGAATCAAAGAAGGTTAACTGACGATAAATAGCTGTCTATGGAGATGTATACATCTATACATAGATGCTGAAACTCTATAATTATAGAGGATAGAAAGTCTATAAAGCTTGCTAACAAAAAAAAAGGTAAAGAGAGAGCATATTGATCTGTGAGAGTGGTACAAAACTCTGAAGAACATATCTGATAAATACCAATGAGTATATGTTTATATATACATGTAAATATCAGTCGGCTGGGTGGACTGATAGGAGTTAAGGTTAAGCCAAAATTTCTCATGCGAATACTATAATGATAATAGTGTCTATAATTAACAAAGAGAAATTAAAAGACCTGATAAAAGTATGACTGTGAAATTGATTAAACAGAAAAAAAAAGGGGCATAAAAGTGAAATGTTATTCAGATAAAAAGCTGGGGATGGGAGACGTGACAGTCTTATAATTTATGTTAGATTTTATTTTCACATTATTACTTTGGTTAAATTCAATGTATTTTAAATTGTAATTTCATACATTTAAATTACTTTAAGGATTTTTTCTTATATTTAAACTTTTATTAATAGCTTTTAATTAATTTATTTTTTGAATGATTTCTTCATTAATATTCTAATATAGAGTAAAGTACCATAAGCTTAGTAGCCTAGCCTAAGCTACTAAAGGATAGACTAAGTTAAGCTAGAGTAGGCTAGGTTAGGCTAGAATAGGCAAGAGTAGCTTAGGATAGGCTAGACTAGACTAAGATAGGCTAGGTTAGAGTAGGTTAGGCTAGTGTATGCTAGGGTAGGCTAGAGTAGGCTAGGTTAGACTAGGGTAGGTTAAGCTAGGCTAGGGGAGGCTATGTTAAGATAGGATAGGCTAGGCGAGGCTAGGTTAGGCTACTATAGCGTAGGATAGACTAGGTTAGGCTAGGTTAGGTCAAGATAGGGTAGGTTAGGGTATCTTAGGATAGGCTAGGATAGGCTAGGCTAGGATAGGTTATACTATGTTAAGCTAGGCTAGGTAAGAGTACACTATGTTACGCTAGGCTAGGTTAGCCTAGGTTAGGTGAGGTTAGGTTAGGCTAGGGTAGGCTATGTTAGCTTAGGTTAGGCTCGGTTAGGCTAGGCTATGTTAGGTTAGGTTAGGTTAGGTTAGGATAGGATAGGCAAGTATAAGATAGGCTAGAATAGGGTAGGGTAGGTTAGGGTAGGGTAGGATAGATTAGGCTAGTTTAGGTTAGTTTAGGTTAGGTTAGGCTACATTAGGCTAGGCTAGGCTAGCTTAGGCT
Organism: Pinus albicaulis; assembly: GCA_034641835.2. NCBI lineage: Eukaryota > Viridiplantae > Streptophyta > Pinopsida > Pinales > Pinaceae > Pinus > Pinus albicaulis. The sequence continues at coordinate 1,405,691,918 of CM076579.1, read as the reverse complement.
AGACTAGGCTAGGCTAAGCTAGGTTAGGCTAGGCTAAGTAGGTTAGGATAGGTTAGGTTAGGTTAGGATAGTATAGGTTAGGTTAGGTTAGGATACGATAGGTTAGGCTAGGGTTAGGCTGGGCTAGGCTACGCTAGGGTATGGTAGGTTAGGCAAGGCTACGGTAGGCTATTGTAGGATAGGTTAGGCTAGGGTAGGGTAGGGTAGGCTAGCGTAGGGTAGGATAGATTAGGGTAGGTTAGGCTAGGATAGGGTAAGATAGGGTAGGGTAGGGTAGGTAAGGGTAGATTAGGATGGTCTAGGATGGGCTACGCTAGGGTGGGCTACGCTAGTCTCGGTTAGGTTAGGCTAGGTTGGGCTAGGCTAGGCTAGGTAAGGTTAGGCTAGGCTAGGATAGGTTAGGTTAGGTTGGGCAAGGTTGGGTGAGGCTAGGCTAGGTTAGGCTAGGTTAGATTAGGTTAAGCTAGGTTAGGTTAGGTTATGTTAGGTTACGCTAGGCTATGTTAGGCTACGGTAGGGTTGGGTAGGGTAGGGTAGGGTAGGGTAGGGTAGGTTACAGTAGGTTATGTTAGGTTAGGCTAGGTTAGGCTAGGAAATGCTGGGCTAGGCTAGGCTAGGCGAGGTTAGGCAAAGCTAGGCTATGCTAGGCTAGGCTAGGCAAAGCTAGGTTAGTCAAGGTTACGCTAGGCTAGGCAAGGCTAGGCTAGGCTAGTCTAGGCAAGGCTAGGTTAGTCGAGGCTAGGCTAGGCTAGGCGAGGTTAGGCTAGGCTAGGCTAGGCTAGGTTAGTCTAGGTTAGGTTAGGATAGGTTAGGTTAGGTTAGGCTAGGTTAGGCTAGGCTAGGTTAAGCTAGGTTAGGTTGGGTTAGGCTACATTAGTTTAGGTAAGGCTAGGTTAGGTTAGGTTAGGTTAGGTTAGGCTAGGCTATGTTAGGATAGGTTAGGTTAGGATATTTTAGGCTAGCTTAGGCTAGTTTATGCTAGGTTATGCTAAGCTAGGTTAAGCTAGGATAGATAGGCATGGCTAGGTTAGGGTAGGCTTGGCTAGGTTAGGCTTGGTTAGGTTAGGTTAGGCTAGGTTAGGGTAGGCTATGCATGGTTGGTCATGGTTAGGCTAGGTTAGGCTATATTATGATAGTCTTGGATAGGTTAGGCTAGGCTAGGTTAGGCTAGGAGATGCTAGGTTAGGTCAGGCTAGGCTAGGATAGGGTAGGAGAAGTTAGGTTAGGTTAGGCTAGGCTAGGTTTGGCTAAGTTAGGCAAGGCTAGGTTAAGTTAGGCTAGTGTAGGTTAGGTTAGGCTAGGATAAGGAAGGTTAGGTTAGGAAGGGTTAGGCTAGGTTAGGCTAGGCTAGGTTAGGATAGGTTAGGTTAGGTTTTCATTAGGTTAGGTTAGGTTAGGATATGTTAGGCAAAGCTAGGTTAAGCAAGCTTAGGATATGTTTGGCAAGGCTAGGTTAGGCTTGGCCAGGCTAGGTTAGGCCAAGCTAGGCTAGAGTAGGCTAGGTTAGGTTATGTTAGCCATGGCTAGGTTAATCTAGGATAGGCTACGATAGGTTAGGCTAGGTCAGGTTTTGCTAGGTTAGGGTAGGTTAGGCATGGCTAGGCATGGCTAGGTTAGGCTAGGATATGCTAGGTTATGCTCGGCTTGGTTAGTGTAAGGTAGGGTAGGCTAGGCATGGCTTGGTTAGGCTAGGAAAGGGTAGGCTATCGGTTAGGCTAGGTTGGGGTAGGTTAATTTAGGATATGCTAGATTAGGATAGGTTATGTTACGGTAGGTTAGGCTAGGTTAGGTTAAAACGAGTTATGTTAATTTCTATAAGTTATGTTAAAATGGCTGACTTATATGAGGAATTTGCATGGAATTAAATGGAGTAAATTATTATGGCTATAATTGCATATTCCTGTGTTATATTTTCTAAGTTATATTTTGAGTTTGAGAGAATTCTAACTTAGGCTTTGGAAAGAGAATCTAAATAACTATATTCTTAGAGTATCTAATATAAAAAGGAGTAGGGTTAACCCTCAATATTAAATGCATACATAGAAAGTACAAATTTAAACTAAAATAAATAAGGTAAAAATTCCACTTAAGAGTGAGTTGGAAAAAAATGAAGTGGAACTGTTGAGAATTCTTATAAATGAATATGGGAAATTATTTTAGATAAGGAAACATGGAATATATTTAATATTCTTGTATACCATTTATATTAAGGTTTTTTGTGAGTATGGTTAAATATCTTGATTAGGAGTGGAAAAAGTATACTAAATTTTTTATACTAACAAAATCCTTATCTTAGTAAATTATACTAGAGTAGATACTTTAAATTAGTTTTAATAGAATAAATAGTAGGTTAAAGTATGTATACATAATCATAATTAGCATATATATGCATGAATTTGTATACAAACACTTAAATATTAAATTTCATGAAGAATCCCTATCAGAGGTAAAGGGACTAGTACAAAGGAGTAGAGACCATGAAGCAACGAGGGAAAGCTTTGTATTTAAACAGTATAAGAAATGTCATATTAAGATGTGTATTTGAAATTTCAGAAAATTATTTTCTTACTGCAATTACTTTAAATTACATAGGTAAATTATGTGGATTATAATGGAAAAAAAAAACCTAACAAATACTCACAATGAGGGAATATAACTTCAGGATAGGAAAAATACTCTTAGAAAAGTTAAGGCCTAGCCAATACAAATTTAAGATGACACATGCCTTTACCTTCTATTAAATATTGAACAATAGATTTATATTTTGTAGAAAATAAATTGAAAGAAAAGAACCCATGTTGGGTGTAGCCTTCCTATTTTTTTTTAAAGATAAATTGTTGGTCAATTACATATAATGAATACAAGTATATATGAAAAATATAATAAGAATAACATTGAAAAATATATAAAACAGTGGTAGAGCATAATTACATACTAGCCATAGAAAGATAACAATAAACTATCTGTTTACTATCCACACATTAAGGAAAACAAGTATACAATTAGGTTCTTAGAAAATAAAAATGTGGAAATGGTATATCAACCCAACAATTAAAAGAGACATATATACAATCACAAGGTCTATAAGGACTTGAAAAATTATAAGATCTCGACCATATATACCTAATACATAGGTTAAGCAATGTATTGCATAAAATCGTTTGAAGGAAGAATAATATTTTGTTCAAAATAAGATGACCCATAATATAAAGGCATTTTTCCTTTCCCGGGAAATCATAGACCAACACGTCTCAAACATATAGATGAAAAGTACTTAATTAAGAATATGCGAATGAACTGTAAGGAAGAGAAAGGAACTAACTTAGTCTTGATTGTCAAAAAGAGTCACGAGATAGCAAAAGTATAGTACAAATGCACTCGATTGAATCGATACCTATATGAGAGTAAAAAACATGGAATTTAAACAAGTGTAAAAGCACGTGATTGTATTTATCAGAACAAATGATGATTTACTTTAATAGAGAATGAACCCAAAGTATATATTCTCAAGATTGAATGCGGTGCATCCATTTCTATTACCTTGTAAAGTTCAACAACAAATAAATGTTAGCATAATATCTTAAAGAAAGAGGGTAAGTGAAAAAAGACGGTAATTATTTTTCAGGAGTGAAGAACTCTATATCAAATTAATGAATGGTGCAAGAAATTTATAAGTAATAATACTTTAAATAACCATTTCAAAAGAGAGAATAAAAATAATGGAATAATTAGGGTTTAATAATTAAAAACCATGAAGAGAGTGTAACTATTTTCTGCCAAGAATATAAGAATTAGGTGATCTACATTGATAATTAAGAAAATATTTCAAGCCTCAAAAGGCATGGTCATTACTAGAATAAAAAAAAAAAATCAATAAATAACATTTAGGGTTTCAAGGATAAAAAGCCTAGGTAGAAATGCGAAATCAACCTTGTAGTGACAATTGGTTGAATGCAAAGTTAAAGTCAGAATAGAAATTACCAAGTTAAAGTCAAAGTGAGGTTGAATTCATAGAGAATTAAGGGAAACAAGTATTGATAGAGGAAATTCACCTTGAATCGCTATATAAGAAGAAAATAATTCGGTAGTGGATCACATTAAGGAAGACTTGAGATTGCTCTAATTAAAAACCTTTTCATTTCTACATTTTCTAATAGATAAAAATACACAAGTCAGAAAACCAAATATGAGAATGAGGTGATTTGAAGTAACAAGATCAAGAACAATGGATTTCAAGTGAAGAATGTTAGCTCTATGACAAATAGATCCACAAGCATTCCCTTCTCATGTAAATATGTCAAATAATGGAGAAAGTGAGAATAATAGCTTTGGAATAGGTATAAAATACTAAATATAATATTCAAAATATTTATAAAATAATAAAATAATAAGCATTGTGCTCAAAATTTTACAAATGAACCTATGAAATAATTAGATATCTTCGTCTTTAAAACAAATTGAAGGGTTGCAAAATACTTAATTCAATTCTATTTTAGGTATCTTCGTCTTTGAAATTGGGTCAAATGGGAGAAGAAAATACCTAGAATTCCATTAGTACGTCCAAATAATTCCATTTTATTTATAAATTATTTTTTAGGAGTCTCTTAATAACCATAACATCAAAGCATAAATATTGGTATTGGATGATTAGCTTTATAGTTTTTTTTTTATGTTTTTTCAATTATGGTTTGAGGATTTTGATTTTATAAATTACATAATATTTATTTCTTTCCAAATAAAAATATTTAGAGTATTTATAGATTAATAAAATAATATTTAGAATATTTATAGATTAATAAAATAATAAACATTATGGTGGAAATTTTACAAAGGAATCTATGAAATAATTAGGTAATTTTTTCTGTCAAATAAATTGAGCACCTAATTGTATTGGAAATTGGGTCAAATATGAAATAATTAGGTATCTTTTCTATAAAACAAATTGAATTGGAAATTGGAATTAATTAGAAAAGAAAATACTCAAATTGAAAAATTCCACTAGTATGTCCAAATAATTCCATTTTATTGATAAATTATTCTATTCTTAAGTAGAAATAATTCATTTTTTTTTTAATAATTTTTTTTAGGAGCCTTCTAATAACCATAAAGTCAAATCACAAGTATTGGTTGATTAGCTTTATAATTTTGTGATTTTTTTTTTCAATTAAAAATATTAGTTGACTTAACATGTGCTCCTCAAAATCAGTTCTGGATGACCTTTCCTGGTTAAAAAAAATATATTTTCTAATGATTTAGATGAGATTATTTGATTTCTTAAAATAATTTTCAATTATGTTTTTATGATTTACAATTATGTTTTTCATTTAAAAATAATTTTTCATTTATATCTTATAACTTGTGTTAGATTTTGTTTTTACATTATTATTTTTTTTAAATTGTATTTTCATACATTCAAATTATTTTAAATATTTTTTTTTATATTTACAATTTTATTAATAGCTTTTAATTTATTTTGTTATATCAAAAAATTAGATAATCAAATGAAATAATTTTTAGGAAAATAAAATTATAGAAATTTGAGTACTAGAATAAGTTAACTACTATATTCAAAGAACACCCATAAACATAACCTCTGTAGAAATACTTTGTTAGTAAATTGATATTGATATCTTAACAAATTGACCGGTGAACCTAGTTTCAACCATCGGTATTAGTATGAGCTAAGTTAATTCACTGCGAGTTAATCAACTGAATTTATCATGGACTTGTAATATAAATACCATACACATATATACTATAAAAAGCCATATAACTATCACAATATGCATCCATATACAAATAAATTTCCCTTCTAGTAAGCAAGAACACATAGTTATAGGATCTCTTATGAACCCATGAAAACAAGATAGCTCATAAAGAATATCAAAAAAATTCCATAGTGAAAAATTTAAATAGAAGGAAGAAAAAATATCAAACCAAAGGGAATAAACTACCCAATGAATAAAAATAAGCCATAATTACACAACCATTAAACAAAAAATAGAAGAACAAAACACAATTGGGTTATTCATATTTTCCACCAGATCGGAAACTTGAAAAAATCAAGTGTTGGAAGGTGAAACTTGAGGAGAAGTACTAAAATAATCGACTTGAAAAACTCTATGTCAAGTCAGTTGAAGATGGGTCCAAAACCTCCATAGTCTGAGACAAGGTTTGAGGGTAGCATGTGTACCTACAAAGTAGATCTCACAATCAACAAACGAGAATGATGTTGGAGAAAAAAAAATAATGTGCATTAGTAAATAATTAGCGAGGGAATTCCCATTTATATTACCCAAGTATATGTCAATGGAGCTTGCGTTCTTCACCATGTTGCTAAAAATGGAATATAAGTTAGCTCTGAGGTAGGAAAACCATATCCAAAAGAATATGTAACGAAAAAAAACCATACACGCATAGATGCAGTAGGAAGAGCCATTAAATTACCTAAGAAAGTAAAGTAAGACAAAGGATTGATGCCTTTGTGCGGTGATTGGGTCTTATGGCTATAGAGACACCCTGCAAGGCTGAGTAAAATTGTTATCGGGAAAGAATTGAACTTTGTGGAATTTTCCTTTGGCATATATAAAACCCTGGTGCTTGTAAGAGTAAATATTGTTCTAATGGAAATTTAAAGCAGAATAGGCATAAAAATTCAATTAGTAACTCACTAGTACATACGAAGAGGGAAGAAGTGAATTCATCACCTTATGTAGCCATGGATCTTGGAGATGAACCAATGAACCCAAAAAGACACATCGACGTGTTAACCTATACATTAGAAACTGAGTATTGATGACCATAATTTCACATCTTTAGGAGGATATGGAAAACCAAGGAACCGAATTTCAAAGTGATAATAACCACTCTTAGAAAATTTAAATTTACAAAACGACCAAGTGTAGAACCCTTACTGTGGAAAATCAAAAAAACATGAAATAGTCTATTGAACCATAATACATGGGCTCCATAAATAGTGAACTATTGTTGGGTTGTAAAAATAGCGTTGGTAGATTTGTGGCTATTACTAGTTTCCAATCACAGGAGAGAAAAAATAGAGTGATGACAGTGATACGAACACTAGGAGAAAATGTCGATTAGTTCACAGGAAATGTCTATACAAGCTTAAGGTTTGGGTGGAAAGATAAGAACCATTACATGGGGACAACGAATCTACACTCTTCACGTAGTCATACCATACCTTGTGCTCATCATGTGTTATCATTCGCTCATTAGATGGGATAGCGTTGGCCGCATGGACGCATTAGGGGTAATGTACTTGTCATGTGGCAAGTTACCATACATAATTTATGTGATATGACCTAATGGTATAGGAATTAATAAATGACCATATTACTTGGGGAAATAAATAAGAAATGGGGGTTGGATAGTTAGGTTTAAATGTTATAAGATTCATCTAGGGAGATGATTCTTCCATACAGTAATTCTGAAAATGATCCAATTATAATCATTGGGGAAATTAAACATGCATGAAACATTAGGTAATAAGTGCATAGATATACTTCTGATGCGGATGATGGCTCGGAGTGATGGGACTTATGCCCCTTGGTGGATCCCGAGGGTGTTCGCTTGTTGCGGCCATATGCCCCCCTGCAGTGCCATTACTCACACATTAACTTTACCAACCTGTTCTGCTTTAACACCGTTCACCGCGCCTGTCATCTACCTCACCTTGCTGGTTCATTTGGCTATGGATTTCATTCTGGAGAATTCGTCTACTCATTGTGTTTTTTGTAGTCCTCCTTCTCCCATCTGTGGTAGTTGCCCCCCTGCTTGCACTGTTCCAAGTGAACGCACCCAAACAGGTCGAATTTTCTCCATCCTGGGATGCTTTGAAACTCTTCCAGGTTTCCACTTCACCCAGACCAGCTACTGTCATCTCAATTTCTGTTTTCCTTCTCACGCAGCTGATTTTCAGAGATCTTCGTTGCATCCTGGCCTCTCCTTCTGCCCCAAGCACTACTGGCTTCATGCGGCTTCGATGCCTTGGCTTAGGCAGAGAATGCGTTGCAGGCACAGAATGAGCATAGGGTGCTCTTCCCGCCCTCGCCCTTCCATTAGCTCGCCCTCGACATCTTCTGAGGAGGACGTAGATTGGAGTTTGAATTTGGATTTTGGGCATTGGAGAGGCATCTCCTACCCTCCTGGAAGCACTCACTCAGTTCTGCCTTCACAGCCTCCTCCGCCTGTCTCTCAGCCTCCCTCCCCTGCTTCTAATTTTCCCACCAACCCAGCCCTCTTCCAGTCTTCACAAAGGGTGGAATTCCGCTTCAATTGCTCCTCAAACATGCCTCTTCTCACTGCTTTCATCACTGTTATTGTTTGCAAAGAATCCCCTATCCCAGCGCCAGCTTCAATGCCCCGCCCTGCCCCTATTCCACCTAACCCTTATCCCTCACATGCAAATATTGACATTCCAGCCCCTGTTGAGCCAGTCAGCATTGGTCATTCCATTCTTGGAATGGAAAATTTGCAGGTGGACTTCTTCAGCAAGAGTGGCGCGCTAGAGAAGGACAATGATGATGGAGAAGCTGAGTTTGGTTGCAGGATCGTGGAAGAACTGGAGTCCCCTACTCCTGAATGGTGACTTTGATCCCCCTCAGCTTGCTTTGGTACAAATTTTCGACCTCATGAAAGAATTTTTTGGTTTTTTGAGTTTATATTCAGCTGTAAAAGCTATAGGCTATTCCAGTTTACTGTATCTTCTTGTATCACAGTACTTTTACTATTTTACTGGTTTCCCTTCTAAGGGCGGTGGAATTTATTTTAAAAGAACTCGTTTCCCACTCTCGGCAGTTCAGTTGCTAAGGTTAATCTTTGACATCAAGCCCAGTTCTCAGGCTCACACAACTGAAACTAGCGCAGTTTTGTACTATTATGTTTTATAAATAGATTTAGTTTTACCGAGAAAAAAAAAAAGTGCATAGATATAATTCATCAAGATCAACTATTTACCAAATACAATAAGAAAATATAGGAATTATATGCCATGCAATAACATATACAAATGATTAGTAAGGAAGTTAAAAAAACAAAATAATGTGTGATATATGAAGAGCAGATGTGACATTTTAATTTATATGGTAAAATCGATGTTAATTTATAACTACTATCAATATGTTATATATTTTAATGGGATATGATTTTATTTTATCTAAAAGAAATGTTAGTAATTTTATTAATTAGAAACAAAATTACAATAAAAAAAAAACTGAAATTAAAAAATATTTACATCTAGCTTCTAGCATGTAAGATGCAATGTCTACACATCTACTCAATATTGGGTTGTAGAGGGCCTCTTTGTGTAATGATTATAAAAGCTATGATTAAATATAGTTTTTGTTTTCAAATTTAATTATTTAATGGATGATTACTAGTATCGATGTCTATGTGTGACAAACTCTAATATTTTTAAATTGATTCTCCTAATCTTATTATTGGGCTTATATAAGTCAAATTTTGATAAATATTTAATAGGTGTTTAACTAATGTGTAGGAATTGACCACTACAACTTTATGTTCCACTCTTTCACATCATAAAGTTCATATGAACCTTGTATATCCCAATTTTTTATATAAAAATGCATTATTCTCACACACTATATATTCTTTTAGTCAAACATAAGCTTAAACACACACAAAGGTCTTCCATAATAGTTTGACCACAATCTAGTTCTTTGTTTCACTTTAAATTCCATAGTATCCACATAAAAAATATATTCATTGTTATTCATGATTGATTTTGATTTCTTTTATTATGTTGACAACCTTGCTATGTTCTTGCATAAAACTAAAATCACTCATGGATAGCAAGTAGTTGTCAACTAAGTCACCTAATTCATGTGTGTGTGTGTGTGTGAGAGAGATAAAATTATGTATTCTCCCTAAATATATGATAAAAATATCACTTGTAATCTAGATCATCTAATTTTAATAATAATTTGGTAGGATTTCAAAATTTTCAAAACATAATAAAAATAATAAGTTGTTATAAAATTATGATTTTTTAAAATATTATTCTTATTTATAAAAAAAAAAAATGTTATTTAAATATTTTAATAATTATAAAAGAATTAATTAATTTGATTTATATAATGTAAACGAGATGTAATTTAGACTAAAAATATTTAAAAATTAATATTTAAAATTTAATATTTATGTTTATACAAAAATTAGTTCATATTGAAATTATTAAATTAAATTGTATCTATACGTTGTACCGATTTTAGTGTTATGGAACCAATCAAGGATTGATGGTGATGTCACTAAAATAACATTGTCGAGGTCATTACAATGAGTGAGTATGGAGTTGTTCAAAATATAACAAAGAGTTCTCAAATATCGCTAAGCTTCACCCTCTTTTAAATAAAAAAAAAAAAAAAAATTGTGGGTCAAATTCTGTTGAACTTCAACCGCTCTTCATAGTTTTTCTAGCAGTCATATATTTCATTATAGATTGACGTTTATGGAAAATTAAATTAAATATATCTGAATTCATATTAGGTTCACAATTTTGGAATTTGGAGGATAATATTAGCTAAACCTGGTGACTTTTGATGTCAAGGCCACCTAGTATTTATGGAGGTCTATGTAAAACGGCTTCACTTCTATTATATTTTTTTAACTTAAAAAAAAAATCATATAATAGAGATTATCTTATATTTGGAATAACATTATGTCCACTTTTAATCCATTGGTCACTAACATGTCTATTTCGACTTTTGTGCTGCATATGTTAGGTGTTTTTATTCGGGTAGTACCTTTTAAGCTAGTGGCAGATCCCAATTAAGAGAGTGGAGGTTCAAAATTTGTACACCCATTTTGGGCAATCAAATAAAAATTCCTTAAAAATTCACAATATTATCATACAATGTTGTGACACAATTTTTCATATAGTAAACTTTATAAAACCATTCCTAACACAATTGGAGGTACTTTGTTTTAGTAATAAGATAGTTATAACAAATACATATCATACATAATCCTTAATATCTATGGTCCATAATCTATTAAACTTAGGTCTTATTATTTTAATTTTCTTTTCTATCGATAATCAATATAACCTTAGACTTATTATTTTAATCCGCTTTATATTAAATTTAATGACCATATTAGTTTGTTTTTATAATATTTAAACTAAAAAGTTCATATATTATTTAAAACAAATATATTTTAATTAGAACTAAATGATAAAATTATAATATTATTAAATCTGTTATGTTTAAGTACAATGTAATGCTATTTTACATTTCAATAATTTTATTCTTCTGTCCCTATCAACATATGCAACAACTCTTACCATTATCTCTTAATAGAAATATTATAATTTTATATCAATATTATAATTACTAGTAAAAAATGGACACTTATCAAATATCCTCCTGGCAACACACATGATAGCCCATCGTTAATTAAATATAATAATAACGTAAAACATTTCGGTCCAATAAAATATTAATCACCAATTTAATAAAAGTTGAAAATTATCCTCCTAGATATAAATCACGATATTAATCATTTGTTTGTCTTTTTGTTGAAGTTGATATTGCAATCTTGAATTCTATGCTTGAGCTTCCTAAAGCTGCTCTTTAACATGGAATATTTGATCCTAACATCAAAAAATCCCCTTCCCAAATCAGTCGCTTTTTCCTCCATGATCCCTATGTCATGCACTCTCTCTAAGGGTATATGGATGGACCGTCCCTAGGATCACTTCACATCGGATGCACTTGGTGGAAAAGGAGGGGGTAAGGATGATAGGGTAGTGGATGGAGACATCTATTACGGTGATATGTTCTTCTTGACTTGGGCTTCCAAGATGAGAAGGAGGATCTTCATGCAACACATAGTTCATTCCTCTTCATGGATGCATACCGAACCACTATGGAGGACTCATTTATGGACACATGTGTCATCTTACTTCCAGCATATGGTAAGAATTTTTTTTTTCCAATTATTGATTGGCTAACACAATAATTTCATGCTCTTAACATTACTATGCAGTGCATTTCTCCACAAGAGGGCAAGTTTTTCATATTGATCCATGATGAAAATTGGGCCAAACTATATGATAGACATAGCCATCTTTTATGTGGCCTTGGGAAAATGTTTTATCATTACATGTATGTTTATTTTTTGCACCCAACCATTTACTATATGATGACATGCATGATTGACCATGTATCAAGAAACATTTTTCCATGTAAATTTCTGAAGAAGTAGTTTGTAATACTGTGTTGTACATCCTTAGGAGGCTATTGGTATCTTCAAGCACCACATGAAGCCATCAGTATCTCGTTCATTCTTGTACTGATCATGACTTCATTTGCTGATATTGTTTCTATTCTTGTTGAGAGCATGATTGGGGAATTGACACATGAGTTGGATGTGTCCTTGAGGAGAGATAATTCCCACATTTTTTGCATTACATGTTCTAATGGGAGCATGGGAGGAGATATGTCCAACATAGCCACACATTTGTTTTTTGGGCTGGGCCATGAATTTTATAGCCATTCACTGTATAACCATGAGCAAGTGTTTGATCATGTATTGTTGACACATTCAACCATTTACTATTCATTAGTAGATGTGATGATTTTTTATATTACTTTCCATGCTATTTTTTGAAGTTACAGTGGATGAGACAGTGTTGTGTCCTCTTGAGACATTTTTTGTATCATGCATCATCACGTAAAACCTTCAGCATAGTTCCCATTTGGATACTCTATGATGACCATGTCCTGTTCATCATGGATGAAATGTTTTGGGCCACCTTGTTCTCCAATGTTGGAAGGGAGATCCTTGGAGGATTGTTCTTCATTTTTCCACTTAAGGGCAATACCATTGCAGCCTGAGATAATAACGCACTCTACACTTATCACAATTGGAGAGGAGGATAGCGTGGGGTAGGCTATGATGCTTACCATATGAAAATTTTCAGCCCACCTTCATTTCTGGAGCTCAAGTTTGAAGGAGATTTCCATGAGTTTCCATGTTGGGAGGTAACTCACTTTGTATGGATGATTTCTTTGGGATGGGAGATTCATATGAGGATGGTAAATCCCAATTCATGTCAAATATCATGCCTCGAAAAGGCTCATAGACAGCCAATTTTTTCCTCCATAGATGTTTATTTCTTACATGATAGCTATTTGGGATGCTCACCAAAAGCTAGTTTGCATATGTTGGAGGGAAAACTTGGAGATATATTGATGAGACAACATCTTGATCCTTGGAGGATTTTATCTTATGCATTTTTTTGAGGACAAGCAACATTTGGGAGTGGAGGACTGTAATATTCCACTTTTAGCATGTAGCTAAATGGAATATTAATTTTTGTTGTTTTCACTTAGGAAATGAATAAATGGGTAAGGAGGCCCATATAATTCAGAAATAGGAATAAAATCCCTCTTCTTATGAAAGAAGATCAGTAGTGGAGTTGGATTTCACACCCTCATGTGTGAAAGAGGACATTTGCATAAAGACAAGGTCAAGTTTGACCAAGTCAAATAACGCAGTGATAGGAGGTGGAGATCATCTTATGGGGCAGCGCAGTGAAAGAGGAGGGAATTTTCCTTGATGGAGGAAACCCTAATGAGTGGGACCCATGGAGAGGGAGCTTGCATTTGTTTAAAATGAGGGCAAGGCATCCATTGTAACTCATTCTTATGATTAGTGATTTCTTAGTTTGCTTAAACTATTTGCAGTCTCCTGTTGTTTAGCAGAGTTGTAGTGTTGTTTAGCATAAGGAATTCCTCTTTAGGATTCATTCTCATTCTTTAGAGGCCTCTTGAGGGATTTCACTTTATTTCTCCACATTCATGCTCAAGGCCAAGCCACCTCCTTCAACTACAACGTTATTTCTGCTTAATTATAACATTGTGTTGGAGGGTGTTGCAGTGGAGGTTCCAAAACACCATTTCTTGGCTTGCTCTTTAGAGGAGAGAGACTTATTTCCTTTGGTAGATCAGTAAGGCAGGATTCATAGCATATTTCAGATCTTGGCATTTTGCCAACACATTTTATTGCACCTACAGCGCAGTATCCTTTAGTGACTGTTTTATTTTCAAAGTACATTTGCAGAGGGGGTTTGCAATGTTGATTGGAGGGTAAGATCTTCAGTTATAGGATCAAATTTTCACTTGGAAGATCCATTAGAGGAGATATACTCATATTGTGCATCATCTTCAACTATCTCCATCTAGTTCCAGTTCTCGAGTTGCCACTGCTACTGCAACTCCGACATTTCTGCAGTTTTTCCATTTTGTATATATTTCAGACAATACTTCTAAGGATTGTTGTATTATTGTTTTATGGGGTTGAGAGATTTCTCCTGCACATTTCTTGAGCCATATATTGTTATATATTTGTATTATCATTCAGCATGTTGCAGTATCTCCTATAAACTATGCAGTCATAGCCTAGGGCATTCTGAGTGTAGCAGTATATTTCAGATTTCATGTATATGATCTATTGAGGCTTGTATTGCCAATCCTGAGTGACTCTTTCATCAAGGAATTGTACTCTCTTGCTAATATATTATAAATTTTTTGGCTACCTACATATTCATGTATTCAGGCTCATAAAAATAACGTTGTTACTCTATCCCTTATTCATACATAGTTGCAGTCCCTTCATTGGGCACTTTTTCAAGACAACTAGGTGTGGGAGATCTGTTCAACCCACCTAGAGTGATTTTTTTGGAGCCTCCTCTTGGATTTCGGTCATAGATACATTGATCTAAGGGATCCATGTCTTGGTTTCGAATCCTCTAGGAGTCATTCCTGAAAAATGCATTTTTCAGGCATCCCTTGCTCATAGTTCCCATTTTGGGATATTACACCTAGCCTAGCCTAGCTTACCAGGCCTAAAATAGCCTACCCTATACTAATGTAACCTACCTTATCCTAACCTTGCGTAGCCTAACATACCCAACTGTAGCATAGCCTAACATAGCCAACCCCAACATATCCTAGCCTAGCCTAGCCTAGCCTAGCCTAACCTATCCTATCCTAACATAGCCTAGCCTAACCTAAACTAACCTAGCCTAACCTAAACTAACCTAGCCTAGGCCTACCTAAACTAACCTAGCCTAACCCTGCCTAACCTAGCCTAACCTAGCCTAACCTAACCTAATCTATCCTAACCTAACCTAGACTAACCTAGCCTAGCCTAGCCTAGCCTAGCGTCGCTTAGCCTAGCCTAGCCTAGCCTAGCCTCGGCTAACCTAGCCTTGCCTAGCCTAGCCCAGCCTAGCCTTGCCTATCCTAGCATAACCTTGGCTAACGTAGCCTAGCCTAGCCTAGCCTAGCCTAACCTAGCCTGCCCTAGCCTAGTATGGCTTAGCCTAACCTCGCCTAGCGTAGCCCAGCCTAGCATTGCCTAGCCCAACCTAGACTAACCTAACATAACCCACCGTAACCTACCCTACCCTACCCTACCCTACCCTACCCTAGCCTGACGTAGCCTAGCCTACCCTAACCTAACATAACCTAACCTAACCTAGCCTAACCTAACCTTACCTAACCTAGCCTCACCCAACCTTGCCCAACCTAACCTAACCTATCCTAGCCTAACCTAACCTTACCTAGCCTAGCGTAGCCCAACCTAGCCTAACCTAACCGAGCCTAGCCTAGCCCACCCTAGACCATCCTATCCTAGCCTAGCCTAAGATAGCCTAGCCTAGCCTAGCCTAACCTACCTTCCCCTACCCTACCCTACGCTAGCTTAGCCTACTCTAGCGTAGCCTAGGGTAGCCTACCCTAGACTACCCTAGCCTAGCCTAGCCTAACCTAGCCTAACCTATCCTAGCCTAGCCTACCCTATGCTAGCATAGTCTACACTACCCTGAACCACCATAGCCTAACCTAGCGTAGCCTAACCTACCCTAACCTAGCCTACCCTAGCTTATCCTAGCCTAACCTACCCTTACCTACCCTACCCTATCCTACCCTATCCTAGCCTAACCTACCCTAATCTATCCTACCCTATTCTAGCCTACCCTACCCTACCCTATCCTAACCTAGCCTACACTACCCTACCCTAGCCTTGCCTAACCTATCCTATCCTAGCATATCCTAGCCCAGCCTAACCCTAACCTAACCTATCGTAACCCAACCTAACCTATACACTCCTAACCTACGTATCCTAACCTAACCTAGCTTATCCTAGCCTAATCTAGCCTAAGCTAGCCTAGCCTAGCCTAATGTATCCTAACCTAAACTAAACTAACCTAAACTAACCTATCCTAACCTATCTAGCCTACCCTACCCTAGCCTAGACTAGCCTAGCCAAGCCTAGCCTAACCTAGCCTAGCTTATCTTAGCCTAAACTATCCTAGCCTAATCAATCTCATCCTAACCTAACCTAGCCTATCTTATCCTAGCCTAACCTAGCCTAGCCTAGTCTATCCTATCTTATCCTATCATATCCTAACCTAACCTAGCCTAACCTAACCCAGCCTAGCCTAGCCTAACCTAACCTAACATAGCCTAGCCTAGCCTAGCCTAACCTAACCTAGCCTAACCTATCTTGTCCTAACCTAGGCTATCCTATCGTGGCCCAACCTAGACTAGCCTAATCTATCCTACCCTAACCTAACCTAACCTAGCGTAACCTAGCCTACCCTATTCTAGCCTATCCTATCCTATCCTAACCTAACCTAACCTAACCTAACCGAACATATCCTAGCCTAATTGAGCCTAACTTAAGCTAACATAGCCTAACCTAACCTAACCTAACCTAACCAAGGCTAACCTAGCCTAGCCTAACATACCCTAGCCTAACATAGTGTACTCTTACCTAGACTAGCTTAACATAGTCTAACCTATCCTAGCCTACCCTATCCTAGCCTAGCCTAAGATACCCTAACCTACCCTATCTTGACCTAACCTAGCCTAACCTAGTCTATCCTACACTATATTAGCCTAACCTAGCCTCCCCTAGCCTAGCCTAGCTTAACGTAGCCTCCCCTAGCCTGGCTTAACCTACCCTAGTCTAACCTAGCCTACTCTAGCCTACCGTAGCATACACTAGCCTAACCTACTCTAACCTAACCTATCCTAGTCTAGTCTAGCCTACCCTAAGCTACTCTTGCCTATTCTAGCCTAACCTAGCCTATTCTAACTTACCTTAGTCTATTCTTTAGTAGCTTAGGCTAGGATACTCAAGCTTATGGTACTTTACTCTATATCAAAATATTAATGAAGAAATCATTCAAAAAATAAATTAATTAAAAGCTATTAATAAAAGTTTAAATATAAGAAAACCTCTTTAAAGAAATTTAAATGTATGAAAATACAATTTAAAATACATTGAATTTAACCAAAGTAATAATGTGAAAATAAAATCTAACATAAATTATAAGACAAATGAAAAACATATTTGTAAATCATAAAAACATAATTGAAAATCATTTTAAGAAATCCAGTAATCTCATCTAAATCATCTAATCTCATAGAGTAAGATATTAAAAGAAGGCCCAAACTCTATCCTGATTAAAAAAAGGATCAAACCCTATCAATCAAATCTTTTAATAACATGGTTAATCCTACAATTAATCTCATAAATCTATACATCAATGGAAAAAAAAGAATAGAAAACTATACATCAATGGAAAAAAAAGAATAGAGATCATGTTTGTGTGCTACCATAATTCTTAGAAATTTATCATAAAAATATGCAATATAAATGAATATTGCGCACTGGGAAGAAATCCAAAAATGGCATCCTACTAGAAAACGAATCGAAATAGAGAAAAATAATCAAATCAAAGAGCCATAGAGAACCTCATAAATAGATTTGCATCGGTGGAAGCAGCTTAGCTCGATTTCGATGTCGCGTAAGAAAGGCATATACAGTCGATACTTTGCCTCCGCAAATTCCCAATGCAAGCATCACCGCCTGCATTCCACAGGGGTAATGGAACATGGGGATTTTCTGGTGAATTCTTCGTGACAACAGTGAAAGCATACTGCTCCATATTGCACACATCCATATCCCACACATCCATAAGAGATTTGATTTGATATTTGATAGATCTAACAAAGAAATATCTAAATTATAACCAAGAAATTTGAGACAAAGAGATTACAACTGGCTGAAATGAATTAAAAAAAAACTATGGCGAGCCCAAGAAACCATAAAGAAAATGGAATAATAGAACTGAGATGAATAAACTCGGTTTTACTAATAAAACTGAGATGAATAGATTGGGTTTAGACACCGAAAATAGAGTTGTAATAAAAAAAAATAGGTGCTATTACTAACATCGTATTAATGCAAAAATTATAAAACCACTTGAAAATGAAGAAAAGACTACATATAATTCATTGAAAAGGGTTTACTTCAAGAAATACAAAATGAAGAGGCAAAAACTTACCTTTCTTGTCTAGCCGGAACTAGGTTTCTTTAGGGCCTTATTTACATCCAATGATCCAATTTGTTGTAATCTTATCTTGTCGTGGGAGACCCTGCATATTGAATTGGACAGACGTCAGCTTAAAAGAAAGCAATTAAAAGAAGGTGCAAACCTTATCCTGATTAAAAGAAGGTGCAAACCCTATCAATCAAATCTTTTAATAATATGATTAATCCGAAAATTAATCTCATAAAACTATACATTAATGGAAACAAGAATAGAGATCATGTTTGTGTGCTACCATATTTCTTAGAAATTGATCATAAAAATATGCAATATAAATGAATATTTCACACCTCCCAGAAATCCAAAAATGGCACCTACTAGGAAACGAATCGAATCAAAGAGCCAGAGAGAACCTCATAAATAGATTTACACCAGTGGAAGCATCTCGATGTTGGCCTCACTTAGGAAAGGTATATACAATCGATACTTTGCCTCCGCAAATCCCCGCGCTGCATTCCACAGGAGTAATGGAACATGGGGACTTCTGGTGGATTATTTGTGACAACAGTCAAAGCATACTACTCCATATTGCATGCATCCATAAGATGATTAGATTGATGTGGTGAGTGCCAATGGCCAGATCCTCCTCCTAGCACCGAAGGGCATCATCTTAATTCTATTCACTCGTAATGTCAACGTCCTTCTCATTAGTCGAGGAAGCGCTGGGGTCGAAACTCCCCATCCCCACACTGTAGAACTCCACGTTGGCCTTCGCGGGGATGTAGTCACAGTGTGACACTAAACATTTGCAGGCTCTCCTTCACCAAGTAGGGAAGGATGCATTCGCACGGTCTCCTTCACCAAGTCGTTTAAAAAAAACGTTATTTCTGTGTCCAGCTTTGGAGAGGAGAATCAAAATTAATTTAACTTGTGAACATCATAATCAAAATCCTCATTATATAACTCCGCCTTGCAACTTTTTTAATCAACGGCTAATTTGTGAGTGGCTGTGCCACATCCTCCCTAGCCGTTTGGTTTCTAGCCATTTGAAGGGATAGCAGCACATCATTTCTACCTATTTTGGATTTTTTGTTCATTGTTAAAAGGAATATAACAATCCGCTTTCTAATATTGTTTTCATAACTACATTCTATCCACTTACATGGTCATCAACATCAATTATGGTGATGGGATAAGGCAGGTAGTTATTATGAAGTCCCGGAATAAACCATAAAATTTTCCATCTCAATAATGTGAGCTTGCTTAGGTCTATTTTTAGAATATAAAAGAATTATTAAAAAATTATAATATTGATATAAAATTATAATATTTCTATTAAAAGATAATGGTAAGAGTTGTTGCATATGTTGATAGAGACACAAGAATAAATTTATTGAAATGTAAAATAGCATTACATTGTACTTAAACATAACAGATTTAATAGTATTATAATTTTATCATTTAGTTCTAATTAAAATATATTTGTTTTAAATAATATATGAACTTTTTAGTTTAAATATTATAAAATAAAACTAATATGGTCATTAAATTTAATACAAAGCTAATTAAAATAATAAGTCCAAGGTTATATTGATTATCGATAGAAAAGAAAATTAAAATAATAAGACCTACGTTTAATAGATTATGGACCATAGATATTAAGGATTATGTATGATATGTATTTGTTATAACTATCTTATTACTAAAACAAAGTACCTCCAATTGTGTTAGGAATGGTTTTATAAACCTTACTATATGAAAAATTGTGTCACAACATTGTATGATAATATTGTGAATTTTTAAGGAATTTTTATTTGATTGCCCAAAATGGGTGTACAAATTTTGAACCTCCACTCTCTTAATTGGGATCTGCCACTAGCTTAAAAGGTACTACCTGAATAAAAACACCTAACATATGCCGCACAAAAGTGGAAATAGACATGTTAGTGACCAATGGATTAAAAGTGGACATAATTTTATTCCCAATATAATATAATCTCTATTATATGATTTTTTTTAATAGAAGTGAAGCCCTTTTACATAATAGAAGTGAAGCCGTTTTACATAGACCTCCATAAATACTAGGTGGCCTTGACATCAAAAGTCACCAGGTTTAGCTAATATTATCCTCCAAATTCCAAAATTGTGAACCTAATATGAATTCAGATATATTTAATTTATTTTCCATAAACGTCAATCTATAATGAAATCCATATATGAATGCTAGAAAAACTATGAAGAGCGGTTGAAGTTCAACAGAATTTGACCCACAATTTTTTTTTTTTTATTTAAAAGAGGGTGAAGCTTAGCGATATTTGAGAACTCTTTGTTAGATTTTGAACAACTCCATACTCAGTCATTGTAATGACCTCGACAATGTTATTTTAGTGACATCACCATCAGTCCTTGATTGGTTCCATAACAGTAAAATCGGTACAACATATAGATACAATTTAATTTAATAATTTCAATATGAACTAATTTTTGTATAAACATAAATATTAATTTTTAAATATTTTTAGTCTAAATTACGTCTGGTTTACATTATATAAATCAAATTAATTAATTCTTTTATAATTATTAAAATATTAAAATAACATTTTTTTTTTATATAAATAAGAATAATATTTTAAAAAAATCATAATTTTATAATAACTTATTATTTTTATTATGTTTTGAAAATTTTGAAATCCTACCAAATTATTATTAAAATTAGATGATCTAGATTACAAGTGATATTTTTATCATATATTTAGGGAGAATACATAATTTTATCTCTCACACACACACACACACATGAATTAGGTGACTTAGTTGACAACTACTTGCTATCCATGAGTGATTTTAGTTTTATGCAAGAACATAACAAGGTTGTAAACATAGTAAAAGAAATCAAAATCAATCATGAATAACAATGAATATATTTTTTATGTGGATACTATGGAATTTAAAGTGAAACAAAGAACTAGATTGTGGTCAAACTATTATGGAAGACCTTTGTGTGTGTTTAAGCTTATGTTTGACTAAAAGAATATATAGTGTGTGAGAATAATGCATTTTTATATAAAAAAATGGGATATGCAAGGTTCATATGAACTTTATGATGTGAAAGAGTGGAACATAAAGTTGTAGTGGTCAATTCCTACACATTAGTTAAACACCTATTAAATATTTATCAAAATTTGACTTATATAAGCCCAACAATAAGATTAGGAGAATCAATTTAAAAATATTAGAGTTTGTCACACATAGACATTGATACTAGTAATCATCCATTAAATAATTAAAGTTGAAAACAAAAACTATATTTAATCATAGCTTTTATAATCATTACACAAAGAGGCCCTCTACAACCCAATATTGAGTAGATGTGTAGACATTGCATCTTACATGCTAGAAACTAGATGTAAATATTTTTTAATTTCAGTTTTATTTATTTATTGTAATTTTGTTTCTAATTAATAAAATTACTAACATTTCTTTTAGATAAAATAAAATCATATCCCATTAAAATATATAACATATTGATAGTAGTTATAAATTAACATCGATTTTACCATATAAATTAAAATGTCACATCTTCTCTTCATATATCACACATTATTTTTTTTTTTAAACTTCCTTACTAATCATTTGTATATGTTATTGCATGGCATATAATTCCTATATTTTCTTATTGTATTTGGTAAATAGTTGATCTTGATGAATTATATCTATGCACTTATTTTTTTTTCTGGGTAAAACTAAATCTATTTATAAAACATAATAGTACAAAATTGCTCTAGTTTCAGTTGTGTGAGCCTGAGAACTGGGCTTGATTTCCAAGTTTAACCTTAGCAAATGAACTGCCCAGAGTGGAAAACCAGTTCTTTTAAAATAAATTCCACCGCCCTTAGAAGGGAAACGAGTAAAATAGTAAAAGTACTGTGATACAAGAAGAGACAGTAAACTGGAATAGAACCAAAAAATTCTTTCATGAGGTCGAAAATTTGTACCAAAGCAAGCTGAGGGGGATCAAAGTCACCGTTCAAGAGTAGGGGACTCCAATTCTTCCACGATCTTGCAACCAAACTCAGCTTCTCCATCATCATTGTCCTTCTCTGGCGCGCCACTCTTGCTGAAGAAGTCCACCTGCAAATTTTTCATTCCAAGAATGGAATGACCAATGCTGACTAGCTCAACAGGGGCTCGAATGTCAATATTTGCATGTGAGGGATAAGGGTTAGGTGGAATAGGGGCAGGGCGGGGCATTGAAGCTGGCGCTGGGATAGGGGATTCTTTGCAAACAGTAACAGTGATGAAAGCAGTGAGAACAGACATGTTTGAGGAGCAATTGAAGCGGAATTCCGCCCTTTGTGAAGACTGGAAGAGGGCTTGGTTGGTGGGCAAATTAGAAGTAGGGGAGGTAGGCTGAGAGACAGGCGGAGGAGGCTGTGAAGGCAGAACAAAGTGAGTGCTTCCAGGAGGGTAGGAGATGCCTCTCCAATGCCCAAAATCCAAATGCAAACTCCAATCTACGTCCTCCTCAGAAGATTTCGAGGGTGAGCTAATGGAAGGGCGAGGGTGGGAAGAGCACCCTATGCTCGTTCTGTGCCTGCAACGCATTCTCTGCCTAAGCCAAGGCATCGAAGCCGCATGAAGCCGGTAGTGCTTGGGGTAGAAGGAGGAGTCGGGATGCAACGAAGATCTCTGAAAATCAGCTGCGTGAGAAGGCAAACAGAAATTGAGATGACAGTAGCTGGTCTAGGTGAAGTGGAAACCTGGAAGAGTTTCCAAGCATCCCAGGATGGAGCAACGTCGACCTGTTTGGGTGCGTTCACTTGGAACAGTGCAAGCAGGGGGGCAACTACCACAGACGGGAGAAGGAGGACTACAAAAAACACAATGAGTAGACGAATTCTCCAGAATGAAATCCATAGCCAAATGAACCAGCAAGGTGAGGTAGATGACAAGCGCGGTGAACGGTGTTAAAGCATAACAGGTTGGTGAAGTTAATGTGTGAGTAATGGCACTGCAGGGGGCCATATGGCCGCAACAAGCGAACACCCTCGGCATCCACCAAGGGGCAGAAGTCCCATCACTCCGAGCCATCATCCACATCAGAAGTATATCTATGCACTTATTACCTAATGTTTCATGCATGTTTAATTTCCCCAATGATTATAATTGGATCATTTTCAGAATTACCATATGGAAGAATCATCTCCCTAGATGAATCTTATAACATTTAAACCTAACTATCCAACCCCCATTTCTTATTTATTTCTCCAAGTAATATGGTCATTTATTAATTCCTATACCATTAGGTCATATCACATAAATTATGTATGGTAACTCGCCACATGACAAGTACATTACCCCTAATGCGTCCATGCGGCCAACGCTATCCCATCTAATGAGCGAATGATAACACATGATGAGCACAAGGTATGGTATGACTACGTGAAGAGTGTAGATTCGTTGTCCCCATGTAATGGTTCTTATCTTTCCACCCGAACCTTAAGCCTGTATAGACATTTCCTGTGAACTAATCGACATTTTCTCCTGGGTGTTCGTATCGTTGTCATCACTCTATTTTTTCTCTCCTGTGATTGGAAACTAGTAATAGCCACAAATCTACCAACGCTATTTTTACAACCCAACAATAGTGCACTATTTATGGAGCCCAGGTATTATGGTTCAATAGACTATTTCATGTTTTTTTCATTTTCCACAGTAAGGGTTCTACACTTGGTCGTTTTGTAAATTTAAATTTTCTAAGAGTGGTTATTATCACTTTGAAATTCGGTTCCTTGGTTTTCCATATCCTCCTAAAGATGTGAAATTATGGTCATCAATAATCAGTTTCTAATGTATAGGTTAACACGTCGATGTGTCTTTTTGGGTTCATTGGTTCATCTCCAAGAACCATGGCTACATAAGGTGACGAATTCGCTTCTTCCCTCTTCGTATGTACTAGTGAGTTACTAATTGAATTTTTATGCCTATTCTGCTTTAAATTTCCATTAGAACAATATTTACTCTTACAAGCACCAGGGTTTTATATATGCCAAAGGAAAATTCCACAAAGTTCAATTCTTTCCTGATAACAATTTTACTCGGCCTTGCAGGGTGTCTCTATAGCCATAAGACCCAATCACCACACAAAGGCATCAATCCTTTGTTTTACTTTACTTTCTTAGGTAAATTAATGGCTCTTCCTACTGCATGTATGCGTGTATGGTTATTTTTCGTTACAAATTCTTTTGGATATCGTTTTCCTACCTCAGAGCTAACTTATATTCCATTTTTAGCAACATGGTGAAGAATGCAAGCTCCATTGACATATACTTGGGTAATATAAATGGGAATTCCCTGGCTAATTATTTACTAATGCACATTATTTTTTTTTCTCCAACATCATTCTCGTTTGTTGACTGTGAGATCTACTTTGTAGGTACACATGCTACCCTCAAACCCTGTCTTAGACTATGGAGGTTTTGGACCCATCTTCAACTCACTTGACATAGAGTTTTTCAAGTCGATTATTTTAGTACTTCTCCTCAAGTTTCACCTTTCAACACTTGATTTTTTCAAGTTTCCGATCTGGTGGAAAATATGAATAACCCAATTGTGTTTTGTTCTTCTATTTTTTGTTTAATGGTTGTGTAATTATGGCTTATTTTTATTCATTGGGTAGTTTATTCCCTTTGGTTTGATATTTTTTCTTCCTTCTATTTAAATTTTTCACTATGGAATTTTTTTGATATTCTTTATGAGCTATATTGTTTTCATGGGTTCATAAGAGATCCTATAACTGTGTGTTCTTGCTTACTAGAAGGGCAATTTATTTGTATATGAATGCATATTGTGATAGTTATATGGCTTTTTACAGTATATATGTGTATGGTATTTATATTACAAGTCCATGATAAATTCAGTTGATGAACTCGTAGTGAATTAACTTAGCTCATAATAATACCGATGGTTGAAACTAGGTTCACTGGTCAATTTGTTAAGATATCAATATCAATTTACTAACAAAGTATTTCTACAGAGGTTATGTTTATGGTTGTTCTTTGAATATAGTAGTTAACTTATTCTAGTACTCAAATTTCTATAATTTTATTTTCCTAAAAATTATTTCATTTAATTATCTAATTTTTTGATATAACAAAATAAATTAAAAGCTATTAATAAAATTGTAAATATAAAAAGAATTATTTAAAATAATTTGAATGTATGAAAATACAATTTAAAATTATTGAATTAAAAAAAAAAAATAATGTAAAAACAAAATCTAACACAAGTTATAAGATATAAATGAAAAATTATTTTTAAATGAAAAACATAATTGAAAATTATTTTAAGAAATCAAATAATCTCATCTAAATCATTAGAAAATATATTTTTTTTTACCAGGAAAGGTCATCCAGAACTGATTTTGAGGAGCACATGTTAAGTCAACTAATATTTTTAATTGAAAAAAAAAATCACAAAATTATAAAGCTAATCAACCAATACTTGTGATTTGACTTTATGGTTATTAGAAGGCTCCTAAAAAAAATTATTTAAAAAAAAAATGAATTATTTCTACTTAAGAATAGAATAATTTATCAATAAAATGGAATTATTTGGACATACTAGTGGAATTTTTCAATTTGACTATTTTCTTTTCTAATTAAATCCAATTTCCAATTCAATTTGTTTTATAGAAAAGATACCTAATTATTTCATATTTGACCCAATTTCCAATACAATTAGGTGCTCAATTTATTAGACAGAAAAAATTACCTAATTATTTCATAGATTCCTTTGTAAAATTTCCACCATAATGTTTATTATTTTATTAATCTATAAATATTATAAATATTATTTTATTAATCTATAAATAATCTAAATATTTTTATTTGGAAAGAAATAAATATTATATAATTTATAAAATCAAAATCCTCAAACCATAATTGAAAAAACATAAAAAAAAACTATAAAGCTAATCATTCAATACCAATGTTTATGCTTTGATGTTATGGTTATTAAGAGACTCCTAAAAAATAATTTATAAATAAAATGGAATTATTTGGACGTACTAATGGAATTCTAGGTATTTTCTTCTCCCATTTGACCCAATTTGAAAGACGAAGATACCTAAAATAGAATCAAATTACGTATTTTGCAACCCTTCAATTTGTTTTAAAGACGAAGATACCTAATTATTTCATAGGTTCATTTGTAAAATTTTGAGTACAATGCTTATTATTTTATTATTTTATAAATATTTTGAATATTATATTTATTATTTTATACCTATTCCAAAGCTATTATTCTCACTTTCTCCATTATTTGACATATTTACATGAGAAGGGAATGCTTGTGGATCTATTTGTCATAGAGCTAACATTCTTCACTTGAAATCCATTGTTCTTGATCTTGTTACTTCAACTCACCTCATTCTCATATTTGGTTTTCTGACTTGTGTATTTTTATCTATTAGAAAATGTAGAAATGAAAAGGTTTTTAATTAGAGCAATCTCAAGTCTTCCTTAATGTGATCCACTACCGAATTATTTTCTTCTTATACAGTGATTCAAGGTGAATTTCCTCTATCAATACTTGTTTCCCTTAATTCTCTATGAATTCAACCTCACTTTGACTTACTAGTTGCTTGTTTACTCCTCCATGGTAACCTTGGTAATTTCTATTCTGACTTTAACTTTGCATTCAACCAATTGTCACTACAAGGTTGATTTCACATTTCTACCTAGGGTTTTTATCCTTGAAACCCTAAATGTTATTTATTGATTTTTTTTTTTTATTCTAGTAATGACCATGCCTTTTGAGGCTTGAAGTATTTTCTTAATTATCAATGTAGATCACCTAATTCTTATATTCTTGGCAGAAAATAGTTACACTCTCTTCATGGTTTTTAATTATTAAACCCTAATTCTTCCATTATTTTTATTCTCTCTTTTGAAATGGTTATTTAAAGTATTATTACTTATAAATTTGTTGCACCATTCATTAATTTGATATAGAGTTCTTCACTCCTAAAAAATAATTACCCTCTTTTTTCACTTACCCTCTTTCTTTAAGATATTATGCTAACATTTATTTGTTGTTGAACTTTACAAGGTAATAGAAATGGATGCACCACATTCAATCTTGAGAATATATACTTTGGGTTCATTCTCTATTAAAGTAAATCATCATTTGTTCTGATAAATACAATCACGTCCTTTTACACTTGTTTAAATTCCATGTTTTTTACTCTCATATAGGTATCGATTCAATCGAGTGCATTTGTACTATACTTTTGCTATCTCGTGACTCTTTTCGACAATCAAGACTAAGTTAGTTCCTTTATCATCCTTACAGTTCATTCGTATATGCTTAATTAAGTACTTTTCATCTATATGTTTGAGACGTGTTGGTCTATGATTTCCCTGGAAAGGAAAAATGCCTTTATATTATGGGTCATCTTATTTTGAACAAAATATTATTCTTCCTTCAAACGATTTTATGCAATAGGTTGCTTAACCTATGTATTAGGTATATATGGTCGAGATCTTATAATTTTTCAAGTCCTTATAGACCTTGTGATTGTATATATGTCTCTTTTAATTGTTGGGTTGATATACCATTTCCACATTTTTATTTTCTAAGAACCTAATTGTATACTTGTTTTCCTCTTTCATGTGTGGATAGTAAACGCATAGTTTATTGTTATCTTTCTATGGCTAGTATGTAATTATGCTCTACCACTGTTTTATAATTTTTCATATATACTTGTATTCATTATATGTAATTGACCAACAATTTATCTTTAAAAAAAATAGGAAGGCTACACCCAACATGGGTTCTTTTCTTTCAATTTATTTTCTACAAAATATAAATCTATTGTTCAATATTTAATAGAAGTTAAAGGCACGTGTCATATTAAATTTGTATTGGCTAGGCCTTAACTTTTCTAAGAGTATTTTTCCTATCCTAAAGTTATATTCCCTCATTGTGAGTATTTGTTAGGTTTTTTTTTTCCATTATAATCCACATAATTTACCTATGTAATTTAAAGTAATTGCACTAAGAAAATAATTTTCTAAAATTTCAAATACACATCTTAATATGAAATTTATTATACTGTTTAAATACAAAGCTTTCCCTGGTTGCTTCATGGTCTCTAATCCTTTGTACTAGTCCCTTTACCTCTGATAGGGGTTCTTCATGAAATTTAATATTTAAGTGTTTGTATACAAATTCATGCATATATATGCTAATTATGATTATGTATACATACTTTAACCTACTATTTATTCTATTAAAACTAAGTTAAAGTATCTACTCTAGTATAATTTACTAAGATAAGGATTTTGTTAGTATAAAAAATTTAGTATACTTTTTCCACTCCTAATCAAGATATTTAACCATACTCACAAAAAACCTTAATGTAAATGGTATACAATAATATTAAATATATTCCATGCTTCCTTATCTAAAATAATTGCCCATATTCATTTATAAGAATTCTCAATAGTTCCACTTCATTTTTTTTCAACTCACTCTTAAGTGGAAGTTTTACCTTATTTATTTTAGTTTTAATTTGTACTCTCTATGTATGCATTTAATATTGAGGGTTAACCCTATTCCTTTTTATATTAGATACTCTAAGAATCTAGTTATTTAGATTCTCTTTCCAAAGCCTAAGTTAGAATTATCTCAAACTCAAAATATAACTTAGAAAATATAACACAGGAATATGAAATTATAGCCATAATAATTTACTCTATTTAATTCCATGCAAATTCCTCATATAAGTCAGCTAGTTTAACATAACTTATAGAAATTA
Source organism: Pinus albicaulis (assembly GCA_034641835.2). Lineage (NCBI taxonomy): Eukaryota > Viridiplantae > Streptophyta > Pinopsida > Pinales > Pinaceae > Pinus > Pinus albicaulis. Next base: position 1,405,662,711 of record CM076579.1, on the reverse strand, counting down.
ACATAACTCATTTTAACCTAACCTAGCCTAACCTACCGTAACATAACCTATCCTAATCTAGCATATCCTAACTTAACCTACCCCAACTTAGCCTAACCGATAGCCTACCCTTGCCTAGCCTAACCAAGCCATGCCTAGCCTACCCTACCTTACCCTAACCAAGCCGAGCATAACCTAGCCTATCCTAGCCTAACCTAGCCATGCCTAGCCATGCCTAACCTACCCTAACCTAGCAAAACCTAACCTAGCCTAGCCTATCGTAGCCTAGCCTAGATTAACCTAGCCATGACTAACATAACCTAACCTAGCCTACTCTAGCCTAGCTTGGCCTAACCTAGCCTGGCCAAGCCTAACCTAGCCTTGCCAAACATATCCTAAGCTTTCTTAACCTAGCTTTGCCTAACATAGCCTAACCTAACCAAACCTAATGAAAACCTAACCTAACCTATCCTAACCTAGCCTAGCCTAACCTAGCCTAACCCTTCCTAACCTAACCTTCCTTATCCTAGCACAACCTAACCTACACTAGCCTAACTTAACATAGCCTTGCCTAACTTAGCCAAACCTAGCCTAGCCTAACCTAACCTAACTTCTCCTACCCTAGCCTAGCCTAGCCTGACCTAACCTAGCATCTCCTAGCCTAGCCTAGCCTAGCCTAGCCTAACCTATCCAAGACTGTCATATATAGCCTAACCTAGCCTAACCATGACCAACCATGCATAGCCTACCCTAACCTAGCCTAACCTAACCTAACCAAGCCTAACCTAGCCATGCCTATCTATCCTAGCTTAACCTAGCTTAGCATAACCTAGCATAAACTAGCCCAACCTAGCCTAAAATATCCTAACCTAACCTATCCTAACATAGCCTACACTAGCATACACTAGCCTAGCCTAGCCTCCCTAGCCTAACCTATCCTATCATAGCCTACACTATCTTACACTAGCCTAGCCTAGCCTCGCCTCCAACCTATCCTAACATAGCCTAGCCTAACCTAACCTAACCTAACCTAACCTAGCCTTACCTAAACTAATGTAGCCTAACCCAGCCTAACCTAGCTTAACCTAGCCTAGCCTAACCTAGCCTAACCTAACCTAACCTATCCTAACCTAACCTAGACGAACCTAGCCTAGCCTAGCCTAGCCTAACCTCGCCTAGCCTAGCCTAGCCTCGCCTAACCTAGCCTTGCCTAGACTAGCCTAGCCTAGCCTTGCCTAGCCTAGCGTAACCTTCACTAACCTAGCTTTGCCTAGCCTAGCCTAGCCTAGCCTAGCTTAGCCTAACATCGCCTAGCCTAGCCTAGCCCAGCATTTCCTAACCTAACCTAGCCTAACCTAACATAACCTACTGGAACCTACCCTACCCTACCCTACCCTACCCTACCCAACCCTACCCATACACTACCCTAGCCTAACATAGCCTAGCCTAACCTAACATAACCTAACCTAACCTAGCTTAACCTAATCTAACCTAGCCTAACCTAGCCTAGCCTCACCCAACCTTGCCCAACCTAACCTAACCTATCCTAGCCTAGCCTAACCTTACCTAGCCTAGCCTAGCCCAACCTAGCCTAACCTAACCGAGCCTAGCGTAGCCCACCCTAGCGTAGCCCATCTTAGACCATCCTAATGTACCCTTACCTACCCTACCCTATCCTAGCCTAACCTACCCTAATCTATCCTACCCTACGCTAGCCTACCCTACCCTACCCTAGCCTAACCTATCCTACAATAGCCTACCGTAGCCTTGCCTAACCTACCATACCCTAGCGTAGCCTAGCCCAGCCTAACCCTAGCCTAACCTATCGTAACCTAACCTAACCTAACCTATACTATCCTAACCTAACCTAACCTATCCTAACCTACTTAGCCTAGCCTAACCTAGCTTAGCCTAGCCTAGTCTAGCCTAAGCTAGCCTAGCCTAGCCTAATGTAGCCTAACCTAACCTAAACTAACCTAAACTAGCCTAATCTATCCTACCCTACCCTAACCTAACCTATCCTATTCTAGCCTATCTTATCCTTGCCTATCCTATCCTAACCTAACCTAACCTAACCTAACATAGCCTAGCCTAACCTAGCCTAACCTAAGCTAACATAGGCTACCCTAGCCTAACCTAACCTCACCTAACCTAGGCTAACCTAGCCTAGCGTAACATAGTGTACTCTTACCTAGCCTAGCTTAACATAGTATAACCTATCCTAGCCTAGCCTATCCTAGCCTATCCTAAGATACCCTAACCTACCCTATCTTGACCTAACCTAGCCTAACCTAGTCTATCATATGCTATAGTAGCCTAACCTAGCCTCACCTAGCCTATCCTAGCTTAACATAGCCTCCCCTAGCCTAGCTTAACCTACCCTAGTCTAACCTAGCCTACTCTAGCCTACCCTAGCATACACTAGCCTAATCTACTCTAACCTAGCCTATCCTAGTCTAGTCTAGCCTATCCTAAGCTACTCTTGCCTAACCTAGCCTAACCTAGCCTACTCTAGCTTAACTTAGTCTATCCTTTAGTAGCTCAGGCTAGGCTACTAAGCTTATGGTACTTTACTCTATATTACAATATTAATGAAGAAATCATTCAAAAAATAAATTAATTAAAAGCTATTAATAAAAGTTTAAATATAAGAAAAAATCTTTAAAGTAATTTAAATGTATGAAAATACAATTTAAAATAATGTGAAAATAAAATCTAACATAAATTATAAGACATAAATGAAAAAAATATTTGTAAATCATAAAAACATAATTGAAAATCATTTTAAGAAATCCAATAATCTCATTTAAATCACCTAAATCATCTAATCTCATAGAGTAAGCAATTAAAAGAAGGCCCAAATCCTATCAATCAAATCTTTTAATAATATGGTTAATCCTACAATTAATCTCATAAAACTATACATCAATGGAAAAAAAAGAATAGAGATCATGTTTGTGTGCTACCAGAATTCTTAAAAATTGATCATAAAAATATGCAATATAAATGAATATTTCGCACTTGGAAGAAATCCATTAATGGCACCCTACTAGAAAACGAATCGAAACAGAGAAAAATAATCAAATCAGAGAGCCAGAGAGAACCTCAAATAGATTTGCGTCGGTGGAAGCAGCGTAGCTCGATGTCGATGTCGCGTATGAAAGGCATATACCGTCGATACTTTGCCTCCGCAAATTCCCAATGCAAGCATCACCGCCTGCATTACACAATAGTAATGGAACATGGGGACTTCGAGCGCCGCTCTCCATTCATTCAGATTCTTTCTGGTGGATTCTTCATGACAACAGTGAAAGCATACTGCTCCTCTATATTACACACATCCATATCCAACACATCCATAAGATATTTGATTTTATATTTGATAGATCTAACAAAGAAATATTAAAGTATAACCAAGAAATTTGAGACAAAGAGATTACAACTGGCTGAAATGAATTAAAAAGAAACTATGGCGAGCCGAGGAAACCATAAAGAAAATGGAATAATAAAACTAATATGAATAAACTGGGTTTGGTTTAAACACCGAAAATAGAGTTGTAATAGAAAAAATAGGTGCTATTACTAACACGGTATTAATCCAAAAATTATAAAACCACTTGAAAATGAAGAAAAGGGTTTACTTCAAGAAATACAAAATGAAGAGGCAGAAACTTACCTTTCTTGTCTGGCGGGAACTAGGTTTCTTTTGGGCCTTATTTACTTCCAATGATCCAATTTGTTGTAATCTTATCTTGTCGTGGGATACCCTGCATATTGAATTGGACAGACATCGGCTTAAAATAAAGCAATTAAAAGAAGGCGCAAACCTTATCCTGATTAAAAGAAGGTGCAAACCCTATCAATCAAATCTTTTAATAATATGATTAATCCGAAGATTAATCTCATAAAACTATACATTAATGGAAACAAGAATAGAGATCATGTTTGTGTGCTACCATATTTCTTAGAAATTGATCATAAAAATATGCAATATAAATGAATATTTCACACCTCCGAGAAATCGAAAAATGGCACCTACTAGAAAACGAATCAAATCAGAGAGCCAGAGAGAACCTCGTAAATAGATTTGCACCAGTGGAAGCAGCTCGATTTCGGCCTCACTTAGGAAAGTTATATACAGTCGATACTTTGCCTCCGCAAATCCCCGCGCTACATTCGACAGGAGTAATGGAACATGGGGACTTCTGGTGGATTCTTTGTGACAACAGTGAAAGCATACTAATCCTCCATATTGCACGCATCCATCGGATGATTAGATTGATGTGGTGAGTGCCGATGGCTAGATCCTCCTCCCAGCACCGAAGGGCATCATCTTAATTCTATTCATTCTCGTAATGTCAACGTCCTTCTCCTAGTCCAGGAAGCGCTAGGGTCGAAACTCCCCAACTTCTCTCCTAAGAAATCCCCCTCACCACACTGTAGAACTCCACGTTGGCCTTCGTCGGGATGTAGTCACAGTGTGACACGAAACATTTGCAGGCTCTCCTTCACCAAGTAGGGGAGGATCCATTCGCACGGTCTCCTTCACCAAGTCTTTAAAAAAAAACATTATTTCTGTGTCGAGCTTTGCAGAGGAGAATCAAAAGTAATTTAACTTGTGAACATCATAATCAAAATCCTTATTATATAACTCTGCCTCGCAGCTTTTTTAATCAACGACTAATTTGTGAGTGGCCGTACCATGTCCTCCCTAGCCGTTTGATTTCTAGCCGTTTGAAGGGATAGCATCACATCATTTCTACCTGTTGGGATTTTTTGTTCATTGTTAAAAGGAATATAATAATCCACTTTCTAATATTGTTTTCATAACTACATTCTATCCACTTACATGGTCATCAACATCAATTATGGTGATGGGATAAGGCATGTAGTTATTATGAAGTCACAGAACAAAGCATAAAATTTTCCATCTCAATAATGTGAGCTTGCTTAGTGCTATTTTTAGAATATAAAAGAATTATTATAAAATTATAATATTTATATTAAAATTATAATATTTCTATTAAAAAATAATGGTAAGATTTGTTGCATATGTTGATAGGGACACATGAATAAAGGTATTGAAATGTAAAATAGCATTACATTGTACTTAAACATATTAGATTTTATAATATTACAATTTTATCATTTAGTTCTAATTAAAATATATTTGTTTTAAATAATATATATGAAACTTTTAGTTTAAATATTATAAAAACAAACTAATATGGTCATTAAATTTAATACAAACCGATTAAAATAATAAGTCTAAGGTTATATCGATTATGGATAGAAACGAAAATTAAAATAAGAAGACCTAACTTTAATAGATTATGGACCATAGATATTAAGGATTATGTATGATATATATTTGTTATAACTATCTTATTACTAAAACAAGGTACCTCAAATTGTGGTAGGAATGGTTTTATAAAGCTTACTATATGAAAAATTGTGTCACAACATTGTATGATAATATTGTGAATTTTTAAGGAATTTTTATTTGATTGCCCAAAATGGTTGTACAAATTTTGAACCTCCACTCTCTTAATTGGGATCTGTGACTAGCTTAAAAGGTACTATCCTAATAAAAACACTTAACATGTGCAGCACAAAAGCGGAAATAGACATGTAAGTGACCAATGGATTAAAAGTAGACATAATGTTATTCCAAATATGAGATAATCTCTATTATATGATTTTTTTTAAGTTAAAAAAAATAATAGAAGTGAAGCCATTTTACATAGACCTCCATAAATACTAGGCGGCCTTGACATCAAAAGTCACCAGGATCAGCTAATATTACCCTCCAAATTCGAAAATTATGAACCTAATATGAATTTAGAAATATTTATGTTGTAAAGCGTTCTTATTTGAAAACAACTTTCCTCAAATGCCACATGTACTATTGTGTAACGTTGATTTGGATGTTAGACGATTGAAACACTATGGACTTTACGATTAAATATGGTTATTAATTAGTTAAAATAAGAAAATCGTTAAACAAGTGAAGTGTGGCCATGAAATTGAAAGAAATGTCTAAGAATCCTTTGATTTCTCCAAAATCTTTGATACCAGAGTTTCTACCTTCATGTTCTGTGCCTCTCCTTCGATTTCGACCCGAGGGAGTTGGACGAAGCGGATATCGAGGGAGCTGGACGAAGTGGATGTCAAAACCCTGACACAACAGTCTCATCAGCCAGGATGCCAAGATACGATTCAGGCAGCGCAGAAGGTTGCAGCATGCCAATCCACTTGTGCAGCTCCATCTGTGTGTGGTTCTATGTTTTGGGGCTACAAAGATGAACTTGGTTCCTACGATTTTCATTCACGGATCCTATAAATACAACTTTGGTTCCTATAAATACAACCCACCCTTCCCGTGATCTTCATAGGCGCGCTTGGGTTTTCTATCTCATTGTGAATATTTTCCACAACTTTTATTTACAGGTATGGCAACTCAGCCTTCTTTATTTCTTTATAAGATTGGATTGCTATGTGTTTGGGAAGAATATTTGTTGCTTCTCGTTAAATTTTGACAAATTTGAAACATTATGGCTGAGCATTATTAGGGTAACCGTGTTGTTTTTCTCATGTTGTTTTTCTCATGACGTACCCATGACTGTTATTGGAAAAACCAATATCTACACTGTCTTATTCCAGAGTATTGTAATCCTATAAATTTTATAAAGTTTTGATAATTTAGGTATTTTATGGTTTTTGTAGAAGTACATTTATTTTTCAATTTTTCAGGGTTTGTAATTTAGGATAAAATATTTTGAGGGTTTGTAATTTAGCATAAAAAAGTTTTCTTGATTTCCTGTAAAGCTATGAACTTGGATATTTTTTACTATGTTAGGTTTCATTTATTGTTTCTGATGCCTTGATTTTGGTCATGGTTGCAATATTTTTAAGATGTCTTCAAATGCAAATTTCGTTGTGTGTTGTCTCTTGATCTTTGGTTTCATGGTGACTATGTTATTCCTTTTATATATTTTTCTTCAAGAAAGTTCAATTGTGCTGAGAATAAAAGAGGAACTATAGCATTATGCCGGAAAGTTCAACTGTGCTGAGAACTATAACGAACTATAGCATTATGCCGGAATTGTGTGGTAATGGATGAAATGTACGCACTGAATCATACTGCACTTTCAGAGATAAAGACTAATGGAATGACAATGGTTTAGTAATTGTATTTTTTTTTGGTTAAAGTTGTTTTATTTTTCTTTGAAGATGAGCTAATATATAATTGTTAATAAAATAGAAGTTTATTTTTTAAAAACTTTAAAAATATTTTTCTTAAATTTAAAAATTACTTATAACTAAAATAATGGTTATATGTAAATAAATAAATAAAATTTAAAAGTTCGTTATAATTAAAATAGTTGCTATATATCACAAAATAAATATTTATTTGTTGAGGTGTTTTTTTTTCTTATTTATTAATTTATTGTTTCATTAATAATCTATATTATTTATATGTATTTTTTAATTTAATTTACATCTTAAATACGTATTATCATATATTTTAAGATATCTAAAATACTGAATATTATAAATATTTTCTGAAAATTTTACTATATGTTCCATATATACATTATTTATAGTTTTCTGTAAATAATATGTCTAAAAAACATATGATTATATGATTATAAACATTTAAATGAGTTTTATAAAAGTAAAAACATGTAGTTTTTTAATTTAATGTCTCACTTATCATAATTGATTTAAACTAAATTTGTGTTAAGGTAAGTATATAGACTTCATATTTTAACATAGATTGAATCATAGCTTCTTAATATAAAATATTTTCAATATAATTTAATATTGTAATATATTTTATAATTTAATGTTAAAATTATCTATCAAAAACCTAAATTTAGTTGATAATTATATTAAAATTACTTTACATATTTTGAATTAAATAAAATTAAGTAGACTAACTTCAACTAACATCAATAAATATCAATTAATTATATATATTCAAAAATTTATATATTTATATAAGATAACTGCACCTTAACAAAACCATGCTTGATTTTTATAATTGAGCCTTTCTTTTTTCCTACATCCTATTTATTTTAATGAATTATAAGTCAACTTGACTTCCACATTGAGAGATTAACACATTTCAAACAATATAAAAAAATAGTGACAAAAGAATATTTATATATATATAGGTCTTACACCTTGATTATCATCAGTTGTGTCATGCAGTTGTGTCATGTGAGAGAATTATTCATCCTTGAGTAAATCCAATACCAATGGCACTGAGTATACCATTATCATTGGTTTCTCAACTACAAGTCGCGAGTATCAGAGGGTTTATAATAGAAAGAATCTAAGAGCGCTAGTTCTTAAAAAAAATCCATGCGCATTAGATGTTTACAATTACATATAGACAAATTTTGGATGCATCAAAGTAAATTAAAATGATAAATAAAATGATATTCCCATATTATCTTCCACCGAAAATATAGTATCCAATCTTTCATTTGAACAACATGTATTGATAAATTACTTTAATAAATATATGTTATTTTAGTGATAAAATTATCGTCGCTCATAAAACCCTAGTAATGAACAATAACAATAAAATTCCTATCAATAACATGTAACCGATTGTACAATATAGATAATCAATGAAAGAAATAAATTCAGGGTGCTTTCACTTGGATTAATGACAAAGATAGAAGTGGACCAATTTCCCCAAGCTGGGATCCGTCTGAATATTGCCTCCGGATTAGAATTATGCAGCATCCACACCACATGCTAGAACGTGGAAACCTTGCACGGGACTGAAAATCTACCCTTCAATCACTCAATGATATGTACTAGTAAAAAATGGACACTTATCAAATATCCTCTTGGCAACACACATGATAGTCCATCGTTAAGTGCTTCATTTACTTGCAAACAATCCCTTTTTAATAAAAAAATATTAATTAAATATAATAATAATGTGAAACATTTCAGTCCAATAAAATACTAAGCACCAATTTAATAAAAATTTAAAATTATCCTCCGATATAAATCACGATTAATTAAATAGAATGCATTATAAAGATAACAATGTCTTATCTTAAGACATGAATTAACAACATATAAATTATTTATTTTATTTGTTAAATGGAATTCATCATGAATATTACATGATATAACATATATAAATAGAGGGTTGAATATATATGAATGATTAATATTAATTAAATAAATTAAATAGAATGCATTATAAATATAACAATGTCTTAGGTTAAGAAATGAATTAACAACATATAAATTATTTATTTTATAGGTTAAATGGAATGCATCATGAATATTACATGATATAACATATATAGATATAGGGTTGAATATATATGAATGATTAATATTAATTAAATAAATATATATTATTTAAAATTATATAAATAGACAAATTAATATTAAATAGATATGAAGTAAATGTATTACAATAATAAAATAAATAAAAAAAAATATAATAAGATTTTTGGTTAGCATAAATCTATTTTGAAGAGAAGTGTATTTCACAATGAAATTAAGAAATATATATGAGGAAATTAAGAAATATATATGAGGTATTGATACGATTATCAAAGGATTTATTATATCTTATGAGGATTGTTTTTATAAGTCTGTAAAATTTATTAAATAAAAAAAACTAGACACCATTGATAATGTGAAGGCTAAGATACAGGATAAGGAGGGCATCCCTCCTGACCAGCAGAGGCTGATTTTTGTTCATAAGTAGCTGGAAGATGGACGTACTCTTGCTGATTATAACAATGATAAGGAATCTAATCTGCATCTGGTGCTCCGTCTTTGTGGTGATGATTCGTCGAAGTGAAAGTTATGTTGGTCTTTTGTGATGCCTATTAGGGTATGAATAGAAGGTGCTTTTGTATGTGTAGTTGTCTATGTTTACTATTTTGTATGTGTGGTTTTCTATGTTTACTGTGTTGTTTCGACTATATTATCGTGTGTACTTGTGGTGGTGATTCGTCGAAGTGAAAGTTATGTTGGTCTTTTGTGATACCTATTAGGGTATGAATAGAAGGTGATTTTGTATGTGTAGTTGTCTGTGTCTACTGTGCTCTATGTGTGGTTGTCTTTGTTTACTATGTTGTGTCAACTATATTATCATGCGTATTTGTGTATATGTGGTGGGCTGAAGCCAACACTAGGCCTAGTACTGCAGTGTTTTTGCTCGGCACTGCAATAGAACTTTTTCAATCGTTAATACTCTTTTAATACAAAGAATTTATATACCTTATGGAAGATGAACTTTATATACCTTATGGAAGATGAAAATGTTCTTTGCAGAAGATTTAATTCTTTTTATGGTTCTTATTCAAGAATTTGAAATGAGCGTGCTCTTTAAAGATTGCCATTGTTGTTATATTTAATTTTGAGATGTTATTCCTCTGTCATTTAGACACTTGCAAGTTCGGGACTTCTAGATGAATCAAATTACTTCATTAGCAAAATGTAGGAAGCAGGGTTTCTACATAATTGTTCATCATTCATTGTTTGCAAGAACTTATAACACTCTTATAGCATTGCATGCTCAAAATGCTAAAAAGGATAAAAGGATATTAGTAGTTCTTTTAGTGTATAATAAAAATGCAAATAAAAAGATATTAGTTATTCCCTCTAATATAAATTAAGGCTTTGAAGACGTATTGAAAGCTTTGGGCTTTTGAAGTGGGACGTTTTGATTTTTCTGCTTCACAATAGTAAGAGTAATTAGGGTTTTGATATTTTAATTTGTATGATAAAAGAAGAGGTGGATATTTTAATTTTGTCTTCATATTCTGGTCAGATATTAGTTGCATCTCATTCACCATAAATCATTTCCCACTAATGGCTTCATTCAGTATAAATTAAGGCTTTAAGGCTTTGAAGATAGACTGCAAGCTTTGGGTTTTTGAAGTGGGAAATTTTGATGTTTCTGCTTCACAACAGCAAACGTATTCAGGGTTTTGATTTTTTATTTTGTATTATAAAAGAAGAGATGGCTATTATGGATGTTATTATTGTTGTTTCACCAGAGAATAGTCTTCCATATGGCCCATAGTGCATAATAATACATCACTATGAAAGGAAGAGCATGCCTAGGTTATAAAAAACCAATTTAATTTAATTTAAATAAATTAGTTCATCTTTATAAGTTCAATATTCAATTAAATCACATAACATATCACATATTTTTTCCTCTATACTACTATTTTCTATGTTACGGCTTTACAGCGTTCCCTTTGCAACATATGGTGCAATTTCTAGTAAATTAAATTTTAAATAAACCTAAATCTCTAATGAAATCCATATATTAATGCTAGAAAAACTATGAAGAGCTGTTGAAGTTCAACAGAATTTGACCCACAATTTTTTTTTTTTTGAAAAAAAAAAGGGTGAAGCTTAGTGATATTTGAGACCTCTCTGTTATATTTTGAACAAATCCATACTCACTGATTGCAATGACCTCCAAAATGTTATTTTACTGACATCACCATCAGTCCTCGATTGGTTCCATAACACTAAAATCGGTGCAAGGTATAGATAAAATTTAATTTAATAATTTCAATATGAATTAATTTTTGTATAAATATAAATATTAAATATTAAATTTTAATTTTTAAATATTTTTAGTTTAAATTATGTCTGGTTTACATTATATAAATCAAATTAATTAATTATTTTATTATTACTAAAATATTTAAATAATGATTTTTTTTTTTAATAAGAATAATATTTAAAAAAAAAAATCATAATTTTATAATAACTTATTATCTTTATTATGTTTTGAAGTTTTTAAAATCCTACCAAATTATTATTAAAATTATATGATCTAGATTACAAGTGATATTTTTATCATATGTTTAGGGATAATACATAATTTTACTATACACACAAACACACACACACATATATATATTCTCAAACTTGAATACTAACATGAATTAGGTGACTTAGTTGACAACTACTTGCTATCCATGAGTGAGTTTAGTTTTATGCAATAACATAACAAGCTTGTAAACATAATAAAAGAAATCAAAATCAGTCATGAATAACAATGAATAGTTTTTTTATGTGGATACTATGGAATTTAAAGTGAAACAAAGAACTAGATTGTGGTCAAACTAGTATGGAAGACCTTTGTGTGTGTTTAAGGTTATGTTTGAATGAAAGAATATATAGTGTGTGAGAATAATGTATTTTTATATAAAAAAATGGGATATACAAGGTTCATATGAACTTTATGATTTGAAAGAGTGCAACATAAAGTTTTAGTGGTCAATTCCTACACATTAGTTAAACACCTATTAAATATTTATCAAACTTTGACATATATAAGCCCAATAATAAGATTAGGACAATCAATTTAAAAATATTAGAGTTTGTCACAATAGACATCGATACTACCAATCATCCATTAAATAATTAAGTTTGAAAATGAAAAATATATTTAATCATAGCTTTTATAATCATTACACAGAGAGGCCCTCTACAACCCAATATTGAGTAGATTTGTAGACATTGCATCTTACATGTTAGAAGCTAGATGTAAATATTTTTTAATTTCATTTTTTTATATTGTAATTTTGTTTCTAATTAATAAAATTACTAACATTTCTTTTAGATAAAATAAAATCATATCACATTAAAATATATAACATATAGATAGTAGTTATAAATTAACATCGATTTTACAATATAAATTAAAATGTCACATTTTCTCTTCATATATCACACATTATTTTGTTTTTTTAACTTCCTTACTAATCATTTTCATATGTTATTGCATGGCATATAATTCCTATATTTTCTTATTGTATTTGCAAAATAGTTGATCCTGATGAATTATATCTATGCACTTATTACCTAATGTTAAATGCATCTTTAATTTCCCCTATGCTGATAATTGGATCATTTGCATAATTACTATATGGAAGTACCATCTCCCTAGATGAATCTCATAACATTTAAACCTAACTATCTGACCCCCATTTCTTATTTATTTCCCAAAGTAATATGGTGATTTATTAATTACTATACCATTAGGTCATATCACATAAATTATGTATGGTAACTCACCACATGACAAGTACATTACCCCTAATGCATCCATGTGGCCAACGCTATCCCATCTAATGAGCGAATGATAACACATGATGAGGACAAGGTATCGTATGACTATGTGAAGGGCGTAGATTTGTTGTCCCCATTTAATGGTTCTTATCTTTCCACCCAAACCTTAAGCTTGTATAGACATTTCCTGTGAACTAATCGGCATTTTTTCCTGGTTTTCGTATCGCTGTCGTCACTCTATTTTTTCTCTTCTGTAATTGGAAATTGGTAATAGCCTCAAATATACCAACACTATTTTTACAACACAACGTGGAGTTACTAATTGAATTTTTATGCCTATTCTGCTTTAAATTTCCATTAGAACAATATTTACTCTTATAAGCACCAGGGTTTTATATATTCCAAAGGAAAATTCTTCAAATTTTGATTCTTTCCTAATAACAATTTTACTCGGCCTTGCAAGGTGTCTATGTAGCCATAAGACCCAATCATTGCACAAAGGCATCAATCCTTTGTTTTACTTTACTTTCTTAGGTAATTTAATGGATCTTCCAACTGCATGTATGCATGTATGGTTGTTTTTCATTACATATTCTTTTGGATATGGTTTTCCTACCTCAGAGCTAACTTGTATTCCATTTTCAGCAAAATGGTGAAGAACAGAAGCTCCATTGACTCATACTCGGGTAATATAAATGGGAATTCCCTCGCTAATTATTTGATAATTAATATTATTTGTTTTTCTCCAACATCATTCTCATTTGTTGGTTGTGACATCTACTTTGCAGGTACACCAGATACCCTCAAACCCTATCTCCGACTATGGAGGTTTTGCACCCATCTTCAACTGACCTGACATAGAGTTTTTCAAGTCGATGATTTTAGTACTTCTCCTCAAGTTTCACCTTCCAACACTTGATTTTTTCAAGTGTCTAATCTGGTGGAAAATATGAATAACTCAATTGTGTTTTGTTCTTTTATTTTTTGTTTAATGGTTGTGTAATTATGGCTAATTTTTATTCATTGGGTAGTCTATTCCCTTTCGTTTGATATTTTTTCTTCTTTCTATTTAAATTTTTTGCTATGGGATTTTTTTGATATTCTTTATGAGCTATCTTGTTTACATGGGTTCATAAGAGATCCTATAACTGTGTGTTCTTGCTCACTAAAAGGGAAATTTATTTGTATATGGATGCATATTGTGACAGTTATATGGCTTTGTATAGTATATATGTGTATTGTATTTATATTACAATTCAATGATCAATTCAGTTGATTAACCCGTAGTGAATTAACTTGGCTCATACTAATACCGATGGTTGAAACTAGGTTCACTGGTCAATTTGTTAAGATATAAATATCAATTAACTAACAAAGTATTTCTACAGAGGTTATGTTTATGGGTGTTCTTTGAATACAATAGTTAACTTACTCTAGTACTCAAATTTTTATAATTTTATTTTCCAAAAAATTATTTCATTTAATAATCTAATTTTTTGATATATTACCGTAATATCCATCTCGCTTAAAAATATATCCCTAGTTTTTTGTATCAGAGTGAAGGCATTCATACTCATTATTACCTTGATTTCATATAATATCTTTTAACTTCCAACACAACCTAATTTTCCTAACTATATTTACAATGACACATCAAGTTGCACCAGAAATACTTAATCATTTCTTTGGTAACCATCATGCTCCTATGTTATTCCTTACGCCTAGGTTTAACTTTGGACATTTTAGAAATTAGGATATGACCTCAGTGTTATAAGTGCACTACTTTAACTCTCAAAATCTATTTACTCTAACCAATAATTATTATTTTCTTATATACGATAAACTAAATAAAATAGTTAAAGCTCAACTGTACCACCAATAATATTAAAATAGTAATAATAAACAATTTATTAACAAGAGATCATACCTTCATATCAGTGACAAGTATTAATAAAATTTAACCAAAATAACATTTAAAATCCTTTCAACCTATATATTAATCACAAAAAATATAATTCCTATCACTACAAAGAATTTACCCAGATACAAACTCTTTAGCCATGAAAATATATTGTCTACACCATTTGTACATAAATAATTTCTAGCACAATACATATTTTCTACACTAAATTGTATCTTTGTTCTTCAATAGAGAGTAGGCATATGTTTACTTGCCAACCTAATTACCATTTTAACTTCAATCCATTCCTTCAATACACAATTTGCAGCTACCTATTCATCAACAAAATAAATCTCATAGAATTTCTAACAAGAGAATCAAAAGAATCACTAAATGAGTACACTTTCCACCCAACCATGTATTGACCACCAGTTCCCCCCGATCCAAGATTAATATCAAGTAATATCCCTCGGAGCTCAGCAACCCTTTCATCTCCTCCCTAGGTGTTTTATACCTTTTCTTCCTTAATTAACTTTTCTTCTATTAGCATTGTCCTGCTTTTATGGAAGTATTTTTGTTATTAAAGCCTTTTTTATCTTCAGGAGTTCTTTATCCTTCAATGTACTGGAAGTTTTCTCTAGCTAGTATATTTAATGGATATTTGTCTCCCATACATTAAATTTTTTATTTTAGAAACATCTATTTATCATGGAATATTTATCTCACTCTTATCTATGGCTGAGATTAGAAATTATCTGTTTAGTTAAGTGTCTCATTTCAAGTAATTTTCCGTTCCCATTAATTTATAACTGCAATTATTGATTTCATAACCACATGTATATTGTTCATTTACATAAGTTATGGAATCACCATTGAATCCAACATAGTTTAATTCTGGAAAAATATAAAAATATTAATTAT
This sequence comes from Pinus albicaulis, assembly GCA_034641835.2. NCBI lineage: Eukaryota > Viridiplantae > Streptophyta > Pinopsida > Pinales > Pinaceae > Pinus > Pinus albicaulis. Next base: position 1,405,646,822 of record CM076579.1, on the reverse strand, counting down.
TTCAAAAAACATAGGGATATCCCATCTTCCACCCTTTTAACTATATTTTCCTCGATGTTTAATTCCTAGTTTCTTCTCTCTGGAAAATTTTTGGATAGTTTTCAAGAATCGCATCTTCTCGCTCCCATGTAGCCTCTTTGGTAGTAAAGTTCTTCCATTGCACTTTAATATGAAAAAATACTCTATTTCAGAGCTAGATCTCTTTCCTCTCTAGAATATAGAGATGTTCTTCGAGGGAGTCTCCTTTGAATTCTAGCTATATAATTTTCCAATAAATAATGTGAGAACTATCATGTATATATTTCTTAAGTAAAGAATCATGAAAACATTATGAATTTTAATGCGAGTGGGTAAATCTAATTGATAAGCTACGGGTCCAACCTAGTCCAACCTAGTCCTAAGTTTCAAATTGTCCACAAGATTGTGGTGCTAATTTTGGATAGGTTTCCATCCTAAATGTACTTTTCTTTGGTTTTTGGTGAGCCCTTGTATTTTACCAGGAATGTTGCAACTCCCAGGGGCTAACATACTTTACTTTACCAGCCAGAGGTTCTTAAAAAATTGAAGGTGAAAGTGCTATATACACAACAGATGTATTCTACTCATGTCATCCTCTTCTGATTCCTATTAAAGGGTGTTATTTCTAGGGTTTCTGAGTGAGGTCTTTCACACTTCTCGATTAGACCTAGAACTACCATTAACTCAAAACCATTACTCTATTAACCATCAAATGACTATTCTAAAGCAAGAAAATACATCTAGCTATTCTGCAAGGAAATAGATTTATGATTTAAAATCTCACAAGAAATAGAAGCAAACTAGGTATCTTCATGAAGTAAATGGTTGAATTTAAATTGCAGAAGGAAGTTCTTCATGATTATCTTCCATTTAACCCATATTAGGTATTGGAAGTATGACAAGCCTTAATCACCATCTACACTAGCAAGAAAAGACCATAATATAATTTAAATGTGAGAAAGAGAGACTTAATAAGGATAAATAGGTGGCAGTTAACCCCTCCAATTATACCTAATGATGGCTTTCATCATCACAACCCTACCAAATTTTTTCTCATCCTCTAAGAAACTTAGTCTTCATTCTGCATATCTTTCAAAGCATTAATGAACCCTCTAACTTCACAAGGAAGAAGTGTGGGATTCCCTTCAGGAGGGTAAAATCCATCATTCTATTCTTCTTCCCACCATAATTTTTTCTACTCATCTTGGTTTTTCCCGTCACTAAGTCCCAAAAATAAGGGTGGACTAAGTTTCAAACTAGGCCACTGAATATTCAATGGCCTGCATGGCCCTCTTGTATAGTGGTGCCCTTTCTAGAGAAATTCTCAATCTTTTTTATGTGTGGTAGTCCATGTTTATGAGGTAGTGAGGGAGGTTATTCCTTCTCCTTTGACTAGCCATTATGTATTCATCTCCCAAAAACCTAGAAGCATCATCAAAATGGGCCATGGTTTGTACTTGTGTGTTGAGGTAATTTTCTACAAGTGCATCATCCTTTTCTATCTTTAGATGGTTTTTGATGATGCCCCTACGACTAAATATTTTTTCCCTAATATGTATAGGCTCCCTATTTTCTCTTTTCATGACCCTCCTTACTTATTGTGCTCTAGCTTCCTCGTTAACCATCTAAGAGGCTAATTCCTTCAACCGCATGTCTCCCATTCTACGATTATGGTCCTAAATGTTCAAGTTTTCCAACAAAATATTGTGCATGTAGAATTCTACCATATTTTCCTTGTGTGCCATACTTGACTGGTTGAAAATTTCAATGAATTCTCATTAGTTATGAAAAGGTAAGGAACCGTGAGAGGCTAGTATTATGATTTCGGATAGGATCCATTTTTGTTTGAGGTAGAGTGCATAGGGGTCTGATGGGTATCTATGTTTAATGGCCTCCATGCACAAATCTTCCATGGTGGCCATTTGTTTTTCTTTTTGTTGAAGTTGATATTGCAATCTTGAATTCTATGCTTGGGCTTCCTAAAGCTGCTCTTCAACATGTAATATTTGATCCTAACATCAAAAAATCCCCTTCCCAACTCAGTCGCTTTTTCCTCCATGATCCCTATGTCATGCACTCTCTCTAAGGGTATATGGATGGACTGTCCCTAGGATCACTTCACATCGGATGCACTTGGTGGAAAACGAGGGGGTAAGGATGATAGGGTAGTGGATGGAGACATACATTACGGTGATATGTTCTTCTTGACTTGGTCTTCCAAGCATGAGAAGGAGGATCTTCATGCAACACATAGTTCATTCCTCTTCATGGATGCATACCAAACCACTATGGAGGACTCATTTATGGACCCATGTGTCATCTTACTTCCAGCATATGGTAAGAATTTATTTTTTTCCAATTATTGATTGGCTAACACAATAATTTCATGATCTTAACATTACTATGCAGTGCATTTCTCCACAAGAGGGCAAGTTTTTCATATTGATCCATGATCAAAATTGGGCCAAACTATATGACAGACGTAGCCATGTTTTATGTGGCCTTGGGAAAATGTTTTATCATTACATGTATGTTTATTTTTTTCACCCAACCATTTACTATATGATGACATGCATGATTGACCATGTACCAAGAAACATTTTTCCATGTAAATTTCTAAAGCAACAGTTTGTAAGACTGTGTTGTACATCCTTAGGAGGCTATTGGTATCTTCAAGCACCACATGAAGCCATCAGTATCTCCTTCATTCTTGTACTGATCATGACTTCATTTGCTAATATTGTTTCTATTCTTGTAGAGAGCATGATTGGGGAATTTACACATGAGTTGGATGTGTCCTTGAGGAGAGATAATTCCCACATTTTTTGCATTACATGTTCTAATGGGAGCATGGGAGGAGATATGTCAAACATAGCCACACATTTGTTTTCTTTTGGGCTGGGCCATGAGTTTTATAGCCATTCACTCTATAACCATGAGCAAGTGTTTGATCATGTATTGTTCACACATTCAACCATTTACTATTCATTAGTAGATGTGATGATTTTTTTATATTACTTTCCATGCTAATTTTTGAAGTTACAGTGGATGAGATTGTGTTGTGTACTCTTGAGACATTGTTTATATCATGCATCATCATGTAAAACCTTCAGCATACTTCCCATTTGGATACTCTATGATGACCATGTCCTATTCACCATGGATGAAATGTTTTGGGCCACCTTGTTCTCCAATGTTGGAAGGGAGATCCTTGGAGGATTGTTCTTAATTTTGCCACTTAAGGGAAATACCATTGCAACCTGAGATAATAACACAGTCTACACTTATCACAAGTGGAGAGGAGGATAGCGTGGGGTAGGCTATGATGCTTACCATATGAAAATTTTCAGCCCACCTTCATTTTTGGAGCTCAAGTTTGAATGAGATTTCCATGAGTTGCCATGTTGGGAGGTAACTCACTTTGTATGGATGATATCTTTGGGATGGGAGATTCATATGTGGATGGTAAATCCCAATTCATGTCAAATATCATGCCTCAAAAAGGCTCATAGGCAGCCAATTTTTGCCTCCATAGATGTTTATTTCTTACATGATAGCTATTTGGGATGCTCACCAAAAGCTAGTTTGCATATGTTGGAGGGAAAACTTGGAGATATATTGATGAGACAACTTCTTGATCCTTGGAGGATTTTATCTTATGTATTTTTTGAGGAAAAGCAACATTTGGGAGTGGAGGACTGTAATATTCCACTTTTAGCATGCAGCTAAATGGAATATTAATTTTTGTTGTTTTCACTTAGGAAATGAATAAATGGGTAAGGAGGCCCATATAATTCAGAAATAGGAATAAAATCCCTCTTCGTATGAGATAAGATCAGTAGTGGAGTTGGATTTCACACCCTCATGTGTGAAAGAGGACATTTGCATAAAGACAAGGTCAAGTTTGACCAAGTCAAATAGCGCAGTGATAGGAGGTGGAGATCATCTTGTGGGGCAGCGCAGTGAAAGAGGAGGGAATTTTCCTTCATAAAGGAAACCCTAATGAGTGGGACCCATGGAGAGGGAGCTTGTATTTGTTTAAAAGGAGGGCAAGGCATCCATTGTAACTCATGCTTATGATTAGTTATTTCTTAGTTTGATTAAACTATTCGCAGTCTCCTGTTGTTTAGCAGATTTTTAGTGTTGTTTAGCATAAGGAATTCCTCTTTAGGATTCATTCTCTTTCTTAAGAGGCCTCTTGAGGGATTTCACTTTATCTCTCCACATTCATGCTCAAGGCCAAGCCACCTCCTTCAACTACAACGTTATTTCTGCTTAATTATAACATTGTGTTGCAGGGTGTTGCAGTGGAGGTTCCAAAACACCATTTCTTGGCTTGCTCTTCAGAGGAGAGAGACTTATTTCCTTTGGGAGATCAGTAAGGGAGGACTCATAGCATATTCCAGATCTTGGAATTTGGCCAACACATTTTATTCCACCTACAGCGTAGTATCCTTTAGTGACTATTTTATTTTCATAGTACATTTGCAGAGGGGGTTTGCAATGTTGATTGGAGGGTAAGATCTTTAGTGATAGGATCATATTTTCACTTGGAATATCCATTAGAGGAGATATACTCATATTGTGCATCATCTTTAACTATCTCCATCTAGTTCCAATTCTCGAGTTGCGACTGCTACTGCAACTCCGACATTTCTGCAGTTTTTCTATTTTGTATATTTCAGAAAATCCTTCTAAGGATTGTTGTATTATTGTTTTATGGGGTTGAGAACTTTCTCCTGCACATTTCTTGAGCCATATATTGTTATATATTTGTATTATCATTCAGCATGTTGCAGTATCTCCTATAAACTTTGCAGTCATAGCCTAGGGCATTCTGAGTGTAGCAGTATATTTCACATTTCATGTATATGATCTATTGAGGCTTGTATTTCCAATCCTGAGTGACTCTGATCTAGGTGGATATCAGTGGCCACCCACCTATTCCATTTGGACCAGCACCATCAATTCTTGCATCTTTTCACATTTAGCACAACCTATTATTTTTAGCAGGTTTTCAGGTCCTCCACTCTAGGAGCCATTTTGGGAGCTTAATAATCTAGGTGGATACTGGTGGCCACCCACCTATTCTGTTTGAACCTCCATCTCCAGTTCTTTCAATTTTTCAGTTTCAGCATAACTTACTATTTTTAGCAGTTTTTCAGGTCCAAAACTTCCGAAGCCGTTTTGAGGCCCTAAATGATGTTTTTTTTCAGGTCCAAAACTTCTGGAGTCGTTTTGAGGCTCTAAATGATGTTTTTTGGGTATCGTTTTACTAGCGAATTGGATCATCCAATTCGTCTCGAAAGTTGTGGTCCTTGGATAGATCTTTCTAACGAGCTATTGAGCGCGTCAAACGGAGACTGGATGCCAAAGTTACGCCCCCGGGAAGTTGAACCACCAATTTACCCAAACGGGCGCCCACAGTTTTGGCGCCTCATCTCCTACAGTTAGGTTTTTGGATGTTTCGGATTCTACATTGTTTCTCAACAATAAATAGGCCCTCGAGCCTCATTGTAACATAGTTCAGAGGGTTGTAGCCGCCACATCTCTTCTCAGAGATAGCTACCAGTACCCTGGGTATTTTATTTTCATTATGTCTGTAAGCATATTTTTTTTATTTGATATTAATGAAATGACGCATTATTTCCATTGCATCTCTATTTTTATGGTTATTTCTGTATTTTGTTGCATTCCTGCATAAATCCGGATTAGTGGTATCAGAGGGGGTCTGCTCTTTCTTTGTTTTTCTTTGCATGTCCCCAACGCGGTCAGGGTATAAGGAGTTAGGGCTCTATCTGGTTGAACCCTTGCAAGATCAGCCTCGCAAACCCTGACGACCTCCCATGGCGGAAGAAAAGAAAGACGAGGGAGCAGGAGATCCTATCAAAATACTGCTTGAGGAGGCACTCGAGAAACAAAGGAATGCGATGATGGATAACTTTGCTCAAATCCTTCAACGACTGCCCACATATGGCGCATCTGCATCCAACAGCCACTCTGAAGGCACCACTCCCTTCAAGGTACAGGTAAACTTTGACATTCCTATATTTGAAGGAAAAATAGATGCAGACGCTGTAGACAGATGGTTAAATTTGTTGGAAGGGTATTTCTCGGTCCATGACTTCTCCGACCGAGAAAAGATTATTTTTGCACTCCTCAAAGCCGCCCCCCATGTCAAAGACTGGTGGGAAACCTACCGTGAGCAAGAGGGCGAAGGGGAACCCTCTCTGGTCTCGGCCACACCCACTTGGAATTCATTCCGAGATGGCATCAAGGAACAATATTACCCCGTGGGGAGCTATCAGGACAAATACATCCAATGGACCACACTACGGCAACAAAAGGATCAAGATGTGCATGAACTGACGAATCTGTTCCATACCCTGCGCACAAAGTTGGGTATTAAAGATTCAGAGATACATTTGGTGCTCAAGTACCGCGGCCATCTGCACAAACAAATTTAGGAGGAAATGGAGTTCCTCGACATTACATCGCTTGGCACAACATATCACTATGCTGCCAATATCGAGCAGAAATTTAAGCAGAGGAAGAGAGACTTTGGATCTGCAAATCCGAAAGGTGCCCCCGAACCGAAGAACAAGGGGCAAGGCCAAAGCAATGTGACTCATAAAAACACCACAAATCCAAAGAAGGACATAGGGAAGTGGTGTGAATTTCATAACAGCCCCACTCACAGCACAAATGAGTGTCGGGCCAAATAGTCTTTAGTGGCCGAACTAAAGGCACCTAAATCAGATGCATTTTCTGATCCTGAGTTAGAACTAGACAAAGGCAATGACAAAGGGAGGCAGATCATTGATGCGGATCCCAGTGCCATTGTTGCCACCACCAAGATCCAGAAGGAGGGTCCAGAGGATCCAGAGGAGGGGGAGCGCCTCTTCCAGTCACAAATGTGGGTAAAGGGTTCTCCGCTGCAATTTCTCGTCGATAGCGGAAGCCAAAAGAACCTCATCTCAGCAGAGGTCGTGAAGCGGCTTGGCCTACCGACCATAGCCCACCTGCAGCTGTATACCATCGGGTGGCTCCACCCAGGGAGAGATCTCCGCATTCGCCAGCAGTGCCGCCTTCCGTACAGTATCAAGCCATTCACGGATGAGGTATTGTGTGATGTTGCTCCTCTTGATGTAGCTGATGTATTATTGGGCCAACCATACTTATGGAGGCGACATGCTGTGTATGAGTCTAGGCCTCGTGTTGTTATTATTACTTTGGGAAATAACTTGTACAAGATATCGAAGGTAGTACCGCCTCCTGTCATCTCTTTGACTACTGCAAAACAACGCAGTAAGATCATTTCCCAAACCAGGAAATTCATTTTCCTTACGACTCACTCACAGGGAAAAAAGAATATTGTGGCCACAACCTTGAAATAGGGCTCCCTTGCACGGCTGCAGCAGATGGACAAATACGATGACAATTTCTCCTCGCTCATAGAGGTTCCTCTACACTATCAGGACAAGCACTCCATTGATATGACTCCCAACGCACCACCGCCTGATGTTGCCATACATCCTGCAACTACACATATAGAATCCAAACATGTACTTTCTAAGGCTGATAAAGAAAACAAATTTACTAAATGCATCCAGCATACTCAGTTAAACAGAATTTGCCTCATCTCATGGAGGATCTCAATGCAATGGGGACCATTTCTTCCTAAGGAAGGAGGAATGATCCAGGTGGATATCGGTGGCCACCCACCTATTCCATTTGGACCAGCACCATCAATTCTTGCAGCTTTTCACATTCAGCACAACTTACTATTTTTAGCACGTTTTTAGGTCCTCCACTCTCGGAGCCATTTTGGGGGCTTAATAATCCAGGTGGATACTGGTGGCCACCCACCTATTCCGTTTGAACCCCCATCTCCAGTTCTTTCAGTTTTTCAGTTTCAGCATAACTTACTATTTTTAGCAGTTTTTCTGGTCTTGAACTTCCGGAGCCATTTTGAGGCCCTAAACGACGTGTTTTGGTATAATTTTACCAATGAATTGGATCATCCAATTCCTCTCGAAAGTTACGGTCCTCGGATAGATCTTTCTAACGAGCTATTGAGCGTGTCAAAAGGAGATCAGATGCCAAAGTTACGCCCCCGGGAAGTTGAACCACCAATTTACCCAAACGAGCGCCCACAGTTTTGGCGCCTCATCTCCTATAGTTAGGTTTTTGGACGTTTTGGATTCTACATTGTTTCTCAACAATAAATAAGCCCTCGAGCCTCATTATAACACAGTTCAGAGGGTTGTAGCTGCCACATCTCTTCTCAGAGATAACTACCAGCACCCTAGCTATTTTATTTTCATTATGTCTGTAAGCATATTTCTGTTATTTGATATTAATGAAATGACGCATTATTTCCACTGCATCTCTACGTTTATGGTTATTTCTGTATTCTGTTTCATTCTTGCATAAATCCAGATCAGACTCTTTCGTCAAGGAATTGTACTCTCTTGCTACTATATTATAAATTTTTTGGCTACCTACATCTTCATGTATTCAGGCTCATAAAAATAACGTTGTTACTCTATCCCTTGTTCATACATAGATGCAGTCCCTTCATTGGGCACTTTTTCAAGACAACTAGGTGTGGGAGATCTGTTCAACCCACCTAGAGTGATTTGTTTGGAGCCTCCTCTTGGATTTCGGTCATAGATACATTGATCTAAGGGATCTAGGTCTTGGTTTCAAATCCTCTATGAGTCATTCTTGAAAAATGCATTTTTCAGGCATCCCTTGCTCATAATCCCTGTTTTGGGATATTACACCTAGCCTAGCCTAGCTTACCAGGCCTAAAATAGCCTACCCTATCCTAACCTTGCGTAGCCTAACATACCCAACCGTAGCATAGCCTAACATATCCAACCCCAACATAACATACCCTAGCCTAGCCTAGCCTAACCTATCCTATCCTAACATAGTCTAGCCTAACCTAACCTAACCTAACCTAGGCTTACCTAAACTAACCTAGCCTAACCCTGTCTAACCTAGCTTAACCTAGCATAGCCTAACCTAGCCTAACATAACCTAACCTATCCTAACCTAACCTAGACTAACCTACCCTAGCCTAGCCTAGCCTAGCGTCGCTTAGCCTAGCCTAGCCTAGCCTAGCCTCGGCTAACCTAGCCTTGCCTAGCCTAGCCTAGCCTAGCCTTGCCTAGCATAGCGTAACCTTAGCTAACCTATCCTTGCCTAGCCTAGCCTAGCCTAGCCTAGCCTAGCCTAGCCTAGCCTAGCATAGCCTAGCCTAACCTAGCCTAGCCTAGCCTAGTCTAGCTTAGCCTAACCTCGCCTAGCCTAGCCTAGCCTAGAATTGCCTAGCCTAACCTATCCTAACCTAACATAACCCACCATAACCTACCCTACTCTACCCTACCCTACCCTACCCTAGCCTAACGTAGCCTAGCCTAGCCTAACCTACATAAACTAACCTAACCTAGCCTAGCCTAACCTAAATTAGCCTAACCTAGCCTAACCTAACCCTACCTAGCCTAGCCTCACCCAACGTTGCCCAACCTAACCTAACCTATCCTAGCCTAACCTAACCTTACCTAGAGTAGCGTAGCCCAGCCTAGCCTAACCTAACCGAGCCTAGCCTAGCCCACCCTAGCCTAGCCCACCCTAGACCATCCTATCCTAGCCTAGCTTAAGATAGCCTAGACTAGCCTAGCCTAACCTACCTTCCCCTACCCTACCCTACCCTAGCTTAGCCTACTCTAGCCTAGCCTAGGGTAGCCTACCCTAGACTACCCTACCCTAGCCTAACCTAGCCTAGCCTAGCCTATCCTAACCTAACCTAAGCTCCCCTAACCTACCCTACCCTTCTCTACCTTAAACTAACCTAGCCTAGCCTAACCTACCCTAGCCTAACCTAGCCTAGCATAGCCTACCCTATGCTAGCCTAGCCTACAGTACCCTGACCCACCATAGCCTAACCTAGCATAGCCTAACCTACCCTAACCTAACCTACCCTACCTACCCTACCCTATCCTACCCTACCCTATCCTACCCTAACCTAGCCTACCCTAGCTTATCCTAGCCTAACCTACCCTAATCTATCCTACCCTATTCTAGCCTACCCTACCCTACCCTAACCTAGCCTACACTACCCTACTCCCGAGTCTCTGCCTAACCTACCCCATCCTAGCATAGCCTAGCCCAAATTTTTTTACCCCTGTCCCAACCATCGTTACCTAACCTAACCTATACTATCCTAACCTACGTAGCTTAACCTAACCCAGCTTAGCCTAGCCTAATCTAGCCTAAGCTAGCCTAGCCTAGCCTAATGTATCCTAACCTAAACTAAAACTAAGCTAAACTAACCTATCCTAACCTATCTAGCCTAGCCTTACCCTAGCCTGCATCATAGCCAAGCCTGACCAACCTAGCCTAGCTTATCTTAGCCTAAACTATCCTTGCCTAATCAATCTCATCCTAATCTAACCTAGCCTATCTTATCCTAGCCTAACCTAGCCTAGCCTAGTCTATCCTATCTTATCCTATCATATCCTAACCTAACCTAGCCTAACCTAACCTAGCCTAGCCTAGCCTAACCTAACCTAACCTAGCCTAGCCTAGCCTAGCCTAACCTAACATAGCCTAACCTATCTTATCCTAACCAAGCCTATCTTAACATGGCCCAACCTAGACTAGCCTAACCTATCCTACCCTAACCTAACCTAACCTAGCGTAACCTAGCCTACCCTATTCTAGCCTATCCTATCCTAGCCTATCCTATCCTAACCTAACCTAACCTAACCTAATATAGCCTAGCCTAACTGAGCCTAACTTAAGCTAACATAGCCTAGCCTAGCCTAACCTAACCTAACCTAACATAGGCTAACCTAGCCTAGCCTAACATACCCTAGCCTAACATAGTGTACTCTTAGCTAGCCTAGCTTTACATAGTCTAACCTATCCTAGCCTAGCCTAAGATACCCTAACGTACCCTATCTTGACCTAACCTAGCCTAACCTAGTCTATCCTACACTATAGTAGCCTAACCTAGCCTCCCCTAGCCTAGCCTAGCTTAACTTAGCCTCCCCTAGCCTAGATTAACCTACCCTAGTCTAACCTATCCTACTCTAGCCTACCCTAGCATGCACTAGCCTAACCTACTCTAACCTAACCTATCCTAGTCTAGTCTAGCCTACCCTAAGCTACTCTTGCCAATTCTAGCCTAACCTAGCCTATTCTAACTTACCTTAGTCTATAATTTAGTAGCTTAGGCTAGGCTACTCAAGCTTATGGTACTTTACTCTATATCAGAATATTAATGAAGAAATCATTCAAAAAATAAATTAATTAAAACCTATTAATAAAAGTTTAAATATAAGAAAACTTCTTTAAAGTAATTTAAATGTATGAAAATACAATTTAAAATACATTGAATTTGACCAAAGTAATAATGTGAAAATAAAATCTAACATAAATTATAAGACAAATGAAAAACATATTTGTAAATCATAAAAACATAATTGAAAATCATTTTAAGAAATCCAAAGTAATCTCATCTAAATCATCTAATTTCATAGAGTAAGAAATTAAAATAAGGCCCAAACTCTATCTTAATTAAAAAAAGGCCCAAACCCTATCAATCAAATCTTTTAATAACATGGTTAATCCTACAATTAATCTCATAAATCTATACATCAATGGAAAAAAAAAATAGAAACTATACATCAATGGAAAAAAAAAGAATAGACATCATGTTTGTGTGCTACCAGAATTCTTAGAAATTGATCATAAAATAATGCAATATAAATGAATATTTCACACTTGGAAGAAATCCAAAAATGGCACCCTACTAGAAAACGAATCGAAACAGAGAAAAATAATAAAATCAGAGAGCCAGAGAGAACCTCATAAATTGATTTGCATCGGTGGAAGCAGCACAGCTCGATGTCGATGTCACGTATGAAAGGCATATGCCGTCGATACTTTGCCTCCACAAATTCCAAATGCAAGCATCACCGCCTGCATTCGACAGGAGTAATGGAACATGGGGACTTCGAGCGCTGCTCTCCATTCGTCCAGATTCTTTCTGGTGGATTCTTCGTGACAACAGTGAAAGCATACTGCTCCTCCATAATACACACATCCATAAGAGATATGATTTGATATATCTAACAAAGAAATATCTAAATTATAACCAAGAAATTTGAGACAAAGAGATTACAACTGGCTGAAATGAATTAAAAAGAAACTATGGCGAGGAATAATAGAACTGAGATGAATAAACTGGGTTTTACTAATAAAACTGAGATGAATAGATTGGGTTTAGACACCGAAAATAGAGTTGTAATAAACAAAAATAGGTGCTATTACTAACACCGTATTAATCCAAAAATTATAAAACCACTTGAAAATGAAGAAAAGACTACATATAATTCATTAAAAAGGGTTTACTTCAAGAAATACAAAATGAAGAGGCAGAAACTTACCTTCCTTGTCTAGCCGGAACTAGGTTTCTTTAGGGCCTTATTTACATCCAATGATCCAATTTGTTGTAATCTTATCTTGTCGTGGAAGACCCTGCATATTGAATTGGACATACATCAGCTTAAAAGAAAGCAATTAAAAGCCGGTGCAAACCTTATCAATCAAATCTTTTAATAATATGATTAATCCGAAAATTAATCTCATAAAACTATACATTAATGGAAACACGAAAATTAATCTCATAAAAATATACATTAATGGAAACAAGAATAGAGATCATGTTTGTGTGCTACCATATTTCTTACAAATTGATCATAAAAATATGCAATATAAATGAATATTTTACACCTCCCAGAAATCCAAAAATGGCACCTACTAGAAAACGAATCAAATCAAAGAGCCAGAGACAACCTCATAAATAGATTTACACCAGTGGAAGCAGCTCGATGTCGGCCTCACTTAGAAAAGGTATATACAATCGATACTTTGCCTCCGCAAATCCCCGCGCTGCATTCCACAGGAGTAATGGAACATGGGGACTTCTAGTGGATTATTTGTGACAATAGTCAAAGCATACTACTCCATATTGCATGCATCCATAAGATGATTAGATTGATGTGGTGAGTGCCAATGGCCAGATCCTCCTCCCAGCACCGAAGGGCATCATCTTAATTCTATTCAATCTCGTAATGTTAATGTCCTTCTCATTAGTCCAGGAAGCGCTGGGGTCGAAACTCCCCATCCCCACACTGTAGAACTCCATGTAGGCCTTCGCAGGGATGTAGTCACAGTGTGACATGAAACATTTGCAGGCTGTCCTTCACCAAGTAGGGGAGGATGCATTCGCACGGTCTCCTCACCAAGTCGTTTAAAAAAAACGTTATTTCCGTGTCCAGCTTTAATTAGAGGAGAATCAAAAGTAATTTAACTTGTGAACATCATAATCAAAATCCTCATTATATAACTCTGCCTCGCATATTTTTTAATAAACGGCTAATTTGTGAGTGGGTGTGCCACGTCCTCCCTAGCCGTTTGGTTTCTAGCCATTTGAAGGGATAGGAGCACATTATTTCTACCTGTTTGGATTTTTTGTTCATTGTCAAAAGGAATATAACAATCCACTTTCTAATATTGTTTTCGTAACTACATTCTATCCACTTACATGGTCATCAACATCAATTATGGTGATGGGATAAGGCAGGTAGTTATTATGAAGTCACGGAACAAAACCATGGAAATGCTTAGGGCTATTTTTAGAATATAAAATAATTATTAAAAAATTATAATATTTATATTAAAATTATAATATTTCTATTAAAAGATAATGGTAAGAGTTGTTGCATATGTTGATAGAGACACAAGAATAAAGTTATTGAAATGTAGAATAGCATTAGATTGTACTTAAACATAATAGATTTAATAATATTACAATTTTATCATTTAGTTTTAATTAAAATATATTTGTTTTAAATAATATATGAACTTTTTAATTTAAATATTATAAAAGCAAACTAATATGGTCATTAAATTTAATACAAAGTGGATTAAAATAATAAGTCTAAGGCTATATTGATTATGGATAGAAAAGAAAATTAAAATAATAATACCTAAGTTTAATAGATTATGGACCATAGATATTAAGGATTATGTATGATATGTATTTGTTATAACTATCTTATTACTAAAACAAACTACCTCCAATTGTGTTAGGAATGGTTTTATAAAGCTTACTGTATGAAAAATTGTGTCACAACTTTGTATGATAGTATTGTGAATTTTTAAGGAATTTTTATTGAACAACTCCATACTCACTCATTGTAATGACCTCGACAATGTTATTTTAGTGACATCACCATCAGTCCTTGATTTGTTCCATAACACTAAAATCGGTACAATACTTGTGATTTGACTTTATGGTTATTAGAAGGCTCCTAAAAAAATTTATTTAAAAAAAAAATGAATTATTTCTACTTAAGAATGGAATAATTTATCAAAAAAATGGAATTATTTGGACATACTAGTGGAATTTTTCAATTTGAGTATTTTCTTTTCTAATTAAATCCAATTTCCAATTCAATTTGTTTTATAGAAAAGATACCCAATTATTTCATATTTGACCCAATTTCCAATACAATTAGGTGCTCAATTTATTTGACACAAAAAATTACCTAATTATTTCATAAATTCCTTTGTAAAATTTCCACCATAATGTTTATTATTTTATTAATCTATAAATATTCTAAATATTATTTTATTAATCTATAAATACTCTATATATTTTTATTTGTAAAGAAATAAATATTATATAATTTATAAAATCAAAATCCTCAAACCATAATTGAAAAAACATTAAAAAAAAAACTATAAATATAATCATCCAATACCAATACTTATGCTTTGATGTTATGGTTATTAAGAGACTCCTAAAAAATAATTTATAATAAAATGGAATTATTTTGAGGTACTAATGGAATTCTAGGTATTTTCTTCTCTCATTTGACCCAATTTCAAAGACGAAGATACCTAAAATAGAATTGAATTAAGTATTTTGCAACCCTTCAATTTGTTTTAGAGACGAAGATACCTAATTATTTCATAGGTTCATTTCTAAAATTTTGAGTACAATGCTTATTATTTTATTATTTTATAAATATTTTGAATATTATATTTATTATTTTATACCTATTCCAGAGCTATTATTCTCATTTCTCCATTATTCGACATATTTACATGAGAAGGGAATGCTTGTGGATCTATTTGTCATAGAGCTAATATCTTCTACTTGAATTCCATTTTTCTTGTTCTTTATACTAACTCACCTTATTCTTATATTTGGTTTCTCGACTTGTGTATTTTTATCAATTAGAAAATGTAGAAATGAAAGGGTTTTTAATTAGATCAATCTCAAAGTATTCTAGGGGAGGATGCATTCGCACCAGCTCCTTTCACCAAGTCATTTAAAATAAACGTTATTTCTGTGTCCAGCTTTGCAGAGGAGAATCAAAAGTAATTTAACTTGTGAACATCATAATCAAAATCCTCATTATATAACTCTGCCTCACAGCTTTTTTAATCAACGACTAATTTGTGAGTGGCTGTGCCACGTCCTCCCTAGCCGTTTGGTTTCTAGCCGTTTGAAGGGATAGCAGCACATCATTTCTACCTGTTTGGGATTTTTGTTCATTGTTAAAAGCTGCGAGTTGGTAAAGAGTTATTTTAAAAGATAATGGTAAGAGTTGTTGCATATGTTGATAGGGACACAAGAATAAAGTTATTGAAATGTAAAATAGGATTACATTGTACTTAAGCATAATAGATTTAATAATATTACAATTTTATCATTTAGTTTTAATTAAAATATATTTGTTTTAAATAATATATGAACTTTTTAGTTTAAATATTATAAAAACAAACTAAGCGGATTTTAGTTTTAATACAAAGCGGATTAAAATCGTAAGTCTAAGGTTATATTGATTATGGATAGAAAATAAAATTAAAATAATAAGACCTAAGTTTAATAGATTATGGACCATAGATATTAAGGATTATGTATGATATGTATTTGTTATAACTATCTTATTACTAAAACAAAGTACCTCCAATCGTGTTAGGAATGGTTTTATAAAGCTTACTATATGAAAATTTGTGTCACAACTTTGTATGATAATATTGTGAATTTTTAAGGAATTTTTATTGAACAACTCCATACTCACTCATTGTAATGACCTCCACAATGTTATTTTAGTGACGTCACCATCAGTCCTTGATTGGTTCCATAACACTAAAATTGGTACAACGTATAGATACAATTTAATTTAATAATTTCAATATGAATTAATTCTTGTATAAACATAAATATTAAATTTTAAATATTAATTTTTAAATATTTTTAGTCTAAATTAAGTCTGGTTTACATTATATAAATCAAATTAATTAATTCTTTTATTATTATTAAAATATTTAAATAATAATTTTTTTTTTTATAAATAAGAATAATATTTTAAAAAAATCATAATTTTATAATAACTTATTATTTTTATTATGTTTTGATGTTTTTAACACTTCTACCAAATTACTATTAAAATTAGATGATCTAGATTACAAGTGATATTTATCACATGTTTAGGGAGAATACATAATTTTATCTCTCACATACACACACACACACATATTCTCAAAGTTGAACACTAACATGAATTAGGTGACTTAGTTGACAACTACTTGCTATCCATGAGTGAGTTTAGTTTTATGCAAGAACATAAAAAGCTTGTAAACATAATAAAATAAATCAAAATCAGTCATGAATAACAATGAATATATTAGTTGTTTACAATTACATATAGGCAGATTTTGGATGCATCAAAGTAAATTAAAATGATAAATAAAATAGTATTCCCATATTATCTTCCACCGAAAATATAGTATCCAATTTTTCATTTGAACAACATGTATTGATAAATTACTTTAATAAATAGATGTTATTTTAGTGATAAAATTACCTTCGCTCATAAAACCGTAGTAATGAACAATAACAATAAAATTCCTATCAATAACATGTAATATATTGTACAATATAGATAATCCACGAAACAAATAAATTCAGGGTGCTTTCACTTGGATTAATGACAAATATAGAAGTGGACCAATTTCCCCAAGCTGGGATCCGTCTGAATATTTCCTTTGTATTAGAATTATGCAGCATCCACACCACGTGCTCGAACCTGGCAAACTTGCACGGGACTGAAAACATTTCCTTCAATCACTCAATGATATGTACGGTAAAAATGGACACTTATCAAATATCCTCCCCGCAAACACACATGATAGCCCATCGTTAAGTGCTTCATTTACTTGCAAACAATCCCTTTTTAATAAAAAAATATTAATTAAATATAATAATAACGTAACTCAATGATATGTACTAGTAAAGAATGGACACTTATCAAATATCCTCCTTGCAACACACATGATAGCCCATCGTTAAGTGCTTCATTTACTTGCAAACAATCCCTTTTTAATAAAAAATTATTAATTAAATATAATAATAACGTAAAACATTTCAATCCAATAAAATATTAATCACCAATTTAATAAAAAATTAAAATTATCCTCCGATATAAATCACGATTAATTAAATAGAATGCATTATAAAGATAACAATGTCTTATCTTAAGACATGAATTAACCACATATAAATTATTTATTTTATTGGTTAAATGGAATGCATCATGAATATTACATGATATAACATATATAAATAGAGGGTTGAATATATATGAATGATTAATATTAATTAAATAAATATATATTATTTAAAATTATATAAATAAAAAAGTTAATATTAAATAGATATGAAGTAAATGTATTACAATAATAAAATAAATAAATAAATATATAATAAGATCTTTGGTTAGCATAAATCGATTTTGAAGAGAAGTGTATTTCACAATGAAATTAAGAAATATATCTGAGGCAATTAAGAAATATATATGAGGTATTAATACGATTATCAAAGGATTTATTATATCTTATGAGGATTGTTTTTTTAAGTCTTCAAAATTTATTAAATAAAAAACTGTATTGACCACTGATAATGTGAATGCTAAGATTCAGGATAAGGAGGGCATCCCTCCTGACCAGCAGAGGCTGATTTTTGTTCATAAGTAGCTGGAAGATGGACGTACTCTGGCTGATTATAACATTGAGAAGGAATATAATCTGCATCTGGTGCTCCGTCTTTGTGGTGATGATTCGTCGAAGTGAAAGTTATGTTGGTCTTTTGTGATGCCTATTAGGGTATGAATAGAAGGTGCTTTTGTATGTGTAGTTGTCTATTTTTACTGTGCTGTATGTGTGGTTGTCTGTTTTTAATGTGTTGTGTCGACTATATTATCGTGTGTATTTGTGGTGGTGATTCGTCGAAGTGAAAGTTATGTTGGTCTTTTGTGATACCTATTAGGGTATGAATAGAAGGTGCTTTTGTATGTGTAGTTGTCTGTGTCTACTCTGCTCTATGTGTGGTTGTCTGTGTTTACTATGTTGTTTCAACTATATTATCGTGCATATTTGTGTATATGTGGTGGGCTGAAGCCAACACTAGGCCTAGTACTGTAGTGTTTTTGCTCGACACTGCAATAGAACTTTTTCAATCGTTAATACTCTTTTAATACAAAGACTTTATATACCTTATGGAAGATGAAAATGTTCTTTTTAGAAGATTTAATTCTTTTTCTGGTTCTTATTCAAGAATTTGAAATGAGCGTGCTCTTTAAAGATTGTAATTGTTGTTATATTTAATTTTGAGATGTTATTCTCCGTCATTTAGACACTTGCAAGTTCGGGACTTCTAGATGAATCAAATTACTTCATTGGCAAAATGCAGGAAGAAGGGTTTCTACCTAATTTTTCACCATTCATTGTTTGCAAGGACTTATAACACTCTTATAGCATTGCATGCTCAAAATGCTAAAAAGGATAAAAGGATATTAGTGGTTCTTTTAGTGTATAATAAAAATGCAAAAAAAAAGATATTAGTTATTCCTCTAATATAAATTAAGGCTTTGAAGACAGATTGAAAGCTTTGGGTTTTTGATGTGGGACGTTTTGATGTTTCTGCTTCACAATAGTAAGAGTAATTAGGGTTTTGATATTTTAATTTGTATGATAAAATAAGAGATGGACATTATGGATGCTATTGTTGTTTTTTAACTAGAAAGCTCACAAATTTTTTCTTCATATTCTGGTCAGATATTAGTTGCATCTCATTCACCATAAATCATTTCCCACTAATGGCTTCATTCAGTATAAATTAAGGCTTTAAGGCTTTGAAGATAGACAGCAAGCTTTGGGTTTTTGAAGTGGGAAGTTTTGATGTTTCTGCTTCACAACAGCAAAAGTATTCAGGGTTTTGATTTTTTATTTTGTATTATAAAAGAAGAGATGTCCATTATGGATGCTATTATTGTTGTTTCACCAGAGAATAGTCTGCCATGTGGCCCACAGTGCATAATAAGACATCACTATGAAAAAAACCAATTTTTTTATCCAAATAATTCTCCAAACCTATAATTTATTTTAAATAAATTAATTCATATTTATAAGTTCAATATTCAATTAAATCACATAACATATCACATATTTTTTCCTCTATACTATTATTTTCTATGTTACTGCTTTACAGCGTTTCCTTTGCAACATATGGTGCAATTGCTAGTAAATTCAATTTTAAATAAACCTCAATATCTAATGAAATCCATATATTAATGCTAGAAAAACTATGAAGAGCGGTTGAAGTACAACAGAATTTGACCCACAAATTTTTTTTTTTTTTTTTGAAACAAAAAGTGGTGAAGCTTAGTGATATTTGAGACCTCTCTGTTAGCTTTTCAACAAATCCATACTCACTGATTGTAATGACCTCCATAATGTTATTTTACTAACATCACCATCAGTCCTTGATTGGTTCCATAACACTAAAATCTGTGCAACGTATAGATAAAATTTAATTTAATAATTTCAATATGAATTAATTTGTGTATAAATATAAATATTAAATATTAAATTTTAATTTTTAAATATTTTTAGTTTAAATTATGTCTGGTTTACATTATATAAATCAAATTAATTAATTATTTTATTATTATTAAGATATTTAAATAATGATTTTTTTTTTTAAATAAGAATAATATTTAAAAAAAAATCATAATTTTATAATAACCTATTATCTTTATTATGTTTTGAAGTTTTTAAAATCCTACCAGATTATTATTAAAATTAGATAATCTAGATTACAAGTGATATTTTTATCATATGTTTAGGGAGAATACATAATTTTACTATACAAACAAACACACACACACATATATATTTCTCAAACTTGAATACTAACATGAATTAGGTGATTTAGTTGACAACTACTTGCTATCCATGAGTGAGTTTAGTTTTATGCAAGAACATAACAAGCTTGTAAACATAATAAAAGAAATCAAAAGCAGTCATGAATAACAATGAATACTTTTTTTATGTGGATACTATGGAATTTAAAGTGAAACAGAGAACTAGATTGTGGTCAAACTAGTATGGAAAACCTTTGTGTGTGTTTAAGCTTATGTTTGAATGAAAGAATATATAGTGTGTGAGATTAATGTATTTTTATATAAAAAAATGAGATATTCAAGGTTCATATGAACTTTATGATGTGAGAGAGTGCAACATAAAGTTTTAGTGGTCAATTCCTACACATCCCCACACTGTAGAACTCCACGTTTGTCTTTGCGGGGATGTAGTCACAGTGTGACACGAAACATTTGCAGACTCTCCTTCACCAAGTAGGGGAGGATGCATTCGCACAGTCTCCTTCACCAAGTCGTTTAAAAAAAACGTTATTTCGGTGTCCAGCTTTGAAGAGGAGAATCAAAAGTAATTTAACTTGTGAACATCATAATCAAAATCCTCATTATATAACTCTGCCTCGCAGCTTTTTTTAATCAACGGCTAATTTGTGAGTGGCCGTGCCACGTCCTCCCTAGCCGTTTGGTTTCTAGCCGTTTGAAGGGATAGCAGCACATCATTTCTACCTGTTTGGATTTTTTGTTCATTGTTAAAAGGAATATAACAATCCACCTTCTAATATTGTTTTCATAACTACATTCTATCCACTTACATGGTCATCAACATCCATTATGGTGATGGGATAAGGCAGGTAGTTATTATGAAGTCGCGGAACAAACCATAAAATTTTCCATCTCAATAATGTGAGCTTGCTTAGGGCTATTTTTAGAATATAAAAGAATTATTAAAAAATTATAATATTTATATTAAAATTATAATATTTCAATTAAAAGATAATGGTAAGAGTTGTTGCATATGTTGATAGGGACACAAGAATAAAGTTATTGAAATGTAAAATAGCATTACATTGTACTTAAGCATAATAGATTTAATAATATTACAATTTTATCATTTAGTTCTAATTAAAATATATTTGTTTTAAATAATATATGAACTTTTTAGTTTAAATATTATAAAAACAAACTAATATGGTCATTAAATTTAATACAAAGTAGATTAAAATAGTAAGTCTAAGGTTATATTGATTATGGATAGAAAAGAAAATTAAAATAATAAGACCTAAGTTTAATAGATTATGGACCATAGATATTAAGGATTATGTATGATATGTATTTGTTATAACGATCTTATTACTAAAACAAAGTACCTCCAATTGTGTTAGGAATGGTTTTATAAAGCTTACTATATGAAAAATTGTGTCACAACATTGTATGATAATATTGTGAATTTTTAAGGAATTTTTATTCGATTGCCCAAAATGGGTGTACAAATTTTGAACCTCCACTCTCTCAATTGGGATCTACCACTAGCTTAAAAGGTACTACCCGAATAAAAACACCTAACATATGTAGCACAAAAGTGGAAATAGACATGTTAGTGACCAATGGATTAAAAGTGGACATAATGTTATTCCAAATATAAGATAATCTCTATTATATGATTTTTTTTTAAGTTAAAAAAAATATAATAGAAGTGAAGCCCTTTTACATAGACCTCCATAAATACTAGGTGGCCTTGACATCAAAAGTCACGAGGTTTAGCTAATATTATCCTCCAAATTCCAAAATTGTGAACCTAATATGAATTCAGATATATTTAATTTAATTTTCCATAAACGTCAATCTATAATGAAATCCATATATGAATGTTAGAAAAACTATGAAGAGCGGTTGAAGTTCAACAGAATTTGACCCACAATTTTATTTTTTTTTTTAATTTAAAAGAGGGTGAAGCTTAGTGATATTTGAGACCTCTTTGTTAGCTTTTGAACAACTCCATACTCACTCATTGTAATGACCTTGACAATGTTATTTTAGTGACATCACCATGAGTCCTTGATTGGTTCCATAACACTAAAATCGGTACAACGTATAGATACAATTTAATTTAGTAATTTCAATATGAATTAATTTTTGTATAAACATAAATATTAATTTTTAAATATTCTTAGTCTAAATTAAGTATGGTTTACATTATATAAATCAAATTAATTAATTCTTTTATTATTATTAAAATATTTAAATAATAATTTTTTTTTTTATAAATAAGAATAATATTTAAAAAAATCATAATTTTATAATAAATTATTATTTTTATTATGTTTTGAAGTTTTTAAAATCCTACCAAATTATTTTTAAAATTAGATGATCTATATTACAAGTGATATTTTTATCATATGTTTAGGGAGAATACATAATTTTATCTCACACACACACACACATATTATCAAACTTGAATACTAACATGAATTAGGTGACTTAGTTGACAACTAATTGCTATCCATCAGTGAGTTTAGTTTTATGCAAGAACATAACAAGCTTGTAAACATAATAAAAGAAATCAAAATCAGTCATGAATAACAATGAATATATTTTTTATGTGGATACTATGGAATTTAAAGTGAAACAAAGAACTAGATTGTGGTCAAACTATTATGGAAGACCTTTGTGTGTGTTTAAGCTTACGTTTGACTGAAAGAATATATAGTGTGTGAGAATAATGCATTTTTATATAAAAAAATGGGATATTCAAGGTCCATATGAACTTTATGATGTGAAAGAGTGGAACATAAAGTTGTAGTGGTCAATTCCTACACATTAGTTAAACACCTATTAAATATTTATCAAAATTTGACTTATATAAGCCCAATAATAAGATTAGGAGAAACAATTTAAAAATATTAGAGTTTTTCACACATAGACATGGATACTAGTAATCATCCATTAAATAATTAAAGTTGAAAATGAAAACTATATTTAATCATAGCTTTTATAATCATTACACAGAGAGGCCCTCTACAACCCAATATTGAGTAGATGTGTAGACATTGCATCTTACATGCTAGAAGCTAGATGTAAATATTTTTTGATTTCAAATTTTTTTTATTGTAATTTTGTTTCTAATTAATAAAATTACTAACATTTATTTTAGATAAAATAAAATCGTATCCCATTAAAATATATAACATATAGATAGTAGTTATAAATTAACATAGATTTTACCCTATAAATTTAAATGTCACATCTGCTCTTCATATATCACACATTATTTTGTTTTCTTAACTTCCTCACTAATCATTTGTATATGTTATTGCATGGCATATAATTCCTATATTTTCTTATTGTATTTGGTAAATAGTTGATCTTGATGAATTATATCTATGCACTTTTTTTTTTTTCTTGGTAAAACTAAATCTATTTATAAAACATAATAGTACAAAACTGCGCTAGTTTAGGTTGTGTGAGCCTGAGAACTGGGCTTGATGTCCAAGCTTAACCTTAGCAACTGAACTTCCGAGAGTGGGAAACTAGTTCTTTTAAAATAAATTCCACCGCCCTTAGAAGGGAAACCGGTAAAATAGTAAAAGTACTGTGATACAACAAGAGACAGGAATAGCCTATATCTTTTACAGCTAAATATAAACTCAAAAAACCAAAAAATTCTTCCATGAGGTCGAAATTTATACCAAAGCACGCTGAGGGGGATCAAAGTCACCGTTCAGGAGTAGGGGACTCCAGTTCTTCCACGATCCTGGAACCAAACTCAGCTTCTCCATCATCGTTGTCCTTCTCTCGCGCGCCACTCTTGCTGAAGAAGTCCACCTGCAAATTTTCCATTCCAAGAATGGAATGACCAATGCTGACTGGGTCAACAGGGGCTGGAATGTCAATATTTGCATGTGAGGGCTAAGGGTTAGGTGGAATAGGGGCAGGGCGGGGCATTGAAGCTGGAGCTGGGATAGGGGATTCTTCGCAAACAGTAACAGTGATGAAAGCTGTGAGAACATGCATGTTTGAGGAGAAATTGAAGCGAAATTCCACCCTTTGTGAAGACTGGCAGAGGGCTGGGTTGGTGGGAAAATTAGAAGCAGGGAAGGCAGGCTGAGAGACAGGTGGAGGAGGCTGTGAAGGTGGAACAAAGTGAGTGCTTCCAGGAGGGTAGGAGATGCCTCTCCGATGCCCAAAATCCAAATGCAAACTCCAATCTACATCCTCCTCAGAAGATGTCGAGAGGGAGCTAATGGAAGGGCGAGGGCGGGAAGAGCGCCCTATGCTCGTTCTGTGCCTGCAACGCATTCTCTGCCTGAGCCGAGGCATCGAAGCGACATGAAGCCAGGAGTGCTTGGGGCAGAAGGAGCAGTCGGGATGCAACGAAGATCTCCAAAAATCAGCTGCGTGAGAAGGCAAAGAGAAATTGAGATGACAGTAGCTGGTCTGGGTGAAGTGGAAACCTGGAAGAGTTTCCAAGCATCCTAGGATGGAGCAACGTCGACCTGTTTGGGTGCGTTCACTTGGAACATTACAAGCAGGGGAGAAACTACCACAGACGGGAGAAGGATGACTACAAAAAACACAATGAGCAGACGAATTATCCAGAATGAAATCCAGAGCCAAATGAACCAGCAAGGCTAGGTAAATGGTAGGCGCAGTGAACGGTGTCAAAGCAGAATAGGTTGGCGAAGTTAATGTGTGAGTAATGGCACTGTAGGGGGGCATATGGCCACAGCAAGCGAACTCCCTCGGGATCCACCAAGGGGCAAAAGTCCCATCACTCCGAGCCATCATCCGCATCTGAATTATATCTATGCACTTATTACCTAATGTTTCATGCATGTTTAATTTCCCCTATGATTATAATTGGATCATTTTCAGAATTACTATATGGAAGAATCATCTCCCTAGATGAATGTTATAACATTTAAACCTAACTATCCAACCCCCATTTCTTATTTATTTCCCCAAGTAATATGGTCATTTATTAATTCCTATACCATTAGGTCATATCACATAAATTATGTATGGTAACTCGCCACATGACAAGTACATTACCCCTAATGCGTCCATGCGGCCAACGCTATCCCATCTAATGAGCGAATGATAACACATGATGAGCACAAGGTATGGTATGACTACGTGAAGGGTGTAGATTCGTTGTCCCCATGTAATGGTTCTTATCTTTCCACCCAAACCTTAAGCTTGTATAGACATTTCGTGTGAACTAATCAACATTTTTCTCTCCTGTGATTGGAAACTAGTAATAGCCACAAATCTACCAACGCTGTTTTTATAGCCCAACAATAGTGCACTATTTATGGAGCCCAGGTATTATGGTTCAATAGACTATTTCATGTTTTTTTCATTTTCCACAGTAAGGGTTCTACACTTGGTCGTTTTGTAAATTTAAATTCTCTAAGAGTGGTTATTATCACTTTGAAATTCGGTTCCTTGGTTTTCCATATCCTCCTAAAGATGTGAAATTATTGTCATCAACACTCAATTTCTAATGTATAGGTTAACAGGTCGATGTGTCTTTTTGGGTTCATTGGTTCATCTCCAAGAACCATGGCTACATAAGGTGACGAATTCACTTCTTCCCTCTTCCTATGTACTAGTGAGTTACTAATTGAATTTTTATGCCTATTCTTCTTTAAATTTCCATTAGAACAATATTTACTCTTACAAGCACGAGGGTTTTATATATGCCAAAGGAAAATTCCACAAAGTTCAATTCTTTCCTGATAACAATTTTACTCGGCCTTGCAGGGTGTCTCTATAGCCATAAGGCCTAATCACCGCACAAAGGTATCAATCCTTTGTTTTACTTTACTTTCTTAGGTAATTTAATGGCTCTTCCTACTGCATGTATGCGTGTATGGTTTTTTTTCGTTACATATTCTTTTGGATATGGTTTTCCTACCTCAGAGGTAACTTATATTCCATTTTCAGCAACATGGTGAAGAACGCAAGCTCCATTGACATATACTTGGGTAATATAAATGGGAATTCCCTGGCTAATTATTTGCTAATGCATATCATTTTTTTTTCTCCAACATCTTTCTCGTTGGTTGATTGTGAGATATACTTTGCAGGTACACATGCTACCCTCAAACCATGTCTCAGACTATGGAGGTTTTGGACCCATCTTCAACTGACTTGACATAGAGTTTTTGAAGTCGATTATTTTAGTACTCCTCCTCAAGTTTCACCTTCCAACACTTGATTTTTTCAAGTTTCCGATGTGGTGGAAAATATGAATAACCCAATTATGTTTTGTTCTTTTATTTTTTGTTTAACGGTTGTGTAATTATGGCTTATTTTTATTCATTGGGTAGTTTATTCCCTTTCTTTTGATATTTTTTCTTCCTTCTATTTAAATTTTTCACTATGGACTTTTTTTGATATTCTTTATGAGCTATCTTGTTTTCATGGGTTCATAAGAGATCCTATAACTGTGTATTCTTGCTTACTAGAAGGGCAATTTATTTGTATATGGATGCATATTGTGATAGTTATATGGCTTTTTATAGTATATATATGTATGGTATTTATATTACAAGTCCATGATAAATTTAGTTGATTAACTCGTAGTGAATTAACTTAGCTTATACTAATACCGATGGTTGAAACTAGGTTCACTGGTCAATTTGTTAAGATATCAATATCAATTTACTAACAAAGTATTTCTACAGAGGTTATTGTTATGGGTGTTCTTTGAATATAGTAGTTAACTTATTCTAGTACTCAAATTTCTATAATTTTATTTTCCTAAAAATTATTTCATTTAATTATCTAATTTTTTGATATAACAAAATAAATTAAAAGTTATTAATAAAATTGTAAATATAAGAAAAATTATCTAAAATAATTTGAATGTATGAAAATACAATTTAAAATACATTGAATTTAAAGAAAATAATAATGTAAAAACAAAATCTAACACAAGTTATAAGATATAAATGAAAAATTATTTTTAAATGAAAAACATAATTGTAAATCATAAAAATATAACTGAAAATTATTTTAAGAAATCAAATAATCTCATCTAAATCATTAGAAAATATATTTTTTTTTACTAGAAAAGGTCATCCAGAACTGATTTTGAGGACCACATGTTAAGTCAACTAATATTTTTAATTGAAAAAAAAAACTCACAAAATTATAAAGCTAATCAACCGATACTTGTGATTTGACTTTTTGGTTATTAGAAGGCTCCTAAAAAAAATTATTTAAAAAAAGAAGAATTATTTCTACTTAAGAATAGAATAATTTATCAATAAAATGGAATTATTTGGACATCCTAGTGGAATTTTTCAATTTGAGTATTTTCTTTTCTAATTAAATCCAATTTTCAATTCAATTTGTTTTATAGAAAAGATACCTAATTATTTCATAGATTCCTTTGTAAAATTTCCACCATAATGTTTATTATTTTATTAATATATAAATATTCTAAATATTATTTTATTAATCTATAAATACTCTAAATATTTTTATTTGGAAACAAATAAATATTATATAATTTATAAAATCAAAATCCTCAAACCATAATTGAAAAAACATATAAAAAAAACTATAAAGCTAATCATCCAATACCAATACTTATGCTTTGATGTTATGGTTATTAAGAGACTCCTAAAAAATAATTTATAAATAAAATGGAATTATTTGGACGTACTAATGGAATTCTAGGTATTTTCTTCTCCCATTTGACCCAATTTCAAAGACGAAGACACCTAAAATAGAATTGAATTAAGTATTTTGCAACCCTTCAATTTGTTTTAAAGATGAAGATACCTAATTATTTCATAGGGTCGTTTGTAAAATTTTGAGTATAATGCTTATTATTTTATTATTTGATAAATATTTTGAATATTATATTTATTATTTTATACCTATTCTAGAGCTATTATTCTCACTTTCTCCATTATTTGACATATTTACATGAGAAGGGAATGCTTGTGGATCTATTTGTCATAGATCTGACATTCTTCACTTGAATTCCATTGTTCTTGTTCTTGTTACTTCAACTCACCTCATTCTCATATTTGGATTTCTGACTTGTGTATTTTTATCCATTAGAAAATGTAGAAATGAAGGGGTTTTTAATTAGAGCAATCTCAAGTATTCCTTAATGTGATCCACTACCGAATTATTTTCTTCTTATACAGCGATTCAAGGTGAATTTCTTCTATCAATACTTGTTTCCCTTAATTCTCTATGAATTCCACCTCACTTTGACTTACTAGTTTCTTGTTTACTCCTCCATGGTATCCTTGGTAATTTCTATTTTGGCTTTAACTTTGCATTCAACCAATTGTCACTACAAGGTTGATTTCACATTTCTACCTAGGGTTTTTATCCTTGAAACCCTAAACGTTATTTATTGGTTTTTTTTTTATTCTACTATTGACCATGCCTTTTGAGGCTTGAAATATTTTCTTAATTATCAATGTAGATCACCTAATTCTTATATTCTTGGCAGAAAATAGTTACTCTCTCTTCATGGTTTTTAATTATTAAACCCTAATTCTTCCATTATTTTTATTCTCTCTTTTAAAATGGTTATTTAAAGTATTATTACTTATAAGTTTTTTGCACCATTCATTAATTTGATATAGAGTTCTCCACTTCTGAAAAATAATTACCCTCTTTCTTCACTTACCCTCTTTCTTTAAGATATTATGCTAACATTTATTTGTTGTTGAACTTTACAAGGTAATTGAAATGGATGCACCACATTCAATCTTGAGAATATATACTTTGGGTCCATTCTCTATTAAAGTAAATCATCATTTGTTCTGATAAATACAATCACGTTCTTTTACACTTGCTTAAATTCTGTGTTGTTTACTCTGATATAGGTATCGATTCAATCGAGTGCATTTGTACTATACTTTTGCTATCTCGTGACTCTTTTCGACAATCAAGACTAAGTTAGTTCCTTTCTCTTCCTTACAGTTCATTCGTATATGCTTAATTAAGTACTTTTCATCTATATGTTTGAGACGTATTGGTCTATGATTTCCTGGGAAAGGAAAAATGCCTTTATATTATGGGTCATCTTATTTTGAACAAAATATTATTCTTCCTTCAAACGATTTTAGGCAATACGTTGGCTAACCTATGTATTAGGTATATATGGTCAAGATCTTATAATTTTTCAAGTCTTTATAGACCTTGTGATTGTATATATGTCTCTTTTAATTGTTGGGTTGATATACCATTTCCACATTTTTATTTTCTAAGAACCTAATTGTATACTTGTTTTCCTGTGTAATGTGTGGATAGTAAACACATACTTTATTGTTATCTTTCTATGGCTATGGCTAGTATGTAATTATGCTCTACCACTGTTTTATATATTTTTCAATGTTATTCTTATTATATTTTTCATATATACTTGTATTCATTAAATGTAATTGACCAAAAATTTATCTTTAAAAAAAATAGGAAGGCTACACCCAACATGGGTTCTTTTCTTTCAATTTATTTTCTACAAAATATAAATCTATTGTTCAATATTTAATAGAAGGTAAAGGCATGTGTCATCTTAAATTTGTATTGGCTAGGCCTTAACTTTTCTAAGAGTATTTTTCCTATTCTAAAGTTATATTCCCTCATTGTGAGTATGTGTTAGGTTTTTTTTTTTTCCATTATAATCCACATAATTTACCTATGTAATTTAAAGTAATTGCACTAAGAAAATAATTTTCTGAAATTTCAAATACACATCTTAATATGACATTTCTTATACTGTTTAAATACAAAGCTTTCCCTCGTTGCTTCATGGTCTCTACTCCTTTGTACTAGTCCCTTTACCTCTGATAGGGATTCTTCATGAAATTTAATATTTAAGTGTTTGTATACAAATTCATGCATATATATGCTAATTATGATTATTTTTACATACTTTAACCTACTATTTATTCTATTAAAACGAAGTTAAAGTATCTACTCTAGTATAATTTACTAAGATAAGGATTTTGTAGGTATAACAATTTTAGTATACTTTTTCCACTCCTAATCAAGATATTTAACCATACTCACAAAACACCTTAATATAAATGGTATACAAGAATATTAAATATATTCCATGTTTCCTTATCTAAAATCATTGCCCATATTCATTTATAAGAACTCTCAATAGTTCCACTTAATGTTTTTCCAACTCGCTCTTAAGTGGAAGTTTTACCTTATTTATTTTAGTTTTAATTTGTACTTTCTATGTATGTGTTTAATATTGAGGGTTAAACTTACTCCTTTTTATATTAGATACTCTAAGAATATATTTATTTAGATTCTCTTTCCAAAGCCTAAGTTAGAATTCTCTCAAACTCAAAATATAACTTAGAAAATATAACACACGAATATGCAATTATAGCCATAATAATTTACTCTATTTAATTCCATGCAAATTCCTCATATAAGTCAGCCATTTTAACATAACTCATTTTAACCTAACCTAGCCTAACCTACCGTAACATAACCTATCCTAATCTAGCATATCCTAACTTAACCTACCCCAGCCTAGCCTAACCGATAGCCTACCCTTGCCTAGCCTAACCAAGCCATGCCTAGCCTACCCTACCTTACCCTAACCAAGCCGAGCATAACCTAGCCTATCCTAGCCTAACCTAGCCATGCCTAGCCATGGCTAACCTACCCTAACCTAGCAAAACCTAACCTAGCCTAACCTATCGTAGCCTAGCCCAGATTAACCTAGCCATGTCTAACATAACCTAACCTAGCCTACTCTAGCCTAGCTTGGCCTAACCTAGCCTTGCCAAGCCTAACCTAGCCTTTGCAAACATATCCTAAGGTTTCTTAACCTAGCTTTGCCTAAGATAGCCTGACCTAACCTAACCTAATGAAAACCTAACCTAACCTAACCTAACCTAGCCTAGCCTAACCTAGCCTAACCTTTCCTAACCTAACCTTCCTTATCCTAGCCTAACCTAACCTACACTAGCCTAACTTAACCTAGCCTTGCCTAACTTAGCCAAACCTAGCCTAGCCTAACCTAACATATCTTCTCCTACCCTAGCCTAGCCTAGCCTGACCTAACCTAGCATCTCCTAGCCTAGCCTAGCCTAGCCTAACCTATCCAAGACTATCATAATATAGCCTGACCTAGGCTAGCCATGACCGACCATGCATAGCCTACCCTAACCTAGCCTAACCTAACCTAACCAAGCCTAACCTAGCCGAGCCTACCCTAAGATAGCCATGAATAAACTAGACTAACCTAGCCTAAAATATCCTAACCTAACCTATCCTAACATAGCCTACACTATCTTACACTAGCCTAGCCTAGCCTCGCCTAGCCTAACCTATCCTAACATAGCCTACACTATCTTACACTAGCCTAACCTAGCCTCGCCCGCAACCTATCCTAACATAGCCTAGCCTAACCTAACCTAACCTAACCTAACCTAGCCTTACCTAAACTAATGTAGCCTAACCCAGCCTAACCTAGCTTAACCTAACCTAGCCTAACCTAGCCTAACCTAACCTAACCTATCCTAACCTAACCTAGACTAACCTAGCCTAGCCTAGCCTAGGCTAACCTCACCTAGCCTAGCCTAGCCTCGACTAACCTAGCCTTGCCTAGACTAGCCTAGCCTAGGCTTGCCTAGCCTAGCGTAACCTTGGCTAACCTAGCTTTGCCTAGCCTAGCCTAGCTTAACCTAACCTCGCCTAGCCTAGCCTAGCCTAGCTTAGCCTAACCTCGCCTAGCCTAGCCTAGCCCAGCATTGCCTAGCCTAACCTAGCCTAACCTAGCATAACCTACTGTAACCTACCCTACCCTACCCTACCCTACCCAACCCTACCCATACACTACCCTAGCCTAACATAGCCTAGCGTAACCTAACATAACCTAACCTAACCTAGCTTAACCTAATCTAACCTAGCCTAACCTAGCCTAGCCTCACCCAACATTGCCCAACCTAACCTAACCTATCCTAGTCTAGCCTAACCTTACCTAGCCTAGCCTAGCCCAACCTAACAGAGCCTAGCATAGCCCACCCTAGCGTAGCCCATCCTAGACCATCCTATCCTAGCCTAGCCTAGGATAGCCTAGCCTAGCCTAGCCTAACCTACCTTCCCCTACCCTACCCTACCCTATCTTAGCCTACTCTAGCCTAGCCTAGGGTAGCCTACCCTAGACTACCCTACCCTAGCCTAACCTAGCCTAGCCTAACCTAACCTAAGATCCCCTAACCTACCCTACCCTACTCTACCTTACACTAGCCTAGCCTAGCGTAGCCTAGCCTACCCTAACCTACCCTACCCTACCATACCCTATGCTAGCCTAGCCTACACTAACCTGGCCCACCATAGCCTAGCCTAGCATAGCCTAACCTACCCTAATGTAGCCTACCCTAGCCTATCCTAGCCTAATCTACCCTTACCTACCCTACCCTACCCTATCTTACCCTATCCTAGCCTAACCTACCCTAATCTATCCTACCCTACGCTAGCCTACCCTACCCTACCCTAGCCTAACCTATCCTACACTAGCCTACCGTAGCCTTGCCTAACCTACCATACCCAGCATAGCCTAACCTACCCTAATGTACCCTACCCTAGCCTATCCTAGCCTAATCTACCCTTACCTACCCTACCCTACCCTATCTTACCCTATCCTAGCCTAACCTACCCTAATCTATCCTACCCTACGCTAGCCTACCCTACCCTACCCTAGCCTAACCTATCCTACACTAGCCTACCGTAGCCTTGCCTAACCTACCATACCCTAGCGTAGTCTAGCCCAGCCTAACCCTAACCTAACCTATCGTAACCTAACCTAACCTAACCTATACTATCCTAACCTAACCTAACCTATCCTAACCTACTTAGCCTAGCCTAACCTAGCTTAGCCTAGCCTAGTCTAGCCTAAGCTAGCCTAGCCTAGCCTAATGTAGTCTAACCTAACCTAAACTAACCTAAACTAACCTACCTAGCCTAGCCTAGACTAGCCTAGCCAAGCCTAGCCTAACTTATTGATGCAGGCAGGGCCTGCAATACCCCAGAATCTTTCACTCTGTGCATATATAAATGCATCATCATAACCGCCCAATAAAATTTCAATCTAGGAAAATTTTCACCCAAAACTTCTTTCATGAATGAAAGGCTACACAATCAAAATTTCCATACATGTAAACCAAACCTCAAATGGCATTTAAGAACAAAATCATATCCTCAACTTCATTAACATTTACTTATTTAAGGTTCCTCTTCACTCATAGAATGGCCACT
The DNA here is from genome assembly GCA_034641835.2 of Pinus albicaulis. Taxonomy (NCBI): domain Eukaryota; kingdom Viridiplantae; phylum Streptophyta; class Pinopsida; order Pinales; family Pinaceae; genus Pinus; species Pinus albicaulis. The sequence continues at coordinate 1,405,613,232 of CM076579.1, read as the reverse complement.
CTCTTTTATCATATGTAACTAATATTCCATCAATCCAATTATATATCTAGTCCTTCGTTAGATATTTAGGAATGGTTTTATTTTACACAGTTTTGATTGTGGTCGCACTTCAATGGTTCATTACTACACCCTATGAAAACTCAACCAGTCTTGACATTATTCAATTCATGCATTTATATCTCACATACCTCATTGTTACAGTACCTTCGCTTTCTGTTCCAACTCCTTGGTCTTCCATTCATTGTTTGCCATTTCTGTATTAAATGTTATAATTCCAATCTGCGCTTTCATACTATGCTCAAATCCTTTGCTATGGCAGTTACATATAGTTTAGATTTATTCAAAAAGCCGAAGAATATTAAACCGCACCCCCAACTCAGCATTGAACGCTGCCACATTTCGACTTCTTTCCATTAACGCCTTCAATTTCTGGACTATACAATGCGGTTTTTAATGAATTATATTTCATATTCATAACGCAATTCAAAATCAATTCATAACTTACCTTTGCAGACTTTTAAAGTGACGGACCTGAATAATTACCAAGTCGAATTTACTTCTACGCACCTGTTCCATTCCAGCGTGCCAACTGTTCTGTGTTTTCATGCTTTACTGGTTGACTCTGTCACCCATAGCGCTTTCACTCCTCCACGAACATGCAATGAGATGATTTCAACTTATATCGAATTATCAATTCGGATTGTAATGCCAGATAATGAACATTCATATCGCTTGTGGCCTTATAAACACCCTGGCAATTCATTTGCATTTTTAACGCTTACAATATCAAATCGATACAGAATTTTTCGAACAGCGCCATGCTATTTCACATGGATCACCTGCAAAGTGATCTAAGTTCAAACTAAAGCCACTGGTCTTTGCTAATCATAGCCATAACATTAACATACCTCAGAATGAATCAATGATTCCTCTGCGTCCTTGGGAATTCACTCCAAATTCAGAATCTTTTTTATGCCTGAATGCCCTTCTCTGCTACAACTGTCCAGCTCCTTATCTGTGCATCATGCTACAACGCTGCAATCTAACTCTTATAATCTGTGCATTATACAGTGAGCTTGTGTGGATGTGATTGCCGAGTTCAATCCAACTTTCATCCATGTGTTGTTTATTAATTGACTATAGGCTCATTAACAACGTTACAACATAATCGAACAGCCCAGAACATTTTACAATTCACTTATCATAATTTCAATGCTTTCTCTGCGTTAAGATTGGATACATCACTGCACAAATTGACTGTGCAATTTACCACACTATTCAAACTATCTTCACATTTATGAAATCACAACAAATCAAAACTGTAATTAATTGAATTCAAAACCGAGTTTTGAAACACAGTTCTGCGCCTCCTGCATTCAATTCCCAAATTTTTTTACTGTGCTATAGATCAACCAACAGTGCTGGATCAAAACATTGAACTCATTGATTCTGTGCGTTGAACCCTTGACACTAATTAACATCGATTTAAACAAATCGAACCACTTCACATTACCACCGCAGTTAAATCCCATATTCTCATAATTTAGCACATAAAGAGTTTCATCAAAATTTTATGAAGCAAACAGAATACCCAATAATCTCAGAAATATAGAAGTATCGAACCTTCACACATCCAATCACATAAATTAGATTCCATAGAAACTCAATAATGGAATAACTGCAGAAAATCAAATACTGTATTAAAACACACACTACTTACATAAACCCTCCTACTTTGGCCTGTTTCCAGATCATTTGGCCCTTTACAAGTCACCCGAAGGCTCTCAAGGAGAAACCCTTGCTCACTTCTCACACTCACTCACAATCTCCCCCATGCCTTTGAGGCTTGATGAACTTATACAATTTTTAAAAATGATCTAATTTAATGCTCAATCCCCTTAATATCTCAATATCACTAAAATATCTCAACAAATCCTATTATCTAAAATCTTATCCCCTTATATCCTTAACTAACCAATTCTCTCATATCCTTTTAATTCAAAATCCTCACTTCCTCCTATTTTATTTAAAATAACAAATTAATTAATAAAATATTAAAAATTGTCACACCCCCTTTTCTAACATATTTACAAATAAAAAAAATGCCCTTGATGCTCCTGCATCACTTATATTAGCCTAAACTATCCTAGCCTAATCAATCTCATCCTAACCTAACCTAGCCTATCTTATCCTATCTTAACCTAGCCTAGCCTAATCTATCCTATCTTATCCTATCATATCCTAACCTGACCTAGCCTAACCTAACCTAGCCTAGCCTAGCCTAGCCTAGCCTAACCTAACCTAACCTAGCCTAACCTATCTTATCCTAACCTAGCCTAACCTAGCCTATCTTATCGTGGCCCACCCTAGACTAGTCTAATCTATCCTACCCTACCCTAACCTACCCTACCCTATTCTAGCCTATCTTATCCTTGCCTATCCTATCCTAACCTAACCTAACCTAACCTAACATAGCCTAGCCTAACCCAGCCTAACCTAAGCTAACATAGGCTACCCTAGCCTAACCTAACCTAACCTAACCTAGCCTAGCCTAACATACCCTAGCCTAACATAGTGTACTCTTACCTAGCCTAGCTTAACATAGTATAACCTATCCTAGCCTATCCTAAGATACCCTAACCTACCCTATCTTGACCTAACCTAGCCTAACCTTGTCTATCCTACGTTATAGTAGCCTAACCTACATTCCCTTAGCCTATCCTATCTTAACATAGCCTCCCCTAGCCTAGCTTAACCTACCCTAGTCTAACCTAGCCTACTCTAGCCTACCCTAGCATAGACTAGCCTAACCTACTCTAACCTAGGCTATCCTAGTCTAGTCTACCCTATCCTAAGCTACTCTTGCCTATTCTAGGCTAACCTAGCCTACTCTAGCTTAACTTAGTCTATCCTTTAGTAGCTTAGGTTAGGCTACTCAAGCTTATGGTACTTTACTCTATATTAGAATATTAATGAAGAAATCATTCAAAAAATAAATAAATTAAAATCTATTAATAAAGTTTAAATATAAGAAAAAATCTTTAAAATAATTTAAATATATGAAAATACAATTTAAAATACATTGAATTTAACCAAAGTAATAATGTGAAAATAAAATCTAATATAAATTATAAGACATAAATGAAAAACATATTTGTAAATCATAAAAACATAATTGAAAATCATTTTAAGAAATCCAATAATCTCATTTAAATCAAGTAATCTCATAGAGTAAGCAATTAAAAGAAGGCCCAAACCCTATCAATCAAATCTTTTAATAATATGGTTAATTGTACAATTAATCTCATAAAACTATACATCAATGGAAAAAAAAAGAATAGAGATCATGTTTGTGTGCTACCAGAATTCTTAGGAATTGATCATAAAATAATGCAATATAAATGAATATTTCGCACTTGGAAGAAATCCAAAAATGGCACCCTACTAGAAAACGAATCGAAACAAAGAAAAAAAATCAAATCAGAGAGCCAGAGAGAACCTCATAAATTGATTTGCATCGGTGGAAGCAGCGCAGCTCGATGTCGATGTCGCGTATGAAAGGCATATACCGTCGATACTTTGCCTCCGCAAATTCCCAATGCAAGCATCACCGCCTGCATTCCACAGGAGTAATGGAACATGGGGACTTCGAGCGCCGCTCTCCATTCGTCCAGATTATTTCTGGTGGATTCTTTGTGACAATAGTGAAAGCATATTGCTCCTCCATATTACACACATCCATATCCCACACATCCATAAGAGATTTGATTTGATAGATCTAACAAAGAAATATCTAAATTATAAACAAGAAATTTGAGACAAAGAGATTACAACTGGTTGAAATGAATTAAAAAGAAACTATGGCTAGCCCAGGAAACCATAAAGAAAATGGAATAATAAAACTAAGATGAATAAACTGGGTTTGGTTTAAACACCGAAAATAGAGTTCTAATAAAAAAAATAGGTGCTATTACTAACACCTTATTAATCCAAAAATTATAAAACCACTTGAAAATGAAGAAAAGGGTTTACTTCAAGAAATACAAAATGAAGAGGCAGAAACTTACCTTTCTTGTCTGGCAGGAACTAGGTTTTTTTAGGGCCTTATTTCCTTCCAATGATCCAATTTGTTGTAATCTTATCTTGTCGTGGGAGACCCTGCGTATTGAATTGGACAGACATCCGCTTAAAATAAAGCAATTAAAAGAAGGCGCAAACCTTATCCTGATTAAAAGAAGGTGCAAACCCTATCAATCGAATCTTTTAATAATATGATTAATCTGAAAATTAATCTCATAAAACTATACACTAATGGAAACAAGAATAGAGATCATGTTTGTGTGCTACCATATCTCTTAGAAATTGATCATAAAAATATGCAATATAAATGAATATTTCACACCTCCGAGAAATCGAAAAATGGCACGTACTAGAAAACGAATCGAATCAGAGAGCCAGAGAGAACTTCGTAAATAGATTTGCACCGGTGGAGGCAGCTCGATGTCGGCCTCACTTAGGAAAGGTATATACAGTCGATACTTCGCCTCCGCAAATCCCCGCGCTACATTCCACAGGAGTAATGGAACATGGGGACTTATGGTGGATTCTTTGTGACAACAGTGAAAGCATACTACTCCTCCATATTGCACGCATCCATAAGATGATTAGATTGATGTGGTGAGTGCCAATGGCTAGATCCTCCTCCCAGCACCGAAGGGCATCATCTTAAGTCTATTCATTCTCGTAATGTCAACGTCCTTCTCCTACTCTAGGAAGCGCTGCGGTCAAAACTCCCCAACTTCTCTCCTAAGAACTCCCCATCCCCACACTGTAGAACTCCACGTTGGCCTTCGCCGGGATGTAGTCACAGTGTGACACGAAACATTTGCAGGCTCTCCTTCACCAAGTAGGGGAGGATCCATTCGCACGGTCTCCTTCACCAAGTCGTTTAAAAAAAACAGTATTTTTGTGTCCAGCTTTGCAGAGGAGAATCAAAAGTAATTTAACTTGTTAACATCATAATCAAAATCCTTATCATATAACTTTGCCTCGCAGCTTTTTTAATCAACGGCTAATTTGTGAGTGGCTGTGCCATGTCCTCCCTAGCCGTTTGATTTCTAGCCATTTTTAGGGATAGCATCACATCATACAAGCCAAAGAAAGGTAAAGTAATGGCTTGGCTTCTACCCATTTGGTAACATAATCAGTGCAAACTAATATATATTTCTTTTGTCTTGATGGAGGACTAATAGGTCCTACAAAATCCAAAGCCCATTTTTCAAAAGGTTCAATATGTACCTGAGGCTGCAATGGCATCTCACCTGAAGGAGAAGGTTTCCCTACCCTTGGGACACTAAAACAAGTAAAAATATCCTGAAACAGAAAATTAACTACAGATGTTTCAGTAGCAGAAAGTAATGGCTTGGCTTCTACCCATTTGGTAACATAATCAGTGCAAACTAATATATATTTCTTTTGTCTTGATGGAGGACTAATAGGTCCTACAAAATCCAAAGCCCATTTTTCAAAAGGTTCAATATGTACCTGAGGTTGTAATGGCATCTCACCTAAAGGAGAAGGTTTCCCTACCCTTTGGAAACTGTCACACCTTTTGACATACTCTTTAGCATCTTTAAACAAGGATGGCCAATAATATCCTAAATTAAGGATCTTATAGGCTGTCCTCTTATCTGCACAGTGTCCGCCACAAGGTTCATCATGACATGCCTTGAGCAACTTCGCATCTCATCTCCCAACACATCTCCTAATGATAAAATCCTGACCTCGTCTTGTACAACTCATTAGCAACCCATGAATATTTTGCATCACACATAAATGATTTTCTTTTTGGTTCTGCATTCATTATTGAAGGAAATTTTCCGAAATCCAAATAATTAGCAATGTCAAGAAACCAAGGAGTTTGGGTAGAAATTGTAAAAAGATATTCATCAGGAAATTGATCTTCAACTGGAGTGTCATCTTTGATGTTTTGGAGTCTAGATAGGAAATCAGCTACTGTGTTTTGTTTTCTAGGCCTATCTAGAATGGTAATGTTGAATTCTTGTAAAAGAAATAACCATCTTATGACTCTGCCATTAGTAATTGATTTATTAATTATATATCTAATTGCAGAGTGATCTGTGTGAACAAAAGTTTCATAGCCTGTTATATAGTGTCTGAATTTGTTTATGGCATGAACAACAGCCTAAAAACTCTTTTCAAGGATAAAGATAGTTTAACTTAGAGCCAATTTACTTAGATAGTAGATGGCATAAGGAATCAAGTCTTTTTGTCCCAATACTGCTCCTAGAGCTGTATCTGAGGCATCTATTGAAATATGAAAAGGTAACTTCCAGCTAGGTCCCCTTAAAATAGGTGCTTCAGAGATTTTTGTTTTTAGGGTCTCAAAGGCTAACTGGCAATCAGGATTCCACTTGAATTCACAGTCTTTGGTAAGTAATTTGAAAAGTGGAGATGTTATCTTGGTGAAGTTTTCTATAAACTTTCGATAATATCCTGTAAATCCAAGAAAACTCCTAACATCTTTTTGACAACTTGGAATAGATAAGTTAAAGATGACTTCAAATTTTGACTCATCAACTCTAATCCCATCCCCTGAAATGTAATGCCCCAAAACAATTCATTCAGTAAACATCATAAAACACTTCTCATGACTAAGTGAAAGATTTGCTTCTTGACATATCATTAAAACTTTTTCCAAGTTTGCTAAGGCTTCTTCAAATGTGTTTCCATAAACTGTGAAATCATCCATATATATCTCTACACAATCATGTATTAGATCTGAAAAGATTCCTAGTACTTCCCTTTGAAATGTTGCAGGTGCATTGCATAATCCAAATTGCAATACTCGGTAAGCATAGGTACCCCAAGGACAGGTAAATGTGATTTTGTGTTGATCTTCAAGTGCTACTTGAATTTGGTTATAACCACTAAATCCATCTAAGAATGAGAAGTACTTTTTGCCAACTAAGATATCTAACACTTGATCTATGAAAGGTAAAGGAAAATTATCTTTAAGAGTAGCTTTGTTTAATTCCCGGTAGTCAACACATACCCTCCATTTACCATTTTCTTTGGCACAATTACCAAAGGAGAAACCCATTGACTATCTGAAATGGCATAGATAAAGTTGATATTTAACAATTTTTGCAATTCTTTCATAACAATCTCCCTAATATTTGGATTCATCTGTCTTTGAGGTTGTCTGATTGGTTTACAATTTTCCTCTATGTAGATGTGATGAGTGCAAGTCCTAGGGCTTATCCCTTTCATATCAGTGTACTCCCATGCATATGCAGAAGAATGTCTCTATAATATCTTGACTAGCTCTTCTTGTTGAGATTCTTCTAGGTTCTTGTTTATGTTTAAAGTTTTGCCTGGAAATATCTCAATTGTAGAGCTGCCAAATTTATCCATGGAATAAAGAGACATCTGTCTTGATGATAAAAACTCAATGTTGGATTCTTCTTGAAATTGTTCATGTTTATATTCTAAAGAGGATTCAAAGTTTTCTAAGGTATTCAGAATTTGACTGTCTTCACTAATTTCTGAAATTGTGAAGAGAGGTTGTAAGTCTTCTTCATCCTCTATCCATTGAGTATCATCTAGTTCTGTAATTGTCTTTGCTGGAGGATACAAAGTAAATTTCTTAGTTGAACTACCATCAGAGATGTACATATCACCGGATCTACAACTAATGAAAGCATCAGCTGTAGCTAACCAAGGTCTTCCCAATATAATAGGATGTCCTCCTAGATTATTCTTAGGAGTTAGGATCATAAAATCCACAGGGTACTCCCAAGAATCTAGGGACACTGGAATGTCTTCTATTACCCCATCAGGTTTGATCACAGATCTATCTGCTAATTGTAATAATGTGGGTGTACAAAGAAGATTAGGAAGTTTCAGTTTATCCATGATTTGTCTACTCATGATATTGATTGCTGCTCCTAAATCAATGAATGTGTTTTGGATCTCGATTCCATTGATGTGAATTTTAACAATTGGATTTCCTGGGTCTAGATACTTTGGAATAGAAATCTTACCCATTATGATATTTGCTATTTTTCCTGCCAGTTGAATTCTCTTTGTCTCTCTTATTCTTTTTCTTGTTTTCTTCATGCTCAACTCCTTTATTGTTTTTGCTAAAATTGGAATTTCCTTAATAGCTTGTAATAATGGGATCTTAATACAAACATTTCTCAGCTCATCTAGTAAATCATAATTAGGCACCATAATTTGTTTTTCTACACCTCTATCAATTTGCAATCTCTCTGGAAAGGGAGGTGTAGATGTGGATGTTGATGGCTGCTCTAATACAGGAGTTGAAATTATTGGTTCTTTTTGTTTTGATTTTTCAATATTTGGGTCCTGAAAAGATGTGTCTTCTTCAAAACTTTTATTTTCCTGTAGAGAATCTTCCTCAGAGTTGTCTTGTTCTTGTATGATCAGAGAAGGTTTCCTCTTTTCAAGTATTCTTCCAGACCTAAGTTGAACATCACTAAGGTCTAGAGGAGTAATCAAATAAGTTGGAAACTGCTGGCCTTCTATCATGTATGTGTTCTAAAGATTTTTATTATTGGGGTTTGGTATAGGTTGGGTAGGAAACTGATTTGATTTCTGAGGAAATGGTAATGGAAGTGGTTGATTTTGATGTTGTAGATTTGATGATTTGGTTGAGGATTTTGTTGAGAATTTTGTTGAGGAGAGAAATGTGGATATGGTGGATAGGGTGGTGGATATTGATAGTACTGGGAATATCTTCCATAAGGATTTTGTGCTCCTTGTGCCCAAGTTTGAGATTGATTTTGATGTTGGGACCAAGGTTGCTGCCAAGAATTCCAATTTGGTGGAGGTTGATTATACATTTGGTCATGGAATCCTTGTGTTTGAGATGCTTGCCAAAGTCTTCTATAGACAAAATTGAAAGATTCTGTGGGATTTGTAGAAGTTTCCTCTTGAAAAACAGCTTTAATACCAAGGAGTGAAGGACAACTCTTGGTCTCATGTTTCTCTGAACAAATTACACAAGTCTCTACAAATTTTGCATCTAAAGGACACTCTCTCAAGGCATGCTTCTTTCTACATCTGGGACAAAAGATTGCTAAGGCATCAGATTCAGCTTTTTTCTTGTTTTGTAGTTTAAGGGTGTCTATTTGCTCACTAAGACTCCATAAAATGTCAGATTTGAATTCATCAAGCATATGTTCTATTTCTGCCCTACTTACTGTCCCAGAAGCAGAGACTTACTTGCCCTTGCAAGAGAAGGGTGTCTTGGTCCTTTTACTGTTTTGGATTTTCCTTTTGAAAGATTGATACATAATTAAGCTATTTCAGGTAATGTAAGCTGAGATATATCCCCTTTTCCCATCATATTAAGGATATCTAACCATTCATCCCTAATTGTCTTCAACAAGAGAGCTTTCAAACTGTCTTGGTCCAGGTTTTCCATTTTTGCTCTTTTGATGTTGTAATTAAATCTCTCCAACAAGTCTTCCAAATTTTTATCTTATTTTTGTAACATCTTAAACACTTCCTCCTTATGATTGACTGGCATACAGTAATCCAAATACCTCTCTAGAAATGCTTGTTTCATGTCTTCCCATGTCCTAATAGAACTATTGATCAAACTCATAAACCACTTCAATGCTGCTCCTTTCAATGTTGAAGGAAATAGTTTAAATTTTTGAGCATCTTGTAAGTAGTCATAGGTTCTACATAGGACTTCTAATTCAAATAGGAAGGTTTCAGGATCTTCAGTTTTAAGTCCATAAAAGTTTGGAAGGACAGAGGGTGAAATTTTTTTCATTGTTGTGTTGGTTTCTTCATTTACTATAGGAAACCAAAAAGAGCTTCCCATTTCTCTTCTACCTCTTCCTCTACCTTCTTCTCCTTCTGCATTTCTACCTCCTTCTCCTCTACCTCTACCTCTACCCTCTCCATTAAAGACTCCTCCTCCCCCCTCTTCTGCCATAGTTGATTCTTCTGCGGAAGTAGAAAAGTTTGTGTTTCTGATAGGGATTCTTGAATCTTTTTTTAAGACAGGTTCAGTAGATGAAGTGGAAGGTGTTTCTAATGGAATGTTTGATCTTAAGTCCTCTGGAGGTCTAGGATCAGTGGAGGATGGAATATGGGTTTGAGTTGAAGGTGTACCGACTCTTGATCTTGATGAAACAAGTGGTATTCTAAGAATTGAGCTTCTGCCTCTTATGAATCTACCCCTCGAGTCTCTTTCTCTACGCATGTCATTGTTTTTGGGAGTTAAGAAACAAGGCTAACTAGTTACACTTCCCCGGCAACAACGCCAAAATGTTTGTGCTCAACTTAGTGTTCCTAAATTGAGTTCATTAATTGTCAACCAGGGCTAGTAAACTGTTGAAGTGTGGTGCACTATATGTGCCTAGGAGTCTGTTTCTTACTACGTTGTGTTTAGTATTTTCTAATGTTTTTGGTTTTATGATTTTATGTTAAAAAGGAAAAGAACCAAATGTTGGTAAAAAGAAGTGGATGGTTAAACTAAAACAGAGAAAAACCTATTCTAGACTGTGTAAGACCCTAAAGAACAGAAAATGCAAAGCTTGATAATGACTCCCAAATCACAACATGAATTCAGTAACTCAGAGCATGAACTTATCCAATTCAGTCATTAGAGATGTGTTGGAATAGCTTGGGAAAAGGACAAGTGTAGTGCAAATGAGGTTCTCCTAAGTTAAAAAATTATCTTACAATATTACAAAGAATCTCATCCATGACTAGAGGTTTATTGGAACACAATTTGGAAAAGATTACTTGTAGCACAATAAGATTTCTACTCTGAATTAACTTGCAATGCTAAGATTAATCTATTCTGCAGCTTCAGCTTGTCACCACTAAGTCTTGTTCACAAGTTAAAGATTCTCTAGAATAATTTTAGGAAAAAGGCTTATTTGTGAAATGGCAAAAGATTGCAGAACAATCAAGGCCTTGAGCTAGTATCACTAGTTCCTGTCCATATAATGATACATTAATAGAAAGTCAAGGCAAGAGTAGTTTATAAGCAAAGAAAGTCGTGAAGTCTAAATTTGAAAATTAATGCTACTTAAAGAACAACAGTTAACACTGGACTAAAATGCAACTGATCAAACTTAAAACAAAGTGACCAAAACTAACTAAGTTCCCTTTAACCTATCTTGAAATACCGTAAACTAGAGTTGAACTAAAAAAATGCCACTAATCTAACTTGAAGTACGATGAACAGAGTTATACTAGAGTGCCATTATCAAACTTGAAATATAGTGACAGATTTAAACTAAAATGACATCTACCTCCGGAGTATTAGCTGAGCTAAAATGCAACTAATTCTATGAAATACTACAGCCCTACTTTGTTCGATATGAGTAATGTTTTGGAATAGCTTGTAAAACAAGTCTGGCTGTGTAATTCAATGCATAAGACATAAAACATAAGGTTCAACAAAACGCAATAAACTCTAACACACCACCACAGCTATGTTTCATCCGAAGTTAGTGATATTTTGGGAGAGATTAAGAGGAACAGGACTAGCTGTAACAACTAATGTGATTGAACATGAAAGCATAAAATTCAAAGAAATGCAACTATCTCCTACAATACTACGGTTCTGCCTCATTCCATATTAGTAGTCTTTTGGAAGATTTCGTGAGAACAAGACTAATCTGTAGCATACAATTCAAAATGAATATAAAAATACGAAATTCAGAAAATTGCTAAACTAGGAATGCAGTTACTTATCTAAATCGTATAAACAAGGCTGCTCAAGTAGCAGAAGCCCTCTACCACCGGAGTAGCACACAATATCTACTTCAAGATTGACTCAGCGCTTTCAATGAAATGATGCTTTTTCCATTAAAAGAGAAATTACTTCAAAACAGAGTATTTCAGATTCTAAGATCTACCAGCCAAAAGCAAAATCTAACCAAAATCTAACCAGCCTGTCTCTCGGTTTCCCGAGCCATATTTATAACCAAATTACATAACTGTCTCTGAGATAACATAGGGATAAATGTCTTTCCATATTAAAATCGAACTAGAACTCTAATGGTGGTCTCGTAATATGATTAAGGACATCTGGACTGTCCTTGTCCTATTAGGAGTCTATCTCCTAGTTTGAGTTCCCACGTGCATAACCACCTACAGAATTCCGTTCAAACTTCGTGGAGAGCAACAAATGATGAGGGAATGATGTGGAATACGACCATATGTGCTTTTCTCTGAGATGACACCTGGAACCTGTGTAGACATGAAAACAGCTGCAGAATCGGCAACTAGCTACAGAATGCAGACATTATGTAGCTAGGTGTAGTCAAAAAGTACTACAACAACGAAATCATGAAAACATAGCAAGTTAGTTATTATATACATTCTTAAAGCAATTTTAACTAATATTATTGATCATTTAAGCCTGAAATTAATAATGGACAAAAGAAATGAAGTGGAATGTGGTGGAAGAGAATAACATCTTTGGAGCTCAATAGAAGGATTAAACAACAATGATATCAGGCAGGAGGTGGACTGGATCACGGACCCGGGAACTCCAACCACTCGAGCTACCCAATTTCTAAGAACTCAGGCGGTGGCTTGGCACATGAAAGCAATGCTCGTCAAGGCCCTCAGTGGGCAAGGGGCAATCGTTAAGGAAGCCTACCAAGCAAACTCCCTAGCCTCATCCAAGAACTCTGCTCGACTGGATAAGTTGGAAATCTCCATCAACTTGCTTACGGAGGAAATGAAAATGCTTACTAGACGCTTGGAAGGTTTATCTGGCTCTTTGTGCTATGTGTTGAACGTCTCAATTGAGCTCCCGAATGATAGCTTCAAAACTACCAACCATCATAAGGCGCCACAGGCCTCGTCATGTGCCAAAAGAAGGAGATGAAGTGGGTCCGGGTGAAACAGCAAGCCCTTGTGCAGCGTAATGTTTTCTTATCGAGTCCTGATGGGTAGTCTTTTACTGCTAGTCCCCTTCTTTCTCTGTTGTCTTTATTGTTTCTATGTCGGTATTATGTTCGGCTCAGTAGGCTTTTATACGGCCTCTAGTTTAATATCTGCTTTCTCATGGCCCAGCGTCCCTGCGTGGTCGGCCAGTTTATTTTGTAAGGTTTTGTTGGATTCCAGTCGTGTCAAGTCAGGCTGTCATCTGCTCTGCTTTTGTTTTGAAATACTCCTGGCTCCAGCAATTTTGTTTGTGGGTTTTTTCTCTGAGGGCATGCACTTTTTCTTGCCTTCTAGTACTAGCAGCCCCTTTTGTAACCATATGTATCATTTTGTGATCTAATATATCAGTTAATTTACACAAAAAAAAAACAAAATTTTTGGCACAATACACAATATTGAAAAAAGCAAGCCTCCCAGACATTCATGGTTTTAATGAAAAACTTATGGTTCAGACAAATTATGACAAGAAGATCAGAGCACATGCTAAAGAAAAGGTAAATAAGCTTCTGCCACAAGGTTCCCCAACTGGCAAAGTTATCTTGGAGTATTTTGAGAACTTATCTTTTCTACAAAATGAGATTAAACATATCTTCATTGTCAAGCCAAACTTTGCAAAGTACACTGATGTTGATGAAAGTTACCGAAAGTTGGAAAGTATAAAAATACCAAGTGATCAGCAATGGCAGGAATTCACAGATTTGTTATAACAACATTGGAGCAGAACAACAGAAAATTGATTGTTTTTACCACAGTGAGAATTTTATTTTTACAGCTGTTAAACGGGTAAATATTGCAGTGAAAGTGTATCAGATTAATCAGCAAAGTCAAAGAGTATCCAAAAAGAAAATCAATCAGAAATTTTTACTATTGTAATTTTCCTATCTTACATTAGTGAAAGTAATAAGGAAGCAGCATAAGAGAGTATCAAGAGAAAAAAAAACTGAGTTAAAGGATGAAAAGTGCAAGAGTATCAGTCAAGCAATCCATAAACAAATATCTTCCATATATGCCAACAAGCATAAACAACAATGCAACAATCAATTTTGATTAGAAAAATTAGTTCTATTTTTTCTAGATAAGAGGGTAGCTTGCTAAGTTGTTGAGCAGCTGGCCCTCTTAGTGTGTTAAAGATATTTTATTTTCCTAGAGTTATTCGTAGACTTCTCTAAGATATTTTGCAATAAACATATTGTATAAATACTTCAGTTTATGAAGTGTTTAGTGTGGAATAAAATTGCTGAGATTATTATAGATATTTTTGTTGGTGCTTTGGAGGTTCTTATGTTGATTATATAGCAGCAAACTGGACAATTGCCAACTGGACTTCATAACTCAGGACTCATGCGATAAGCTAATGAGTAAAGTGATTTCTTACTGTCATTGTTTCCTCTTTTGAAGTTTCATTAAATTTCATATATGTGTTCAAATCTAAATGATTAAGTAGGAATATTATTTGAGGATAAGTGTAAAAAACTCCCTGTCTTAACTACTTGATCATTTCCATGTTTTCTGCTGATTTCCAGACTTAGGAATTCTTAATTGCTCCTAGTCCCGTTTGACCCCTGCCTCCTTCCTCTTGTTCCGAATCAAAGGATCCTTCACTGCCCTTTATCCCGAAAGCAAGCCATTCCATCAAAACAAACTATTCAAGTCTCTGAGGGTTATCTACCTTGCCCTAAGTACATTAGCATCCTTTTGGCCTTGCCTTCCAGTGTTGCTTGCTACATCTTGACTCCATAGCCCAATGGACTAGTAGATCCCTCTTAATTTGCCTCCAAGTAATCTTATTTCCCACCAAACTTTTCAAAAAAAAACCAAGTGCCCAATCATAACTAGCCTAAAATATTTAACAAAAAACAAAGTTAAATCATAAAGAGAGAGCCCTCTCTGAAATTTAGGAAGGCTAGATCCTAGATTTCCAATGTAGGTTTGTGGTTACCCCTAGTTTTCTTAAAACTGAAAAAATCCAAAGATCCCACAATCTTTAGAAATTACTAGGGTGATAACACGCGGCAAGGAAAGGTAACTGCGGATTAAAAGGCATAGCAGGCCCTCGATAAGGACCTGTACCCATATTCCACCCTGGTTGAGTATAACTCTGCCCCCACTAGTTCTGTCCCGAAGGATTCAAACCATAAGGGGTATAAGCCAGATAAGTCGGGTGATATGGCAGTTGAGAACCATGGTACGAGGGTTGAAAACTGGGATACTGAATTTGACTATACGTGGGTCCCGATTGAGCAACATATAGATTTTGCTGCGGAGTATAAGTGTAGCCTAGTTTTTGAGGGTTATAAGGGGGACCTTGAGGCGGGTTGTAAACCGGCCGATATTGACCTTGAGGAAAATAAACGCCTTGGGGTCGAACAGGCTGCTGATAAGTGGGCCCCTGCTCAGTTGGATACATCGGGTGCAACAGTTGATTTGGCTGCGGCATAGAGTAGGACGAAGGCTGAGCAGGGTAAACAAACTGTGAAGGTTGACCCGGCTGAATAGGTTGACCTGACAGAGGAGGTCCACCAGGTTGCCCTTGTGGCGCAGGTTGGCCTAATGACTGAGGTGGGCCAGGTTGTACCTGATATCCAGGTTTTGGACCAATCGAAAGATACGGTTGTTGAGGTTGCATCATAGGTTGAGATGGATGGATCTTCCCCCCAGGACCATATGAAGGTCCGGGTTGAAACCCCGATGGCCCCACTAGTGCTTGGGGCTGCCCAGGCTGGATCATAGGCTGAGATTGTAAAGGTTGACCTAGAGGATTGTAAGGCTGCCCTTGAGGGCCATAAAACAATCCCTGTTGGACTGAAGGTTGACCCTGTAAGCGTTGCCCTTGTGGGTCGTACGCATACCCTTGCTGCACCAAAGGTTGTCCTTGGAAGGGTTGTCCTTGTTGGTCAAAAGCATATCCCTGCTGAATCGAAGGTTGTCCCTGAAAGGGTTGTCCTTGTTGGCTAGAGGGCTACCCAGGCAAGGTATGTATAACACTTGAAAGAAATTGATAAGCCTCAGGAGTAGGCAAATAAACATGGTTGCCATGCTCATCCTGCTGAAATGGAAGTGCATAAACCGGGGTACCATCCGCCCCATAATGGGAAAAATAAGATCGATAGGGATCCTGAGGGGATTGATAGGTTTGGGAGTGCTGCTGCTAAACAGTCAGACAATACTCCTCAAACGAAAGGCCGTCAGGGACTGCTACTGCAATCAAATTTTCTAGTTTCTGCCGAAGTGGAAACAACTGACGACTGAACAGTTACAACCGGCACCGAAGAAGCCACACAGACAGTATGTCTACTGGGAACAGATGTAATGAAGGGGGTCAACGAAGAGACAGGTGTCGTCGGCGACATCCCTAATGACGGAAGAACCGAACCCCTTGGCGGGGTGGACGCTGCCATGGAGGCAATACCGACTATAATCTGACTTAGAGACCTATATCCAGCTGGAAGCAACACCAGCAGTGAAGATGCAACGGGCTCTTGAAGGACGTCTTCGAGGAAGAGTTGGTATCCTTCATCTGAAACTGGAATACCCTCGGTGCCATTAGGATCAGACGAATCCATGTCTGATTCAACCGTGAGATCTTGCAAAAGAGTATGGGTGCTTGGAGGTATAATAGCGGCCAAAAACGATGATCCCAATGTAAGAGGGGGAAAATGTTCCCTTACCCCAAAACCAAACCAAGCGTTCGAAAGAAGCCAATTGAATTCAACTGGTTCTCCAAAGGGGTGCTCTAACGGGATAACAGGCTGTTGAAGCTCATCCAACTCAGAGATCTGAGAAGTTTCAGATGAATCGTCCGAAACAAGACTACCAGTAGACGAAACTGATGGTTTCACCACTGTGATTGTAGCACATAAAAAGAGGGAAAAATATCAGAAAGAGGACACTTAGATCAAACCAAAGAAAACAAAGACAGGCCAAGTAATCGAACTTTAATGGGCGTGTAATCGTGGGCAGTTTATTTTACCACATTGAAACTGAACATTGTTGTTTCACCTTTTAAGAGTCAAGAAACAGTCAAAGACGACTCTAGTCTCTTTCGGTTTTAAACGAGCTCGAAAGGACAAGTGCTTGATGACTTTTCAAATTTATAGAGCCAGTAAAGACCAAAAATGACTGCTCAAGTAGTCTAGGTAAAAGGCTGTACCAGGTTCCCGTGAACTGCCATATACACCTTGGTTATGAAATGAAAGAGAAATCAAACAAGGACTTGACGTACGTAAAGTAGTCTCCCCGAATGTTGTGTTTGGTGTATCATGGGTACAAGGCAGCAGACTCGGCTTCCTACGGATAAAAGGATTGCAACCTAGAGGGGTCTTCCTTTATATACTCGACGGTACGGGGAGCGCAAGTCCG
Source organism: Pinus albicaulis (assembly GCA_034641835.2). Taxonomy (NCBI): domain Eukaryota; kingdom Viridiplantae; phylum Streptophyta; class Pinopsida; order Pinales; family Pinaceae; genus Pinus; species Pinus albicaulis. The sequence continues at coordinate 1,405,595,901 of CM076579.1, read as the reverse complement.
TACTAGTGCTGTCTGAAGCCAAATGGCGAGCGACAGCTGCTAGGCTTAAAGACGCCGAAACACGTCTCTAACTTAGACCACTAAATGTTCTGTTAAGTTTCAATGTTGCCTTAAGTTAATTGAAATAAATTTTAAGTTGATCTTGTATTTATGTTTCAATTCCAAGGTCCTACCGAATGTCAAATCTCACAAATCCCTGAATGCAAGCTACATGCCATGAGACACCATTGTTGAGCTCCAAAGATGTTCTTTTCTCCCACCACATTTCACTTCATTTCCATTGTCCCTCATTAATTACAGGCTTAAATGATCAATAATATTGATTAAAATTGCTTTAGGAATGTGTACAATGACTAACTTGCTATGTTTTCATGGTTTTGTTGATTGTAGTAATTTTTTATTAGACTAGCTACAGAATACAGACATTCTGTAGCCAGTCGTCTGTTCTGAAGCTATCTTCATGTTTATATAGGTTCCATGTGTCACTGCAAAGGATAACGCATATGGGCAAATTCTGCAGCACTCCCTTATCATTTGTTGCTCTCCACGAAGTTTGAGTTGGAATATCCAAGCGGTTATGCACGTGGAAGAGATTAAAACTTAGCAGCAGTTTCCTATTAGGACACAGACTCTGCATAAAGAACGAGGTCTTCAATGAGAGTTTTAGTTTGGTTAGAAGTGGAAAAGACACTCATCCCTGATTTTATCAAAAGACAGTTATGTAATCCTATTAGGAAACGCTAGCTAGATTTTGTTTTTGGCTGCTAGATTTTAGAGAACCGTGAATACTCTGTTTTTAAGTATTTTTCTCCTTTAATGAAAGAAACATCGCTTTATTGCAAGAGCTGAGCCAATCTTGAGTGGATTTGCATGCTAATCCGGCAGTAGAGGGCCCCTACTACCCGAGAAGCTCCGTTCATATGATTTAGATAAGTAGCCTTAGCTTGGTTTCGTTTCCAATGTAAATAGTTTTCTTAACTTCATGCTTTCATGCTCATTTCCGTTACATATTACATCGAGCCCTATTCTATGAATTTTTCCAAAATACCTCTAATGCCGAATGGGATTTAGCTGTAGTATTTTAGAGTTTAATTGTGTTCTCATTCGAACTTTATGTTTTATGTCCATTTGCATTAGATAATACAGCCACACTTGTTTTTATAAGCTATTCCAAAATATCACTCATATTAAACGAGATAAGGCTGTAAGGGATTAGTTGCATTGTAGTTTAATACTCCGGAGATCAATAGTGCTTTAGTTCATTGTACTTCAAAGTTAGGTTAATGGTATTCTAGTTTAATTCTGTTCACCATATTTCAAGTTTGGATAATTGCATTCTAGCTCAGTTGTGGTCAATGTGTTTCAAGTTTGATTAATTTTACTTTAGCTTAACTCTGTCACTGTATTTCAAGATTGATTAATTACATTCTTGTTCATGTTTTGCTTAATGTATGGTCAAGTCTCATTAGTTAGTTGTATGATAGTTCTGTTCTATTAGAATAAGGCCTTCATTATTTACAAAAATTACTCTTGTTATTAAACTCTTCCAACATATCACCATGCAGACAGGAACTAGTAATATCATTTCAAGGCCGTGACTATTCTGCAAATTCTTATAATTGTGCAACTAGCATTTTTCTCAAAATTATTCCAAAAGACTTTAACTTCCGAATAAGGCTTCGTAATGACAATTTAAGTTGCAGAGTGGATTAGTTTCAGTATCATAGATTAACTTAGAGTAGAATTCTTCACTGTGTTGCTGATTATCTTCTCCAAATATGTTCAAACAAATCTCTAGCCATGGATAAGATCTTCCTTGTGATATGGTAAATTGTTGTTTAGGAAAACCTCACTGCACTAAACCTATCCTTGAATTGGACTGAATTTATGTTGTGAGTGATTGTCTAGTTTTGCATTTTCTGAATACCACATATGACTTAGAACTGTTTGTAGTGTGACCAACAACTGCTCTTCACCAACATTTAGTTTTTTATCTTTTCAACACAAAATAACAAAACCAAAAACATCATAAAAACACTAAACACAACGTAGTGAGAAACAAATGCCTAGGCACATATAGTGCACCTCACTTCAGCAGTTTACTAGCCCTGGTTGACAATTAATGAGCTCAATTTAGGAACACTAAGTTGAGCACAACATTTTGGCGCCGTTGCCAGGGAAGTGTAACTAGGTAGCCTTGTTTCTTACCTCTCAAAAACAATGACATGCGTAGAGAAAGAGACTCAAGGGGTAGATTCATAAGAGGCAGAAGCTCAATTCCTAGAACACCACTTGTTTCACCAAGATCAAGAGTCAGCACACCTCCAACTCAAACCCACATTCCATCCTCCACTGATCCTAGACCTCTAGAGGACTTAAGATCAGACATTCCATCAGAAACAGCTTCCACTTCATCTATTGAACCTATCTTAGAAGAAGATTCAAGAATCCCTACTAGAGACACAAACTTTTCCACTTCCACAGAAGAATCAATTATGGTAGAAGAAGGAAGAGGAGGAGTTTTTAATGGAGAACACAGTATTTGGAGGGGGTAGAGGTAGAGGTAGAGGTGCAGAAGGAGAAGAAGGTAGAGGAAGAGGTAGAAGAGAAATGGGAAGCTCTTTTGGGTTTTCTATAGTAAATGAAGAAACCAACACAACTATGAAAAACATTTCACCCTCTGTCCTTCCAAACTTTTATGGACTTAAAACTGAAAATCCTGAAACCTTCCTATTTGAATTTGAAGTCCTATGTAGAACCTATGACTACTTACAAGATGCTCAAAAACTTAAACTATTTCCTTCAACATTGAAAGGAGCAGCATTGAAGTGGTTTATGAGTTTGATCAACAGTTCTATTAGGACATGGGAAGATATGAAACATGCATTTCTAGAGAGGTATTTGGATTACTGTATGCTAGTCAATCATAAGGAGGAAGTGTTTAAAATGCTACAAAAAGAAGATGAAAATTTGGAAGATTTGTTGGAGAGATTTAACTATAACATCAAAAGAGTAAAAATGGAAAACCTAGACCAAGACACTTTCAAAGCTCTCTTGTTGAAGACAATTAGGGATGAATGGTTATATATCCTTAACATGATGGGAAAAGGGGATATATCTCAGCTTACATTACCTGAAATAGCTGAATTATGTATCAATATTTCAAGAGGAAAATCTAAAACTGTAAAAGGACTGAGAGACCCTGCTCTTGCAAGGGCAAGTAAGTCTGCTTCTGGGATAGTAAGTAGGGCAGAAATAGGACATATGCTTGACAAATTCAAATCTGACATTTTAGGGAGTCTTAGTGAGAAAATAAACACCCTTAAACTACAAAACAAGCAAAAAGCTGAATCGGATGCCTTAGCAATCTTTTGTCCTAGATGTAGAAAGAAGCATGCCTTGAGAGAGTGCCCTTTAGATGTAAAAGTTGTAGAGACTTGTGTAATTTGTTCAGAGAAACATGAGACCAAGAGTTTTCCTTCACTCCCTGGTCTTAAAGTTGTCTTTCAAGAAGAAAATTCTACAAATTCCATAGAATATCTCAATTTTGTATCTATAATACCTTGGCAAGGACCTCAAACACAAGGATTCCATGATCAAATGTATAATCAACCTCCACCAAATTGGAATTCTTGGCAGCAACCTTGGCCCCAATTTCAAAATCAATCTCAGACTTGGGCACAAGGAGCACAAAATCCCTATGGAAGATACTCCCAGTACTATCAATATCCACCATCCTATCCACCATATCCACATTTCTCTCCTCAACAAAATTTTCAACAAAATCCTCAACCAAATCCTCAAAATCTACAACATCAAAATCAACCACTTCCATTACCATTTTCGCAGAAAAAAAATCAGTTGCCTGCTCAACCCATACCAAACCCCAACAATAAAAATCCTTAGAACACATACATGATAGAAGGCCAACAATTTCCAACTTATTTGATTACTCCTTTAGATCTTGATGTTCAACTTAGGTCCTGAAGGATACTTGAAAAGAGGAAACCTTCTGTAATCATACAAGAGCAAGACAATTTTGAGGAAGATTCTCTACGGGTAAATAAAAGTCTTGAGGAGAACACAACTTTCCAAGACCCAAACATTGAAAAATCAAAACAAAAAGAACCAATAATTTCAACTCGTATTACATGAGCAAACATCAACATCCACTTTATGACTTCCTTTTTCAAGAGAGATTACAAATTGATAGGGTGAAAAACAAACTGTAGCCCAACTATGATTTCCAGATGAGCTATAAAATGTTTGTATTAAGATCCCACATTAAGCTACTTCAAGGAAATTGACCTAGAAGACAATAAAGGAGTTGAGCACAACAAACAAGAAAAGAATAAGAGAGATAAATAAAATTCAACTGGTAGGGAAAATAGCAGATATCATGATGGGTAATATTTCCATTCCAAAGTATCTAGACCCAGGAAATCTAGTTGTTAAAATACACATCAATGGAACTGGGATCCAAAAAACACTTATTGATTTAGGAGTAGCAATGAATATCATGAGTAGAAAAATCATGGATAAACTAAAGCTTCCTAATCTTCTTTTTACACACACAGTAATACAATTAGCAGACAGATCTGTGATCAAACCTGATGGAGCAATAGAAGACATTCCAGTGTCCTGTGACTTTTTATAATTTTGTGATTTTATGATCCTAACCTTAAGAATAATCTTAGATGATGATCTTATTATATTGGGAAGACCTCCTTGTTCAGCAACCCATGTTTTCATTAGTTGTAGATCCTGACATGTACATCTATGATGCAGTAGTTCAACTAAGAAATTAATTTAGTCCTTCAGCAAAGACAATTTCACAGAGTTTGAGATTGATACCTCATGGATAGAGGATGAAGAAGACTCTACAACTTCTTCACAATTTCAGAAATGAGGAAGATAGTCAAATTAATTTTAGAGAACTTTTGAATCCTCTTCGGAATACAAACATGAAAAATTTCAAGAAGAATCCAATATTGAGTTTTTATCATCAAGACAAATTTCTCTTTACTCCATGGATAAATTTTGTAGCCCTACTATTGAGATATTTCCAGGTAAAACTTTAAATATAAACAAGAACCTAGAGAAATCTCAACAAGAAGAGCTAGTCAAGATATTACAGAGACATTCTTCTGCATATGCATGAGAGTACACTGATATGAAAGGGATAATCCCTAAGACTTGCACTCATCACATCTACATAGAGGAAAATTGTAAACCAATCGATACGAGAGACTAAGATGAATCCAAATTCCGTGAGATTGTTAAAGAAGAATTGCAAAATTGTTTAATGTCAACTTATTTTATCCTACTTATAGTTTGGTTTTTCTTGTAATTAAAAACTAAATAAAAATGGTAAAATGAGGAAGTAATAATTTACCTTAATTAAACAGTTTTCACTTTAAAGATCATTTCTATCTTCAGGTAGATCAAAGAGGTACCTTAGCTGCCAAAAAGTACTTCTCATTCTTAGATGGGTTTAGTGGTTATAACCAAATTCAAGTATCACTTGAAGATCAAGACAAAACCACATTTACTTGTCCTTGGGGTACCTATGCTTACCAAATGTTGCCATTTGGACTATGCAATGCACCTGCAACATTTAAAAGGGCAATACTAGGAATATTTTCAGATCTAATACATGATTTTGTAGAGGTATATATGGATGATTTCACAGTTTATGGAAACAAATTTGAAGAAGCCTTAGCAAACTTGGAAAAAGTTTTAAAGATATGTCAAGAAGCAAATCTTTCACTTAGTCATGAGAAATGTTTTATGATGTTTACTGAAGGAATTGTTTTGGGGCATCACATTTAAGGGGATGGGATTAGAGTCGATGAGTCAAAAGTTGAAGTCATCTCTAACTTATCTATTCCAAGTTGTCAAAAAGATGTTAGGAGTTTTCTAGGATTTACAGGATATTATCGGAGGTTTATAGAAAACTTCACCAAGATAGCATCTCCACTTTTCAAATTACTTACCAAAGACTGTGAATTCAAGTGGAATCCTGATTGCCAGTTAACCTTTGAGACCCTGAAAACAAAAATTTCTAAAGCACCTATTTTAAGAGGACCTAACTAGAAGTTACATTTTCATATTTCAACATATGCCTTGGATACAGCTCTAGGAGCAGTATTGGGACAAAAAGACCTGATTCCTTATGCCATCTACTACACCAGTAAAAATTTGACTCTTTTAGAGTTAAACTATAATGTAACTGAAAGAGTTTTTAGCTATTGTTCATGCCATAAACAAATTCAGACACTATATAACAGGCTATGAAACTTTTGTTCACACAGATCATTCTGCAATTAGGTATTTAATGAACAAATCAATTACTAATGGCAGAGTCATAAGATGGTTATTACTTTTACAAGAATTCAACATTACCATTCTAGATAGGCCTGGAAAACAAAACACAGTAGCTGATTTCCTATCTAGACTCCAAAACATCAAAGACAATACTCCGATTGAAGATTAATTTCCTGATGAATATATTTTTGTAATTTCTACTCAAACTCCTTGGTTTGCTGACATTGCTAATTATTTAGTTTCAAGAAAATTTCCTTCAATAATGAATGCAAGAATCAAAAGAAAAATCATTTATGACAGTGCAAAATATTCATGGGTTGCTAATGAGTTATACAAGACAGGTCCAGATTTTATCATTAGGAGATGTGTTCGGGAATATGAGATGCCTGAGATCTTCAAGGCATGTCATGATAAACCTTATGGCGGACACTTTGCTGATAAAAGGACAACTTATAAGGTCCTTCATTTAGGATATTATTGGCCATCCATTTTTAAAGATGCTAAAGAGTATGTCAAAGGGTGTGACAGTTGCCAAAGGGTAGGGAAACCTTCTCCTTCAGGTGAGATGCCATTGCAGCCTCAGGTACATATTGAACCTTTTGAAAAATGGGCTTTGGATTTTGTAGGACCTATTAGTCCTCCATCAAAACAAAAGAAATATATATTAGTTTGCATTGATTATGTTACCAAATGGGTAGAGGCCAAACCATTACTTTCTGCTACTGAAGCATCTGTAGTTAATTTTCTTTTTGAGGATATTTTTACTCGTTTTGGTGTCCCGAAGGAAATTGTTACATATCAAGGAGCTCAATTCACATCAAGGCTAGTGGAACAAATGATGGAAAGATACAAAATCAGGCACAGAAAATCTACTACCTATCATCCACAAGCAAATGGTCAAGTGGAATTGTTTTGGGGAATTAACACCCTAGAGGTTGGTTGGGATTCAACCTCCACAGAGCAGGGGCGTACTACTTAACAGAGACTCACACAACCATGCACGTTCAGAAAAACGAAATAGAGTAGAATGAGAGGTTTACCCGTTGGTCCTACGTTTGAAGTAGATCCACGTGGAGTTCAAACTCCCTGCAACCGTCCTTCCTCCTTAACCTGAAATACAAGAAGAAACCGACACAAAGGACAAGTTGTACAACATATATCTACTCTATACGTTAGTGAGATTCATATAAAACATTAAATAAATCATAATGAATGCTTGTATAACAAATATTCTCATCCATAAAAGCATACACTAACACGTTTATTTCGGGAACAACATGATACTTCTGTATTATAAATAGTACGTACAAAAGTAATCAAGTGGAGAGATCACCTGATCCTTCCAAGGTTTTCAGGACTGTTGTCTGATCCATTCACTTGCCTTTGCAAGCTAAGACTCCTTCTAACTGGTGCACGAGAGATAACATATAAAGGGATGTGTATCTCAAGGAAACAAGGGTTTCCCGTAATGAATCGGGAAAGTGCAGGAGGCAACGGCTACATTGCAGGAGGCAACGGTGGAATCAACTTGGATAGGGAATACCAACAGTATAATATCAATAATTCTCTCTCTCCCTAGGTTACATGAGGGCTTTTTATAGTCTCTCCAAGTAGTTTCAAAAGAGTTGAAAACCGTTGGCCACGAGGTCAGGTGGCCGAACTACCCGAGTAACCATCAACTCACCGCGAAATTAGGGATTTTTTATATATTTAATCATTTTAATGGTGAGCACGGGAAAGTCTATTGCATTTCGCATACACGTTTAAAACACGGGCATAGTCGCGTATGGAGATTTTTACACTGTTTTTAAGTGAATTTGTCCAAGTCTGTAGGAATGGGTGCCCAAAACCATCAAAGCAATCATGAATCATATGAAGGTGAGAAATGATGCTATAACAGAATCTACTCAACAAATTCAATGAAGGATCCCAACAAAGACCGTTCATTTACATAGAAGAGATTGGGTAGATAGGCTTCCTGAAGCCTTGTGGGCCTATAGAACTACATGGAGATACACAACAGGCCATACTCCTTATGAACTTGTTTATGGAAAGCAAGTTTTGTTTCCCATAGAGTTCCAGATTCAAACTTTCAAAATGGCAGTTCAGCTAGGACTTGATCTAACAGAGGCACAAAAGCACAGATTGGAACAGATTAATGAATTGGATGAGATCAGACAAGATGCAGTCCAGAGAACAAATATAGTCCAGCAGAAAATGACTAAATGGCATGATAAGTACATCAAGGAAAAGAAGTTCAAAGAAGGTGACTGGGCCCTCTTGTTTGATTCAAATTTCAAGGATTTTCAAGGTAAATTCCAAACACATTGACTTGGACCATATGAAATTGTGAAAATTTTTGACAATGGAGCAATAAAAATCAGGGCAATAGATGAAGAAGAGGTTACTTTTCTTGTAAATGGTCATAGATTGAAGCTGTATCAAAAGCCACTTTCAAGAGAGGAATTTGTCAAGAGATTTCAGGAAAACAGTGATGTGAAGTTAATGAAGAAGAATTTTTCTTCTTCATCAACTTAATTGAATTTTCTGAAGACAGAGATTAAAAAAAATAAAATAAAGTATAAACATGAAAACTAATCACTAATTAGCATGTTTATACAGAAAAGATAGAGTGAAAATCAGAATCTTTCTGACACTTTAGCTTTTCAAATTTGTTCTTTTTCTGCAAGTAGCTATTACAAAATCATAAGTGCAGATCCATTTCACTTGTGATCCATTTCACTCCATTCATCCATACTCCATTTCATTCATTCATCCACACTTCATTCATTTCACTCCATGATCCACCTCATTTCCATCTCATAATTTTTTTAAAGTTTTATCTTTTTCTGCAATTAAATAATACCATCATAAATTGCAGACCACTTTTCATATTTCATTCTACTTCATAGTTGTGATCCATTTCATTCCATTATTCATTTCATTCATACCCCATTACACCATATTTCATTATCCATTTCAACTCATTCCATACAACGTTCCATTCATGCTTCAAACCATTCCATTTCATGTTTTAAGGCTTCAACAGGTACATTCTGTAGTCATCCAAACATTCTGCAGCCAGTCAGACATTCTGCAGCCAGGGATCCTGAAGTCAGCTATCTAGTGATCACTTAATCTGCAGTAAATTGATCTTCCACTGACAAGAAGAAAAATCAAGCATCAAGCAAAGTTAAAGGGATGTCAAAGGAAGACAAAGCATGTGTCAATCATAAAAATCAGAGGAAGGCAAAGGTAAAAGTTGTAAAATTATTATAATGACATATCATGAAAGTTTTAGTGTAGTTAAGTTATGTATGAATCCAAAAATTTATTTTAATTAATTTTGTTGATCATGCCGAAAAAACCCATCATAAAACTTTGGACAAAATTCCTTCTACTCTGCCATTCCAAATCCCATTCCAAATTATCATTTAAAACTTAAAACTTAACAGTTAAGTACTAAAGTGACTTGATCAGTCACGTCACTAGCCCGAAGCATTTAGTGTTGATTTTCAAATCTACACAAGAATTCTTCCGCGGTCTGTTCTTCCGTGATATGTTCCAACTCATTCACCCGTGTGAATCACCCTCACTTCATTACACTCATTTCGTAACCATTCCATATCATTATTTTCCGTAGCCAACTTTGAGCCATTCCGGTCTGTAAAACAGAGGAAACATCCTTGGAGCAGAAACATCTCTTTAATAGCCATTTTCACCGTGAGCAGAAGAGCAGTAAATTGAAGGTTGGAAAGAGAAGCTATGGATCTCATCGTGACGACAGAACCGGTTGGAACGAAGTACTTGGAAGGTTATCCACAAATCAAAGAAATGCTACAGCAGGCTGGGTGGTTGCAATTTTTGGAAAAATTCAGAGGTTTTCACAAAGAGGTGACTAAAACATTTGCACGGTCCTTCAATGGAGCTGAGGTCAAAATAGGAGATGTTAAATTCACCATTACAGAAGCTTTCATTGCAGAAGCAATGGAATTACCCAGACAGGGAGAAAGGTGGTTCAAAAATAGGGAATTCCATAATGAGGCATGGAAGCAAATACTCAAATCACCAGGTATGGATGTTTCCATTTTTAAGAAGGGTATTCCTAGCTCTGCACTGAAGAATAAATGGAGGAATTTGTTGCTTGTTTTGCAAAAAATTGTAACTTGTGAAGGAAGATTTGGTACCCTCTTTGTTTACCATATTTGGTTAATGATGCACTTCTTAGACGAGGAAATCAATTTGCCCTTCTTTTTACTTCATAGCTTAAAAAGAATGGCCTCAAATGTTCAAAAGAGAATTCAATTTCTGGAAACAACTTTATACCACCATGGTTTAGTCAAAATCTTAATTGAACATCATTTGGGAAAAATGGGAGATAATTGGGATGATTTCCTAGTGAGAAATCACTTTGAAGAACCCAAGGAATCTCCACCTGAAAGCAAGCCTACAAAAAGAAGCCGGAGAAGGGAAACTTCCAAAGCTGTTTAAGTTGGAATTGGTAAAACAGTACAAGAGGACAGTGAAGAAATGATTTCTGAGAAATTGGCTCAAATTAAGAAGCAGCTTAAGAAGGAGAGGAAAATAAGAAAATATGCCAAATAAAGAGGTGAAGGGCCATCTCAACCAAGACGGAGCCACAAACTTAAAGGTATGCTAAAGAAAACAGAGGTTAGACAAACTGGAATTATAAACATTAAGGATGAAGAAACACCTGAGTATCAGTATGAGGAGGATTTTGATGAAGGAATTCCTGAAATAGACTCAGCACAACAAGAAATTTACAATTATGTTGAGACACTAGAGAGGAAAGCTTCAGAAAATAGAGACAGAACTCCTAGTCCACCAAAATCTGCGATTGATATCTTAAAAAGAGATAAATATGAGTTAGAAGTACTCAATAGGCATATCAAGAATGAGAATGAAATTCTAAGGGAGCAGGTTAAGCTAAAAATTGATATGAATTCAACTCTGTCTCTAGAAATGCAAAAGTTGTTCAAGGCCAATGAAAATTTGAAGAAGAAAAACAAAAAGTTAAGTAAGGCACTTACAAATTTGAGATTCAAATTAACCATAAGGAAGCCCAGAAGGCCATTGACTGTCAGGCAAAGCAGAAGAAGAGGGTTGGATGTCTTAGCAGAGGTCTCAGAGTACATGGAATAGTTGCATGAGGACATGCAAGAACCTAGCAGTGGGGGTATGTTGAGCTCCAAAGATGTTCTTTTCTCCCACCACATTTCACTTCATTTCCTTTGTCCCTCATTAATTACAGGCTTAAATGATCAATAAGATTGATTAAAATTGCTTTAGGAATGTGTACAATGACTAACTTGCTATGTTTTCATGGTTTTGTTGATTGTAGTAATTTTTTATTAGACTAGCTACAGAATACAGGCATTCTGTAGCCAGTCGTATGTTCTGTAGCTATCTTCATGTTTATATAGGTTCCAGGTGTCACTGCAAAGGATAACGCATATGGGCAAATTCCGCAGCACTCCCTTATCATTTGTTGCTCTCCACGAAGTTTGAGTTGGAATCTCCAAGCGGTTATGCACGTGGAAGAGATTAAAATTTAGCAGCAGTTTCCTATCAGGACACGGACTCTGCATAAAAAACGAGACCTTCAATGAGAGTTTTAGTTTGATTAGAAGTGGAAAAGACACTCATCCCTGATTTTCTCAAAAGACAGTTATGTAATCTTGTTATAAATATGACTCGGGAGACCGAGAAACGCTAGCTAGATTTTGTTTTTGGCTGCTAGATTTCAGAGAACCGTGAATACTCTGTTTTTAAGTATTTTTCTCCTTTAATGAAAGAAGCATCGCTTTATTGCAAGAGCTGAGCCAATCTTGAGTGGATTTGCGTGCTAATCCGGCGATAGAGGGCCCCTACTACCCGAGAAGCTCCGTTCATATGATTTAGATAAGTAGCCTTAGCTTGGTTTTGTTTCCAATTTAAATAGTTTTCTTAACTTCATGCTTTCATGCTCATTTCCGTTACATATTACAGCCAGTGTTGTTCTATGAATTTTTCCAAAATACCTCTAATGCCGAATAGGATTTAGCTGTAGTATTTTAGAGTTTAATTGTGTTTTCATTCGAACTTTATGTTTTATGTCCATTTGCATTAGATAATACAGCCACACTTGTTTTTATAAGCTATTCCAAAATATCACTCATATTAAACGAGATAAGGCTGTAAGGGATTATTTTCATTGTAGTTTAATACTCCGGAGATCAATAGTGCTTCAATTCATTGTACTTCAAAGTTAGGTTAATGGTATTCTAGTTTAATTCTGTTCACCATATTTCAAGTTTGGATAATTGCATTCTAGATCAGTTGTGGTCACTGTGTTTCAAGTTTGATTAATTGCACTTTAGCTTAACTCTGTCACTGTATTTCAAGATTGATTAATTACATTCTTGTTCATGTTTTGCTTAATGTATGGTCAAGTCTCATTAGTTAGTTGTATGATAGTTCTGTTCTATTAGACTAAAGCCTTCATTATTTACAAAAACTACTCTTGTTATTAAACTCTTCCAACATATCACCATGCAGAAAGGAACTAGTAATATCATTTCAAGGCCGTGACTATTCTGCAAATTATTATAATTGTGCAACTAGCCTTTTTCTCAAAATTATTCCAAAAGACTTTGACTTCCGAATAAGGCTTCGTAATGACAATTTAAGTTGCAGAGTGGATTAGTTTCAGTATCATAGATTAACTTAGAGTAGAATTCTTCACTGTGTTGCAGATTATCTTCTCCAAATATGTTCAAACAAATATCTAGCCATGGATAAGATCTTCCTTGTGATATGGTAAATTGTTGTTTAGGAAAACCTCACTGCATTAAACCTATCCTTGAATTGGAATGAATTTATGTTGTGAGTGATTGTCTAGTTTTGCATTTTCTGAATACCGCATATGACTTAGAACTATTTGTAGTGTGACCAACAACTGCTCTTCACCAACATTTAGTTCTTTCTCTTTTCAACACAAAATAACAAAACCAAAAACATCATAAAAACACTAAACACAACGTAGTGAGAAACAAATGCCTAGGCACATATAGTGCACCTCACTTCAGCAGTTTACTAGCCCTGGTTGACAATTAATGAACTCAATTTAGGAACACTAAGTTGAGCACAACAACCATTTCGTTCAATGAAGAGCTATCTACGAGAGAGTTAGATATTTCAAGCGATAACTACAATAAATCATGTGAAAACATTCACTACAATGCCTGAAGCAAGCTAATGAGACTGAAAAACTCTTCTATATAATTATATAATGCTAGAAACGCGAAATATTTTTGAATTTTCACTATGCCAATCAAGAATGCAAAAGATTTTTTTTTTTTGTTTTTCAATATATCAGAGCAAGTGCACTAAATGATATGAAAAATAAATAAAAACACCGATTTGAGCATAGTGAAGCGAGAGCTGAAACAAAACAATTTCACTCAATTCAAAAAAAGCACAACAAGACTCAAATCAATGACGAAATCCCTCAAATCAAAGAGAAGATCTCAAAAGAGACCCAAACAAGCCGTGTAATCTAGGCCTGGAGCGACAAGAGTAAAAGTGAATGAAAGAAAAGACAATCACTCAATTAACGCAATCACTCAAATGGATCCACAAAGCTGAATCAAAGAAGCAAAAGCGAATTTGACTGGGAAACCAAGGACCCGAAACACCCACGAGAGGCTCAACAGGCTGAAGCACCTAGAAGACCTAGGGTTGAAACACAAAACTGACAGAAAAGGGCAAAAAACCGAAGGAAACGGGCTGATCTCAGTCAAAGATGACTCTAAAGCACTCAACAAGTCAGAAAAAACAACCCAGGATCAAAGCTCAGGCTCAAAAGTCCCAAAACCAAGAAAATTCCAAAACCTAACAGGGTTGATGTGCTTGTCCGGCCGTAATCGGCGCCAAACAAGGAGTGGCGCGAGCTCTAAACGAGCAACATGCACTAGTTGGCTTTGCCTTTGCCCTTCTTTCTTCCCTTGGAAGTCTTGTCCGCAGGATTGGCCTGGAAGGCATTGACCTCCGAGGTCTTGCCAGAGTATGGAGTAGCCTGAGGAGCATAATTGTTGGAAGAATTCGATTTCTGCTTCCCATTGGAATACTTGCGTGAAGTTTGTGATACGAAACCAATAACGCCGTCAACTGATGGGGTGGGTGGCACTTTAGAGGTCCCGGGACACGGAGCTTCAGTCAAGATGTCATAAAAAATGCCCGATTGAGAGTACACAAGATCAAGGTATTAGGCACGAGTGATGGCTTGTTCTTCGGTCACACATGCCCCCATGGAAATATATTTCAGAATCTGGTTGACGAAAGTAGTGAACCAATGGGTGAGCAACTGATCAGGAATTTCAAACTTGATTAGGTGACGACGCCTTCTCCATTCATGGATAGGGTCCAAGATATGGGTAGCTTGGTCCTGTTTCAATGACATGAGGAGATGCGTCCCGACTTCGTAATGAACCGGCAACTGGAAATGAGTCAGGAATGCCATGGCAAGAGTGTTGAAATCTTGAAAAATTCCACGAGGTAGTTCAATATACCACTTAGAAGCAACAGCCTCGGTAAGAGTGCGCTGAAAAAGACAAAGACGAACAGAGTCGTCCACCCAAGAGTTTGAAGAACACCACAAATGTTACGTCATGACATGAGCTTGGGGGTCTTCTCTAGACTTGCCCTCAAACTTGGGAAAATCACTAGGAACCTTGGTCAGAACCGGTGGCCAAAAAGGATTATGAAGAATGGGATCATTTGTCAGTTTGGACACATTTGCTAACTCCAATGTGGCAAGGAAAGGTAACTGCAGATTAAAATGCATAGCGGGCCCTCGATAAGGACCTGTACCCATATCCCACCCTGGTTGAGTATAACTCTGCCCCCACTAGTTCTGTCCCAAAGGATTCAGACCGTAAGGGGTATAAGCCGGATAAGTCGGGTGATGGACATCATCGTTCCTCTTTCATGCCTTGCCTGGGGGCCATGTCTAACTGTCTAGAGCATTTTGTGTCCCAGGTTCCTTCTTCGCCACTTCAGATGCCCATTTTGACTCATGAAGTCTTTACAGAGGGTAACTTGGGGAACATTACTCAAACGATGCCTATCGACATCTCTGTCAAACCGGGGATCGTCGAGAACATCCATGTGGGAGTTACTTGCTTTTCTGAGGAAGTTCAAGTCTACACTAGTCTCTTTCGCGAATTCCAAGATGTTTTTGCCTGGTATTACAAAGAGATGCCTAGAATCGACCCCAGCATCATGGTGCACGAGATTCCAACCTACCCTGGTGTGAAGCCTGTTCGTCAGCGTCTTCGTCCCGTGCACCCTTTACATCCTGTCATTACCGTTGGTCCATTTTCTAAATGGGGCATAGATTTTATGACGTGTAACCCTCGTTCGATCGAGGGGTATGCTTATATTATCATTGCTGTCGATTATTTCACGAAATGGGCCGAAGCAATGCCTACACTGGCTGCGGACGGTAAGACAGCAGCACTGTTCATATTCAATCACATTATCGCTCAGTTCGGTGTCCCTCAAGCCATCATCACTGATCATGGATATCACTTTTGGGATTACATGATGGCGGAGTTGACATCTAAGTTGGGTCTGCGCCACGACAACTCAACGCCTTACTATCCTCAAGCTAACAGCCAAGTTGAAGCTGTAAACAAGGTCCTTGTTACGATGCTTCAACGAACAATCGGGATCCACAAATCAAACAGGCATCTTATGTTGTTCTCAACTCTGTGGGCTTACCGAACATCAATTAAAAGTGTGATCAGATTTATGCCATTCCAGTTGGTGTACAGTCTGGAAGCCACGCTTCTGATTGAATGTGAAATCACTTCACTGAAATTAGCTGTGGAGTTACTGTCGGATACTTCACTCGAAGAAGAACGTCTTCTCTACTTAGAGAGATTGGATGACTTGTCGCTTGGCTGCCTTGGTCATCGAAGCAAAGAAAAAGCGAGTCAAAACCCATTTTGACCAAACAGTCTCTCGTTCTTTTTTTGAAGGCGATCTCGTCCTCTTATACGACCAAGCTCATGACAAGCTGGGGGTAGGCAAATTCCAACCCATGTGGCATGGGCCCTACATTGTCAAACACGTGTTACAAAATGGGGCTTATGAGATGATTGATTACGAAGGTTGTCCTTTATCGCAGCCCAGAAAATGGGTTGTACTTGAAAAAATATTATGCTTGAGTCACTCACGTGTGATATGTGTACATAGGTGATTGTTTTCATTTTGTGTGCATGCTTTGGTTTGACGTGCGTTGTGAGCCTTTTCTGCTTATTTGGGTCTTGTTGGCTATGAAGATGTCTATTTCTTCTTGTATCAGTTTCGGGAATGGTGCTTCCCGTAGTACCAGGAACTTGTCTTCGGCAGCCTGGGTAATCTATGATCCTTCTGGTGAGTTGATTAACTTATAAGGGATTTGTCTGGGACCAGCTACAAACAATGTCGCTGAATATAGTGCAGTATTGGAACTATTAACCGAGGTCGTCAACTTCGGCATACGTGCGTTGCTTGTAAAGTTGGATTCACAACTTGTTGTTCTTCAGTTGAATGGTCATAATTCAATGCAGAACCCATGTATTTTAAGATTGTATTTGCGTATTCGTTTACTTGAGCGACATTTTTATTTCATTACTTATCAACATATACCAAGATGAATGAATACATTAACAGATACAATAGCTAATATTGTGCTAGATAGACATTTGCGCAATTTATAAAAAACATCATCACATGTACATTGACCCATGTAGAAAATATATATATATATATATATATATATTTTCTACATGGGTCAATGTACATGTGATGATGTTTTTTTATAAATTGCGCAAATGTCTATCTAGCACAATATTAGCTATTGTATCTGTTAATGTATTCATTCATCTTGGTATATATATATATATATATATATATATATATATATATATATATATATATCGTTTGTTTACAAGTCATGTGCATCATAAACCCACAAAAAATAATATATGTTTGTTACAGTTACATCACATGACAACATGTTTATCAAAATATGAGGAAATAGAGCCCAAGTGCCTAGTCGGCATGGTGCTCATGATAACACATCACCACCCATACCAACCGCCTCAGCGAGCAGTGAATACAGCTTGGCACCTCCACAGTATGCCTCTGATAAGCTTGGGGTACGTCATCAAAACAAGCATAATCAGGGACTCCATGAGTGATTCTCTAAGTTTTGTACTAGCTCCTCATCAATTCCCTCCTCCGGAGGGTCAAAGTCACAAGGAGTCCGCCTCACTATGGGGGACATGCTTGCAGGATGTTTTGGGCCAACATCTGCATTCATATAAAATTAACTGTCAAAACATACATATATTCTAAAAAAATTATAAACTCATAAAAATACAAAATGAGTTTTACCAAGCTCTTCGTCCCAGTCCTCTCCCTCTGGGAGCGGAAGGTCTGGATCTCAGGTAAAATTGGTGCCGGCATAGGGCCAATCCTCCACGACGATCAACTGTCGTCGAAGCTAGTCGAAGAACTCAGGCCACTAGGACATCTGCTGGCCACCCCCTGCCCTTGGCATCAATGCCACCCATCGAGCCATTCATGGCTCTCTCAGTGGTGGATCCGGGACTATGGCCTCCCGGTGCTGAAAAATAGGTAATCGTTCCAGGAAGAATGACACCAGAATCAACCCATATCCAAACTGTTTCAGTTTTGTCTTCTTGCATTTTGTGAGTTGACGTTTAATGTTCATGGTCACGGTCGTGGTCCAGTCAAAGATAGTTGGGTTCATACACTCCTATGCAAGAAGTAGTTGCGTCTTTGTGGCCTCGTGTGGTGCCTACGATCCCGTAGCCCGCGTAATGGTGTGTAGCACTACTCTCAGTGCTAGATCGGGGACGGTATGAATATCTACTTTCTCGCTCCCTATTCCTTTGCGTGCCCCTGGGCACACCCTGTTCATGACCATTGTCATGTTTTCTCCTGAAGGCCTGGTACCGGTTAGAATAGGGACTGGACCCTTGCGTGACAGTCCAGTGATGAAGTATACATCTGATACTACGAGCTCAAGTTCCTGGTCTCAAAGTTTGAATTTCTCCTCGTCCTCATCCTAAACACTGATGAGATACTGCAGCAATTCGGGCTGAGCCCAGAGACATGGTGTTAGAAAGAACTTTTTTAGCCCGTAATTTCAAAGAGCATTCATACAATGCTCGTTTTCCATTGCTAGTTCATCTTCTTTGCTATGTTCTGACTTTTTCCATTTGATAACCATCCTTTTTGCTGGATACCTGCAACAATCAATCATAGGAATGTTATAAACCTCCTTGGGTATCCAAAATTACATTTCATTGGTTGATTTTTGAGAAATTTTAGCCTTATTTTGTGTTGCACCGTTGGTGCGACTGTTTGGCTAACAGTTGTGCCAACTGGCGCGACCTCTATGTAAGACAAAGCGGATTGGCACGGGTCCGTGCCCAGAACCCGCGCCAACCGCGGAGCCCTAAAATTTGAAAATCCTTCCCTAAAGGACGTCAAACAATGATAAAATACAGTAAAATGTAACTTAAAAGATGGACAAAGAGGTCAGTTCCTACCTGAACTGGACGAAATTAGATTTGGTCCACTGGATTGTTCGCACTCGTCGCCTAAAGATCAATGCAGAAATGGGTCACTGTTGCTCTGCAAAGAGGTAAAAAGTGAAAAGTAAATATTTTTTACCGCTGTTGGTCTTTTATAGCTTTTCAAAGTCCTAAAATGGGTTTTTAACATGTTTTTCGATATATTTTTACATTATTTTTATCGAATATGTTTTACACGCATCTTTTTGTGCAGCAACAGGTTTTTCACATGATTTTGACGAAGAAACGAGTTGTATTTTATAAATTTCCAGACTCGGTAAAACACGAAAAAGTCACTACTAGAGTAACCTTTCAGCGCTTTTCTAACTCTCTAAAACTGAAAAGATTGCCATGTCTCTTGTCGTTTTGAGCTCGTTAAATTGGCTGTGAAACGACATCTACCCAGTATATGTTTACCCCTTTTTTGGGTTGGGATAGATTATTTATGAAAAAGGAATACCCTAGCCTATCACGACTAGGAGGTTCTCTCATACATAGTTTTCTACCTTTTCGGATCTGTGGGACTACCTACGAAAAGGGACTACAGGAGTTTTCTTTTTTGCTGTTTTTTCAAACTCTCTGAACATGAAAAGATGTTGAGTTCTTTCTTTGTCAAACTCGTTAAAAACTGATGACATCGGATTCCATCGCAATGACGTTACTCGAGTTCCTCCTTCCTAGGGCTCGTAAAATGTACTGGGTTGGATTTGTCCAAAGGACAAACTTACATCGCAAGCATATGCTATCCCCTTCAAGCTTGTTTTCGAAAAATAATTGGGGTACTCGGCAGAAATGGTGAGAGAAAATGGAACCAATATTATAGTTGTGCTGGCAGTATGTCGCTCTTGAACATGGCACTTGTCTGCATTCGTGTCGGGTTGGGGACATCTCATCTCGTTATTTGCTTGCCTCCATGGGTTTGGGTAATCTCTTTTGACCGCTCATCTACTCTTTGCCACGTCACCACGACCTCAGATCCCTTGATGTCAAATACTTCCAAATCTAATGTCATGCCACCGATATGTTCAAGAGAATTTTTGCCTTTGCAGTTTTCAACCTTCCTCTGATTCTCTGTTGGTCTTGATTCACAAACATTTTATTCCTCGGTCTCCTGTCGATGATGTGGGAAACACTATGGCCCACCTTCGATCAAGGTCACTTCCTGTCAACTTCAACTCATTATCCCAGAAGATGATCTAGAGACTCCCTTCAGGTGCCTTGGAGCCTGCATGCCTCAATGGTAGGTTCTTCGCATTCGACCCAAGGTTTTCATTATAGGCCTTCGATCGGATGATTCTGCAGGTGTTCGACGCTAGCTCACTGTTCACATTTCGTGGATTGTACCTCTTATACCTTGAGAGCCATTGTCATTATTGGTGGTTTCTCTCGCGTCTGTTAACGACTTTCATTATTGGCTGGTAATCAGACGATGTTCTTGCATGTTCGACTTCAGCTCACATATTCGCATGCTCGAACTTGTACTCTGTTCAGGTCGAGATGGAGTGCAAGACCCTGAATTTTGTCTACTAACATCCAGGCTATGGGTTCTTTTTGGATTATTATGATTTATTACATGACTCTTTTGATTGTATGGCTGCGACCATACCTAAGTCTAATGTTGATCCTTATTTTGCTGGATGGCTGTGTCCATACCTTGGATCTCATTGTTTCAGTCCTTTTTATGGATGGCTGCACCCATACCACATATCATGTATCAGAGAAATCATTTGTATTTCGTACTCGCAGGTCTTACGATGGCACTGTTTTCAGTTGAACGCGTTCTCATAAAGCATTTCACCCCTCCCTCTCTCTCGGACCTCAAGCTTTAGAGGGAATCTGTTACACAGAATTTTGTCACCGTCCATGCAATCCCTCATCCGGTACATTGGAGGACTATTCCCATGACCTGTGAACAGTAAAATTTCCTGAAAACACCTTGATGGCATCCTTCTGCACAAGGTCAAGAATTCTCCTGAAGAACATTTCCTCATAAAATCATTAAAAAAATATGTTTTGGCATTGGCGCACTTAGCCAGTTCATCACTCGCGCCAACTTGGGAAATTTACACTAAGCCCGCGTCACCTGGCACTCTATCCCATTGTATTGCCCGCGCCAATCGCATTAAGGAATGTTTTTTAACAATAGAAGGCAGAAGTTTGATTCTAACAACTTTAGAACGAATCATCAAAAAGAGGTTGGGTTGTTTGGCTCTGGATTTCCCTGATTAGGAAGTGGTTTTCCACCTCTCATGGAACCTTCCTAAGAGATAGGACTCTCCCCCATGATTATAGGGATCCTAACCTCTCCTTCTCCTTCTATAAAAGCCTATCCTCTCCATTTGCTAGCTAGCTGAACATTTGGGAAGAAAACTATAGCTGAGTGACTACTGAGAGCAGAGCCAAGGAGAACCCTGTAAGAGAGAGAGCCTTGTCCAAATTCCCGACAAGCTTTGTGAGACACACTCCGCTGGATGCCCTGTTGAAGGAAGAACGCGACATCGGAACTCGGTTGTAATCTTTATTTCATATCTTAATATATGCTTGACTATGTTATTGGTTCCATCGTTGTATTGCTTGTTTGTGTAATGCAATTTGATTCAATCTTTTCCGACTGATTGATAGGTACATGATTGGGTTATTACGTTGTATTGCCATCATTTTTCTCTGTATGTGTATAGGTGTCCGGACGCGGTGAGCGAAAGGATTGTGATCTGTCAAGCTAGGAATGGGAAGCAGCACTTCTCCATTGACAACAACGGCGTAAGACTTGAGGTAGGGCATCTATCGTAACTTTGTCTTTTGTAACTAGGAATCAATATCGTAGCGTGTTTTGTTTGTTTCTAGACCCACTCTAGGGCTAGTGGGATCGCCTCTATCCACAAAGGGGATTCACCTCGTCAACATTAAAGTAAAAAGAGTAATAAATTGATAAATCAAGAAAAGCAATGGCTTTCAAAAACATTGTAGCTATCAATCCTCTACAACCCCCTGTTGTAGATGTAGAGCACATTCCCTTGGCACAGAGACTTCAAGAATACTGACGCATTCAAAAAATTTAGCCTTCTTGAGCTCCACTGTTGGAGCCAAGAAAAATCCATAGATCAGGCTAATGAAGTTTTTATTTGGGAGTCTAATTTACCAAAATATGTAGTCCTACAGACCTTCCAATGCCCAGAGGTGATTATATTATGCCAATATTGCTATTTCCCTGATCAGAGAGCCATAGTAAACTCTGAAAAACAAGTTCTGTTTACTATTACAGCTGATTCTATCAATCAAATGCTTCAGATCCAATCCAGGTTAGATGAAGTTCCTTTGTTCATTGAAGCCCTAGTTTCGGATATTTCAAACTTTCATGCTTTCTTCTATAGAAATTCCCAAGATAAATCCTCCTTATTATTCTACAAATTTTTCTGAAATAACCAGACATATCATTAGCATGTTGTCTTTCATTCTTGGTTATTTCTCAGATGAACATGCTGATGTTGCAATACTAGGATTTTTGTCTACCTTCACACTTGGTCAGCCTCCTGCTACCATTTTCAATTTTTCCCAATACCTTGGTGATAATATTCATGAACAGTTGGTCAAAATGCCTTCTGAAGGTGTTTTCAAGTATTCCTTAGTCTTATTCCATATGTTTTTATACTTTCAGTCTGAGAAATTTGCTATAAACATTCAGAAACTTGATGTTGAAGGAAACCCACAATCAGTGATATTTTGGACTCATTTAATTAGAAGAGATTCCACATAATCCACCTATACAGAGTTTATTGATTCCTTCATTCATCATATAGTCAATGTGCTGAACATCAGTATGCAACCAAGAATTAGTGATGAAATTAAGGTGGTCTTGGAGTTGTCTGAGCATAATAGGATAGGTGATTGGTACTTGTACCAAAACTATACAGAAATAAGAGTTTATGGATCAAGTCTTATTTCTTATAAACTGCCCAAATACCTCCCAATGAGGTTATTTGCCCTTGAGTACATAAGACAGATTATTAACTCTGATGCAATCAATTTCCTGGCTACCAAGAAGAAAAAATAGATCAAAATAAAGAATCAGGTTGGCCCATTCTTTTGTAACAGCAGAGATGCAAGTCCTAAAGCTGAAAAGTATTTGTAAAAGTTTAAATTCAGTCACAGTTTTCTATGGTACTATGATCTTCTAGGATTTATAAGTAAAATGAGAGTTAAACGCAAATTTACTCCTTATGTACATGAGAAGAAATCAGAGATTGAGAAATTCTCCAATCAGTCTGAATGGTTGGAGAACACCTTGATAGAGGCAGATAAGCATAGTGATACTAGTCAAACTTTGCAAATTCCAGCCCAAGAAAATAGAAATGCAAAAAGAAACAAAGAGGAAGCATCATATACAACAGAGACTACAACATAAACCAAATTTAAATTAAGGTACAATAAAAAGCTTAAATTAAATCATGTCAGGGAAGAAGTGGAAACAATAGAAATAATGGACACAGATACAATAGCAAAGGACAATGCACCACCTATAGTGATTGAAAAAGAACAACAACCTACAACTTCAAACACTCAGCGAATTCAGAAGCAACACAGTGTTGAAGTTTCCTCATCCAAATAACTAGTAGAAAAGGAGATGGATATCAAAGAAAGATACAAAGAAATCAAAGCCAGAAATGAAGAAATTAAAACTAAAATATATTCTCAATATCTGAAACAAACTACTGGCATCCAGAATGGGTTACTTTCCACCTTTGACTATCAGGATAAAAAGATGTAGATGAAATTTCTTCAACTCACAGTTCAAACTCCCAAGTCATCTTCTGATTACAAAAAGATAGATTTTGGAGTTTTGGCCAAGGATATTCATCCTTTGGACCAAATTGAGTTTCATAAGCAGGCAGGGGAGATGATCTATTCTACAATGACCACCAAGGCCATGAGTGTACAAAAGCTGCAAAACACTCTTGCAAATATCAGATATTAGCTCAAATTGGAAAAAACATCTTCATAGGCAAAAGACAACAAAATTAAATATTTGGAAGAATTAGCAATTGAAGTAGGATATGATCCTAAAAATGTCAAAGTTGCAGATGAATTGATAAAGAAGAAAAATGCAGATATTGTTGCACTAAATAAGAAACCAACGTTGTCTCCAACATAACATCCTCAAGTGAAGGAAGTGCTACAGGATACAAATCAGAAATATGAGATGGTGAGTCTCATTTTACAATTGACTACTTAGATAAAGGAAATTGAGAATGAAATGGACACGTTGGTCCAGGAGAAAGAAACCAGCAAAGAAATAGTCCCAGTCATAGTCATTCCTATAGTCACTACTGTTGTACCTTCCACATTGGTAGAATCATTGGCTCCTACAGTTCCCATGGCTACAACATTACCTGTCACTTCATAAACAACATTAGCAATAGAGTCTTCAACAACAACATCACAACATTCAAATGAAGCAAGCAAGTTAGAAAAGCTATGCAAGGCATGTCCATTCAGACCAATGAGATTAACATACTTAAAGAACAACTTAAAAGTCTTGAAGATGAAAAGAAACTTGCTAAGATAATGCATAAAAATGAAGAATAAAAAAGCAACAGATTGAATGATCAATTGAAGAAGTTAGAAAAAGAACTAACACTGAAAGAACCAATGGCACATGTGAAGCAGCAGCGATGGGCCAATATCATTTAATTTTTCAATGGTATTTGGCCATCTATTCAGGTTATCTACGAATAGAGAGACTTAGTCAAATCGGCAAGAGAAGCTATCTAGAAGATCAAAGAAGAGCTTGGTAAGAAACCTGAAGAAGCTCTTGAAATCATCAAATTTCTTAATTCCAAAAATAGGCAAGAAATTGAATAGATTAGAATTAATGACAGAATAGAAACCATCATAGAAGTTAGGAAGGTAATTTCTAAGAAGAATCTGATGGTACAGCTAGAAGAGAAATGCCAGAATATGGAGGTTTCCATCACAAAGTTCATGATCAAGTTTGATATCCTAAGGCAGAAAAGCCTTCCCAATCCTCTAGTTATTAATGACAGATTAATGAAGCAAGATAATTATGATAAGAAGATCAGAGAGTTTGCTAAAGAGCAAGTAAACAATTCAGCATTACAAGGGATTTCAACAGGGAAGGTACTCTACAAGAATTTTGAGAATCTTTTCTACCTATAGCATGAGGTGAAACACATATTTGTTAACAAGCCTACATTCTCAAAGTATACTAAAGCAGATGAGACATTTAGGAGGATGATGAAGATAAAATTTCCAGAGGCAGAATTTTGGGAAAAGATGATTGATTTACTATGAAAAGAGTTTACAGTAAAACATATCAGTAAAGGTTAAAAAAACATTTACAATGTGCAGTAAAAAAGAGGCAATGAAAGAGTATCAATATCAGTTTAAAGTGTATCCGTTGAAAGGTTAAGGTAGAAGTCAAAACAAAAACAAAGTTGTCAGCCTGAAAGACAATCAACCACAGCCTTCATTGAGTAACAACAAAGAGAGAAATCAACAACAAATTGAAGACAACAAACCTTAAATTCAATAAAAACATGGACAACGAACATTATTTAGAAAGCTATCTCTATCTTCTTGCATGAAGATATTTCTTTTCCTTGAATAATTCCTAATATTGTTGTAGGATATGTTGTATGAGTTTTTGTATAAACACTTCTCATTTGGAAGTATTGAGTGTGGATGAATTGTTGAACATTTATATAGTTGTACTATTCTGAACCTAAGGGTGATTGTACCAATTTTCAAGTCAGCAGACTAGATTAAAGCAATAAAGCATCATATTACAGGATTCATGTGTTGGATCAATACATTGAAGTATTTTCACTTGTTTCTTTGTCAATTTCTTATGTTTTTCATACATACTTGTGTGTTATTCTAAATCTAAATGATAAATCATGAATATTATATCAGAATATGTTAAAAGCACTTTATTTTGAACTGCTTATCATTTATATGTTTTCCACTTATATCTAGACTAAGAAACACTTATTTTCTACCTAATTTCGATTAACCTCTGCCGTTTCACTCATTATTCAGATTTGAGAACTCTTAATTGCTCTCTTACCCCGATTTAAACCATTTTCACCATCAGCCTTGAAGATATGAAGTAACTCAGCTATCTTGCCCTGTAAAAATTTCTCTTTCGAACTTGATCCTGATCTGATTGCTTGACACATTGACTCCATTAGCCCAATGGAATACATACCTACATCTATCAATCTGAGTAAGTGATTTCACCACCAAATCAAATCAAAATCCAAAACCAATTCACCCTACATAACTAGCTTACAATCAACTAAAATCAACAAAGATAAATCATATAGAGAGAGCCCTCTCTGAGCATTAGGAAGGCTAGATCCTAAGGCTTAAAAGTAGGTTTGTGGTTACCTCTAATATTCTTTAAAACAAAATAAAAAATCTCACAACCTTTGAGAATTATTGGAGTGATAACAGGTGGAAGAACCACATTTTATTGAATTTGTTGCGATCTCTCATTTGTTGCATTGTCTTGCAAGGGTTATTGCCTAGGTGTTAAAAATCCAAATATGGGTGCTCTATAAAATAACTACCCTCTATACTTTGTATTTTTCTTAACACATTGACTTCATTAGCCCAATGGAATACAGACCTACATCTATCCATCCGAGTAAGTGATTTCACTACCAAATCAAATCAAAATCCAAAACCAATTTACCCTACATAACTAGCCTAAAATAAACTAAAATCAACAAAGATAAATCATATAGAGAGAGCCCTCTCTGAACATTAGGAAGGCTAGATCCTAAGGCTTAAAAGTAGGTTTGTGGTTATATATAATATTCTTTAAAACAAAATAAAAAATCTCACAACCTTTGAGAATTATTAGAGTGATAACAGGTGGAAGAACCACATTTTATTGAATTTCCTACAATCTCTCTCTTGTTGCATTGTCTTGCTAGGGTCATTTCCTAGGTGTTAAAAATCCAACTATGGTTTCTCTATAAAATAATTACCCTCTATACTTCGGATTTTTTTCTCTTCACCAATAGGGGTTCTATTGAGTATAGTTGTTGAAAAAAAAAGGGCCTATTGATATCATTATGTGTTGACACCTATTTGATAGATTAAAAATTGTAAGAGGCTTATTTTATGCAACAATTATGGAAGATTGTCATTAATTGTGGATGGAATACAAAACTTGAGGGAGTTGTTAATACATTGTATAGATAAGAGGCCAGATACTTCAATCCAGACTTTGATAGGAAGTCATCCCACTCATTATTATTGTTTTTTCTCGATCAAATCCAACTACAGATTGGAGCATATGGATTTGGAACACAAATTTCAAGGGTTGTGTTCATCCTTTGACTCAGGGCTTTCATTTATCTAGACAAGAGACAATGGCCAGTCTCGATGATGTATTAGAGTTTTTGAACACTCTTGTACTTTCCACTGTTGATTAAATCAGCAAAGCCTCTCTTTTTGACATTAAGACCTATCTGCAAAACGCACATGAGAAGATTGAATTTTTTCAGCTTGAGTCAAAGCTACAAGAAGAAGAATTACAACAGTGGAGTCATCATTTTGGACCTATTTCTGTTCAGAACATTAAAAGAGACTTCCATAAGAAGCAAGTCAATAGTGTTGTGGTTGATTCACATTCAACGCCCAATGAAGCAACAGAGTTACATGCAGATGAAAAAGTTCATTTTTGTCCATAACAAGCACAAAATAGGTATTGGATATGACAAGGAGTTGTCATTTTATATTCCGGACTACTCCAAACCCATCAAATTTTAGAGTGTCGGATTTCATTATGACAGTTCACCTTCAGCTGTTATAGATTTTGCTCTTCTTCCACAGTAGCAATAATATATTGTAAAATGGAAACACTGTGATCGAGTTGGTCATATGAAAGATCACTATTTCGATCTTCACCCATGCAAGAACTGTGGTCAGCACACCCATTCGCACCATTCTTCACACAGATGCTTCAGAAATAAGCCTCCTGCAAGAACAAAGATTCATCTTGGATGGATTGCTTCTTGGCAATGGGAATCAACAGGCAAGAAGATGTTTAAGTCATGTCAGAACTTGTTCTAAAATATTGAACAATCTTGCAGTTGAGTTTTCGCCATCATCTCACCTTGTACCTGACAGGGTGGGAAATGGTGGTCAAGCTTCGAAGCCACATCAAGCGAGCATGATTCACAATCTCTCATTCTAGATTCAGAGTTGTAGCCAAAGACATAGTAGTTCAATCGAGATTGAGCCACAACTTGTGATTCCAGAGTCAGAGTTGTAGCCAGAGACACGGATGCCCATGAGCATTCCTTTGGTTGGTGGAAAACCTTAAACCATCTATGTGAGGTTGATATTCTTCCTCTTCAAATAATTCAGGACACTTCCTCTAGCAGAAGACTTCAACTTCTTGCCAGGTTTGGTAGAGTTCTAGGAAATGCATCAAGCATTCCATAGTTGGTGGTCATCCTTAAACCATCGCAGGTTGTAGACCTCCCTTCTTCTAGGTTGAAGGTCTCCCTCTTCAAATATGAGGGACACTTCCTCTAGCAGAAGACCTTAGCTTCTTTCCAGATTTGGAAGAGTTCCGAAAACTGCACTAAGCGTTCCAGTGTTGGTGGTCATCCTTAAATCACCTCTTTGTGCCCACATTTTAGAGAGCTCATTCAATCTAACTGTTGCCATGCATACTTTGCAGATTTGTATTACATCTCTCTTCTTGGACTCACATACCCCTTCAGATTAAGGGGGGGAATGTTGGACACCTAATACTCAATGGGTAGGTGTGGAAGGCGAATGGACAAATGGAGTCCAAGAGACCATTTGGAATGAGAAACCAAGGGTCACCTACTATATTATATATATGCATCTGTGTGGTTAATAGAACATCATCTCATGCTTATATTTATCCTTGTGTGTGTTCACCATGCATTGTTTAACAAGGCATTGGAGGGCATTATGAACGAAAATCTTTTGTGAAAAAGGTAAGGATTTGTCTCTGAGATTCTGCGATTTCTTGATCTAAATATACATTTTGTAATGTTGGAATATCGTATTTAGAACAATTCTATGAAGAGTGTGATATTTTCTCCAAATTTTTCGTTTCTTCTTCTGTTTTAAAAGTTAAATTTCTAATTTTCAGCTTTTCCATTTTTAGCTAGGATGTGTGGGTAATGTCAAAAAAAAAAGTAGCTTGGATTTGAGGAAATTCTCATATATATCTGGGTGTTTGTGTGTTTTGTCGGTAGGAATATTAAGTTTAAATTTTGTATTTTTTAGCAAATAGAACTCTGTCGTTGTT
Organism: Pinus albicaulis; assembly: GCA_034641835.2. Taxonomy (NCBI): domain Eukaryota; kingdom Viridiplantae; phylum Streptophyta; class Pinopsida; order Pinales; family Pinaceae; genus Pinus; species Pinus albicaulis. The sequence continues at coordinate 1,405,566,600 of CM076579.1, read as the reverse complement.
TGTTGTAAATAGAGGGCTTCTTGGGTTTATATTTCATAATTTTATAAAAATGTTTTGATGTTGTCCCCAATGTTATTATTGTGATGTTTGAAAAAGTTTGGTTTTTGGTATTTATTTAAATTAAATATTATTTTCTAGGTTGTTTAAAAGTTTGGGTTCTCTCACTGTGAACTCGGCTGTGCAAGGGCGATACAGAAAGTTGGCAGAAGGTGCTAAAGCTATTTTACTGTTATTATGAGTTTCTAGGATCCATGTTAAATTATATATAGGTTTAAAGATTAAATCTTGTTAGAATAATTTGGGTAAATAGTGTTTGTTAGCATAAAAATTAGATTATATTTAAATTTTAAATGTTGTCATTGTAACACTTGGAGTATATTTGAGTCTTTAACATCAAGAATATATTTAATAACTCAGAAATCAAGAAGACAGATATATTAGAAATTTATGATTTAAGAATAACTTAGAATCCACAAAAGTGGTAAACCTACTCCTTTACAGTTAGCCTTTCCATAACAATTATATTGAGAGTTGCTTTCTACAGTAGCATGATATAGCAGGGTGATTGATAATTATATCGAGAAGCCCTTTTTCCTTCCCATTGGGTAGGGAGAGCCCTAATTCCTTAAGGGATTAAGCGATTTATTTCACCCGGCTATTAGTAATGCTAAAACCTCATTTACTTCTTTCCATGGCTAACTAAATGCCTGACAGAAACCACTACTCGTATGATTATAATGGCTTATGTATTTGTGAGATACGGCTTATCCATTGTCTTTAGGTAAACAAATGGATATCTTATTGAGCATCCCTTCAAGGGTTGGAATTTCAAAATGGATTCATTGGTCAATTTTCATAGTTTCCGAATTTTAAAAAACAGATTCATTGGTCTACTATAGGTTTATAGGTTTTTATAATTTTATGGGAAGATTTTGTAAATTAAATTGTATTTAACTCAAAAATCACTTGGGCAATTTTCCAGTCAAATTCCATTCCTATGAGGCTATGTATTCTTGGCCTAACACAAACGAATATGCTTTGTACGCAGAGAGAAATAACTTAACCGCGTGTGGTTTTCTATTGCGAAGGGAGTAAGCTAACCATTCGATGGAACGCCCTTTGGGTTTTGCGCCCCCGGTGATCGACAATTCCCTCTGGCCAACGCGGGTCCCACGACCCCCTCCCCGTCTCTGTCCCACGACGTTACCGTTTGAAGGAGTACGTTTAGGATTCAGTCATCGTTTCCGTTTCCCCTCACCTACACATGGGGGCAACCATGAATGCAAATATTTTCTCACGTTCCTCGAGCCGGATGAACAAGGCCCTGCAAACCATTCGACGAGAAGACGCCAGCCAACTATGTTGCATTTACAACAACATTAAATTCATTAATAGGCCATGTATATCGATGCCTATCAATGATAATTGGTGGAGCACATGTTGGCTCCACATATCTCGCACATCTATGTCCTGTTATCACTCAGGTTTTCCTAGAAGTTGTGTAAGAGGAAAGTATACCCGAGGTAACCACAAACCAACCTTTTAGATGCAGAATCTAGCCAATCTGCATCCAGAGAGGGCTCTCTCTTTATGATTTATCTTTGTTCTTAGAAGGTTTTAGGCTAGTTATAGATCCAAGAGTTTGTTTTGGGAAAATGGTGGAATCCACAAACTAAGGGCAAGGTTGAGGGTTTTCAGTCCATTGGGCTATGGAGTCAAAGGATGGCTTTACTGGATTTCTATTCTACGCACGAGATGGTATTACAGGGCAAGATAGCTAGACAGAGAACAATCCTTAAAATTTAAAGTGGATGGGATGATCTTGAAGGGATGAAAGGCAGCTAAGAATCTTTCACCATGTTCAAAAGAAAAGAAGTGAAATGACTACAAACAAAGAGCAATGAAGAATTCTTTATTATAGTAATCAACAATGTTTAAATTAGCAAAGCAGGAGCATTTAAGAATTCATGCTTATAACTAATTTAGAAGAAAACATTAAGAATAACCACATTTGAAAACAGAGTACAATTAAGCAAATTCTGTTTCAATCCTTTATATAAATTATTCAGAAATGGATATGATGATATTATAAAATAATATAAAATTTCAAACAAAGGGTAGAAAAACTTATTGAACTGTAGTCCAACACATGAATCCTGCAACAAGTCCAGTGCTTTAAATCGTCATCCAGTAAGCCACAAGTAAATTTATCCAAAAAGCTTTTATTCCGAAAATCTCAATGTTACAGCAGAGTAATAGAATCCACCCTCAACACTCTCTTTGAGGGTTTATTTATACACAAAATAATCTAAAACAATCTTACCCTATCTTAGCCAATAATCTAGGCTAACTTAAAGCATATTTTACAAACAAACAAGAGACAAACGGTCTCGTGGATAGAATAATGTGCAACTGCCGATGTGCTGTTCCTTTTTCCGTGGATGAGCTGGAGGTAGGTGCTAAAATAGGGCTCTGTGATGTCCTTTGCATTATTTCTTTGGCTTGTTGAAGACTCTTTATTCTCACGGATAGTCTTTAACCTTTTCATCTGATACTCTTTCATCTGTTATCCTGTTTTTACCATTTACTTGATAGTAAAGATAAATTCTCATCCTGAAAGCAACTTTTATAGAATCTCCAACATTTCCTGCCACCATTGATCATCTGGTATCATAGTTCTTCTGAGCTTTCTTAAAGTTTCATCTGCTTCAGTAAGTTTATAAAAAGTGGGCTCATTTCGGAAATAGATACTTTATTTCATGCTCCAGATGAAATAAATTCCTCACTTTATCATAGATACTTTTCCCAGTTGGTAATGCAGATTCTGACGAACTAGTAGAACAAGCAGCTGTATTTTTAGCATGAGCCTTTATTCTCTTCTCATAGGTTTCCAAGTCTACTATTTGATCTTCTGTGAGCATGGGACTTGGTAACCCACTATCCAGCAAATCTTGAAATTTCTCTCTGAAAATGTTGATATCAACCAAAATGTCTGTGCATTTCCTTTCTAAATTTTGCATGAAAGTCCTCTTGGTGAAAACTCTTTTTGCTTCCAAAACTGCACCTGTCCTGTCATTAATTCCTAACAATGCAAGCTGTTGTTTTGTTCTGGAATTCAAAAATTGAATGAGCTGACTGGCCTGTTCAGGCCCGCCTCTCAATTCATTCCTGGTTCTATTTATTTCTTCTTGGGCTATCTTAACTAACTCATTTTGCTCAAAAATAGCTTGAATAGAGGGCCAAATACCCTTTATTAATTCAATGATGTTACCCCAAAGAATATCATTTATTTCGTTTAGAGGCTTCTCCAATGAAAGATCTTTTTCCAAAGCCTGAACCAATTTTTCCAACCTTTTTATCTCCCTGGTGTTGTCAGCAGCTGTCTTTTTTGATGTATCATATTTTTCCTCCAATTTTGCTAATTGCAATTTTGTTTCTTGGAGTTCTGTGACCCTTAGCTGCAAACTCTCCATCTGTTTTATTAAATCCTCAGAATTCAAATTAGAAGTGTTCACCTGAGATGGTTGTTCCTGCTGCCCTGTGGTTGTAGTACCTGTTGTTGAAGTCTGCTTGATCGTTTCCTATTCCTGCAATGCTTTTTCCAATTCCTTCTCTGTTTCATTTAGTCGCTCAGTCATATTCAAGAGCAACTCCATCATTTCTTCCTGTGAATTTCCTTTTATAACTTCCTGTGTCTGAGGGTGCCTCGAGGCTGGTAGTTTTAGCTGTTTTCTGAGTGCAGCTATATCATCCTCTTTCTTCTTTACCAATGCCTCAATACCTTTAATGTCTTTGGGATTATGACCCAAACCAATGATTATCTCTTCTAGAGACTTTATTCTATTATCCTTGGCCTGTGAGGAGGCCTTCTCAATTTTCAATTGTGCAGTAGTGTTATTCAAAGAATCCTGCAGCGTTAAAGCTGCCATGGCCTTGTTAGTGAGAGTAGAATAAACCATTTCCCCAGTTTGTCTGTGTAGCTCTATCTGGTCCAGGGGATGGATATCCTTTGCTAAAACTTCAAAATTTGATCTGATGTAATCTGCTGCTGAAGTTGGCTTTGGCACCTTTGCTTTGAAGTGGCTCATCAGCATTTTACCTTGTGAAAGGTCAAACGCTGACATTAGCCTTTCTTGATTGTGAGGAGCCATCTTCATATACTGATCATATACCTTCATTTTCAATGGATCATTCTTTGTTTTAATATTAATGAAGGTTCTTTTAATATCTCCAGTATCTGTCTTTGGCGGTCTGAAAGAAGATACTTCAGTGCTTAATGGCTTTTGTAAAGCTTTCCCTTTCTGGCTTATGGTTGTTTCACTTGCTGTGCCAGTTTGCTGACTATCTTCTCTTCCATCATCAAATACTTCATCTATAATTTCTACCTCTGGAGGTGGATCTGATTTGTGTTTTTTAGTTTGATAAACCTGTGAGGCTCCTTTTGAAGGTCTGGTATCTGGAGCCAGCCTTTTCTTCCCTATTTCTACATTTAATGGAGTTTGCATTTCTGGAACTTGGATGTGTTTTGCTGGTGTGGGAGAAGCCTGAGATTGTTCCGGTGCTTTGGAACTCTGTGGTTTTTCCGCCATGACCAAGGTTTCAATGACCTGAACTACAGGTTCTTTTCCTTTACCTTTGGGTTCTGCTGCTACTGATGGACTGTCTTTCTGTAATGCTTGCTGTAAGGTGGCTGATGAAGATGTGCCAATGTAGGGTACCTGCATTTGACCACACGTTTCTAGGTCAAAGTTCTTCTCAACATCTTTCATAATTTTATTCATTTTGTCATCTTCACTTTCCTCCTCAACAAGTGTTCCTTTAACCCATTCATCTTGATTTGCATACTGTTCTAGATCAGGAATCTTGTGGTGTACATAAGGAGATGACTTATTCTTTAATCTCTTTTCACAAATGAAACCAAAGGGGTCATAAGAGACCCAACGGAAAGATGTCTGGAACTTTTTCTCTAATAGATTTTCTGCTTCTCTCTCAGCCTCCCTAGAATTACAGATGAAAGGACCTAATTGGCTTTTGATCCTTAACTGAGCTTTCTTTTTTACATTACAAAAATGGATCACATCGGAATTGTTCATTTGCCTGAAGTATTCCAAGGCAAAAATCCTCATTGGTACATATCTGGGTAACTTGAATGGATGTAATTCACATCCATAAATCCTTATGACTGTATGGTTTTGATACAAATACCAATCCCCAACTTTATAACTCTTTGACAGTTGCAAGGTCTTTCTAATTTCATTACTGAGTCTTGGGGGAGAAATTCCTGTTAACAAAGTTGTTGCAGGATATACAAACTGATCAATGAATTCTGAATAGGAGTAGGGAGAATCAGAGGAAAAATGAATGATGGGGGACCAAAATATGACTGACCTGGGATTTCCCTTGGCATCAAGTTTTTGAACAGGGAAAGGGAACCTTTCTGACTGATAATAGATCATAAGATGATAGATAACGGAGGAGTACTTAAAAACTTTTTCAGTACCTAGCCTTATGAATTGATCATGAATCTTGTTGGCTATGAAGGAAGCAAAGTCATATTTAATCTCAGGAGGTTGCCCAGGAGTAAAAATGGATAGCAAAGCCAAGGTTATCTCATCCACATACTCACTGGTGTTGAATCCTAAGACAAAAGATATTATATTTACAATGAGCCTTCCCAATGTATTGAAATAGTAAAAACCATAGGGGGGAGACCCTTTTGGCTGATGCTCAGGTAACATGAAATACTGACACATGCATTTTAGCTTTTCTGGGGTTAATTGCCTGGTTTTCTCAATCAATCCTTCCATGGACAATGGTGCTAACTCTTGATCTGGTTCAAAGTGTAACATGGCATTGATAGCCTGAGGTGTGATGGGAAACAGAACACTTTGATCAGGAGCTAATACAACCCTCTGTGCGGGATCATAGTTTGCATGAAAGTAATGAATGATTTCGGGGAAAATGAGGACTGAAGGAATAATATACCTTGGGAGATTGGATTCCCACAACCCTATAAGATCTTGCCCCTTTGAGTATTCGTCTCTGCAGCGACAGAAGCTCAATCGGGGACTTTCATCAAAATGCAGGTCTTTAATTTGGAAATCTTCATCTATTAAGGGTAAATATTCCAATTCACAGTGGGGAGCATTCAATGGAGTGATATTCAGAGCTGCTGGGACCTCCATTTTGGTTCTTGTGGATTCAAAATGGAGGTTTTTGGTTTTCCTCGCAGGCCGGGCGGGATTTCTAAAATGAAGGAAATTGGTGCAATTCGTCGGTTCAGGGAACAATTACACAGTTTTAAAACCCCTGGGGAAACTCAGTGATGATTTATAATCACTATTTCAGCGGAAAACAACGAATACAGAGTTTTACTTGCAGTCGGGGCGAGAAAGGATAAATACCTGTTTTTTGAAGGAAGTTGGTTCTTTAACAGGTAACAGGTAATGGCGGAACTGTTCTTGAGCACGGGCGCGGCGGAATCTTGGAAGAAATCGGTCTATTACAGTGAAAATTTGAAAATCGCAGCGGGAGATTTGTCGTTTTCAGAATAACGAAATAACAGGAAAAATATGGAAAAAATGGCTTTAAAAAGAGTTTTTTATTTTTTCGAGGGATGACGTCATTGACGTACAGGAGTGACGTGTGCAAGGTCGGGTGGTAAGCGGTAAGCGGGAAGTCCCCGCACCGCTTTTAGTCGATGGTGGTTTATATTGGAAGGGCAGCGATTCCACAGGGTGATCGCCACGTGGATGGTTGACTATTCAAAACCACCCATCCCCCGCTGGTTAAATTGCTGACAAGGGATGGGGAGCGTGGTGAACACTGGCCGTTGATCTACGGCGGGGTGATCCGACGGCTGAAAAGATGGGGGAACATGCGAAAGGTTCAGGTGTGGGCCCGTCGGACTTTAAAACAGTTTAACGCGTAATTTAAACACCCCGGGAGATTTTTCATAGGCGGAAAAGGTTATTAATTAGTCCGGATGACTAATTAATCCCGTGTGCATAATGAAAGGGGTTGCGGCGGGGGTTTGATTAAGTGGAATGCCACGTGGACGGACCACGGTGGCGCAAGGCTTTCTCGAAACTTTATTGATATTTTTTGGTATTAAACATACGTATTGTATGTCTAAAGTTTTTATATATATTTTGTATGTTCAAACCTTCTTTCTTGAGCAAAGGTGTTCCATATTCTTGAAAAACCAAAAAAAAAAAGTCAAAAAATTTAAAAAATGTAAAGAGGGTATACCCTAAAAGAAAGATCAAAGGGTAAAAAGAATAAAATGGTCAAAAAAAGAGAAAGAAATGAACCCCAAGCAAAAAATAGACCAAGGAAAGTGTGCAAATCCAAATGCCACTAATTTTTACTCTGTTGTAATAAATCAATTGTGTGCAGCTTGTGAAACTTTTGCCACAATTCTTGAATAAGTCAAACTGTTTAAACTTGGCTTAGTCATATTTCAATTTCATGTTATAGATTAGAGAATAAATATCTAGCCAAACAGTTTAATCTTGGCAGATAAGTAGCTAGGTAGAGTAAATAAAAGGTGCTCAACAGTTTAATCTGAGCCCTTGGATGTAATAAGGGTAGAAATAGATAGATTTATCATGTAAAAAGAAAAAGATTGAAAAGGGTTTGCAAATCTAAATGCACCCTAATAAAGAAGAGAAAATGGTAGTGTTAAGTAGATAGGGTAGGTAGATGGTGCTGCAAAGTGTTATCTGATGAATGATGCTGCTACATGCTTTCTGATCCTTTATTTTCATCACAAGTATTAAAGCAGGAAATACACTGGAAAATCACAGCAAGCAAAAGTCAAATTCATTAACTTCCCTTATCACTTTCCCCTCAAAAGTTTTACTAATTTCCCCCAAAAGTACTAAGGTAATTGGAGATCAAAGGGGCTCAAGGAATTTCCTTGACTTCTGGAGGGACCGGACCCTCGGCCTAATGATCAAAAAGACCTAAGTACTTGAGATAATTCATCATTATAAATCATTCACCTTCAATTTTTTCCTAAGTAAAATCCCATTTTACTTAGGAAACTCATACAAAATTTCATAAAAATCCCTCAAGATAACTTGCTATTCTAAGTTTAAGTGTTGGAGATAAAATGTTGCTATTTACTTCACAAGTTATCACTTTCTTAGATGTGCAAAAATATTTTGAGTTCCCTTGTCCTTTGTCATATTAATGTTTAACTTTATTTACTAAATCCCTAGTCAAATACCCTATCCTAAGTATATAATTCCTTTGTTTATATATACCCCAAAAAACCCCTTTATTATAATGTTTTGACCAAAGTATTTACCTTCCTAATATTCATTAAAACCCGCTTCTACAAGCCCTTTGGTTAAAATATAGCATTATACCTTAATCCCGCCCCTATGGTGAATTAGTTGTATTAATTAATTTACCATATAAATAAAAAATATATATATAAAAACCTTAAACATGCGATATGTGTGTTTAAATACAAAAATATCAATAAAACTTCGGGAAATTGTCGTGCCACTGTGGTCTGTCCACGTGGAATTCCACTTAAGCAAACCCTCGTCGCGCCGCAACCCCTTTCATTATGCACACGGGATTAATTAGTCATCCGGACTAATTAATAACCTTTTCCGCCTATGAAAAATCTCCCGGGGTGATTAAATTACACGTTAAACTGTTTTAAAACCCGACGGGCCCACACCTGAACCCTTCGCATGTTCTCCCATCTTTTCAGCCGTCGGATCACCCCGCCGTAGATCAACGGCCAGTGTTCACCCCGCTGCCCATCCCTTGTCAGCAATTTAACCAGCGGGGGATGGGTGGTTTTGAATAGTCAACCATCCACGTGGCGATCACCCTGTGGAATCGCTGCCCTTCCAATATAAACCACCATCGACTAAAAGCGGTGCGGGGACTTCCCGCTTACCGCTTACCACCCGACCTTGCACACGTCACTCCTGTACGTCAATGACGTCATCCCTCGAAAAAATAAAAAACTCTTTTTAAAGCCATTTTTTCCATATTTTTCCTGTTATTTCGTTATTCTGAAAACGACAGAGCTCCCGCTGCGATTTTCAAATTTCCACTGCAATTGACCAATTCACTCCAAGATTCCGCTGCGCCCGTGTTGAAGAATAGTCCTGCCATTACCTGTTACATGTTAAAGAACCAGCTTCCGTCTAAAAGCAGGTATTTATCCTTTTCCGCCCCGACTGCAAATAAAACTCAGTGTTCTTTGTTTTTCGCTGAAATAGTGGTTAAAAATCGTCACTGAGCCCTTTCCAGAAGATTTTAAGACTGTGCAATTGTTCCCTGAACCGGCGAGCTGTGCCAATTTCCTTCATTTTTAGAAATTCCGCCCGGCCTGTAAGGAAAACCAAAACCTCCATTTTGAATCCACAAGAACCAAAATGGAGGCCCCGGCAGCTCTGAATATCACTCCATTGAATGCTCCTCACCGTGAATTGGACTATTTACCTTTGATAGATGAAGATTTCCAAATTAAAGACCTGCATTTTGATGAAAGTCCCCTATTGAGCTATTGTCGCTGCAGAGACGAATACTCAAAGGGGCAAGATCTTATAGGGTTGTGGGAATCCAATCTCCCAAGGTATCTTATTCCTTCAGTCCTCATTTTCCCAGAAATCATTCATTACTGTCATTCAAACTATGATCCCACACAGAGGGCAGTATTAGCTCCTGATCAAAGTGTTATGTTTCCCATCACTCCACAGGCTATCAATGCCATGTTGCACTTTGAACCAGACCAAGAGTTAGCACCATTGTCCATGGAAGGATTGATTGAGAAAACTAGGCAATTAACCCCAGAGAAGCTAAAATCCATGTGCCAGCATTTCATGCTACCTGAGTATCAGCCAAAAGGGTCTCCCCCCTATGGTTTTTACTATTTCAATACATTGGGAAGGCTCATTGTAAATATAATATCTTTTTTCCTAGGATTTAACACCAGTGAATATGTAGATGAGATAACCTTGGCTCTGCTATCCATTTTTACTCCTGGGCAACCTCCTGAGATCAAATATGATTATGCTTCTTTCATAGCCAGCAAAATCCATGATCAATTCTTAAGGCTAGATACTGAAAAAGTTTTTAAGTACTCCTCAGTTATCTATCATCTCATGATCTTCTATCATTCAGAAAGGTTCCCTTTCCCTGTACAGAAACTTGATGCCAAGAAAAATCCCAGGTCAGTCATTTTTTGGTCCCCCATCATTCATGTTTCCTCTGATTCTCCCTACTCCTACTCAGAATTCATTGATCAGTTTGTATATCCTGCAACAACTTTATTAACAGGAATTTCTCCCCCAAGACTAAGCAATGAAATTAGAAAGACCTTGCAACTGTCAAAGAGTTATAAGGTTGGGGATTGGTACTTATATCAAAACCATACAGTCATAAGGATTTATGGATGTGAATTACATCCATTTAAGTTACCCAGATATGTACCAATGAGAATTTTTGCCTTGGAATACTTTAGGCAGATGAACAATTCAGATGTGATCCATTTCTGCAATGTAAAGAAGAAAGCTCAGTTAAGAATCAAAAGCCAATTAGGTCATTTCATCTGCAATTCTAGAGAAGCTGAGAGAGAAGCAGAAAATCTATTAGAGAAAAAGTTCCAGACATCTTTCCGTTGGGTCCCTTATGACCCCTTTGGTTTCATTTGTGAAAAGAGATTAAAGAATAAGTCATCTCCTTATGTACACCACAAGATTCCTGATCTAGAACAGTATGCAAATCAAGATGAATGGGTTAAAGGAACACTTGTTGAGGAGGAAAGTGAAGATGACAAAATGAATAAAATTATGAAAGATGTTGAGAAGAACTTTGACCTAGAAACGTGTGGTCAAATGCAGGTACCCTACATTGGCACATCTTCAGCAGCCACTCTACAGCAAGCATTACAGGAATACAGTCCATCAGTAGCAGCAGAACCCAAGGGTAAAGGAAAAGAACCTGTAGTTCAGGTCATTGAAACCTTGGTCATGGCGGAAAAACCACAGACTTCCAAAGCACCGGAACAATCACAGGTTTCTCCCACACAGGCTAAGCACATACAAATTCCAGAGTTGCAAACTCCATTAAATGTGGAAATAGGGAAGAAGAGGCTGGCTCCAGATACCACACCTTCAAAAGGGGCCTCACAGGTTTATCAAACTAAAAAACACAAATCAGATCCACCTCCAGAGGTAGAAATTATAGATGAAGTATTTGATGATGGAAGAGAAGATAGTCAGCAAACTGGCACAGCAAGTGAAACAACCATAAGCCAGAAAGGGAAAGCTTTACAAAAACAATTAAGCACTGAAGTATCTTCTTTCAGACCGCCAAAGACAGATACTGGAGATATTAAAAGAACCTTCATTAATATTAAAACAAAGAATGATCCATTGAAAATGAAGGTATATGATCAGTATATGAAGATGGCTCCCCATAATCAAGAAAGGCTAATGTCAGCGTTTGACCTTTCACAAGGTAAAATGCTGATGAGCCACTTCAAAGAAAAGGTGCCAAAACCAACTTCAGCAGCAGATTACATCAGAACAAATTTTGAAGTTTTAGCAAAGGAGATTCATCCCCTAGACCAGATAGAGCTACACAGACAAACTGGGGAAATGGTTTATTCTACTCTCACCAACAAGGCCATGGCAGCTTTAACGCTGCAGGATTCTTTGAATAACACTACTGCACAATTGAAAATTGAGAAGGCCTCCTCACAGGCCAAAGATAATAGAATAAAGTCTTTAGAAGAAATAATCATTGGTTTGGGTCATAATCCCAAAGACATTAAAGGTATTGAGGCATTGATAAAGAATAAAGAGGATGATATAGCTGCACTCAGAAAACAGCTAAAATTACCAGCCTTGAGGTACCCTCAGACCCAAGAAGTTATAAAAGGTAATTCACAGGAAGAAATAATGGAGTTACTTCTAAATATGACTGAGCGACTAAATGAAACAGAGAGGGAATTGGAAAAAGCATTGCAGGAACAGGAAACTATCAGGCAGACTTCAACAACATGTACTACAACAACAGGGCAGCAGATACAACCATCTCAAATGAATACTTCTGGCTTGAGTTCTGAGGACTTAATAAAACAAATGGAGAGTTTGCAACCGAGGGTCACAAAACTCCAAGAAACAAAATTGCAATTAGTAAAATTGGAGGAAAAATATGACACATCTAAAAAGACAGCTGCTGATAACACCAGGGAGATAAAAAGGTTGGAAAAATTGGTTCAGGCTTTGGAAAAAGATCTTTCATTGGAGAAGCCTTTAAACGAAATAAATGACATTCTTTGGGGTAACATCATTGAATTAATAAAGGGTATTTGGCCCTATATTCAAGCTATTTTTGAGAAAAATGAGTTGGTTAAAATAGCCCAAGAAGAAATAAACAGAACCAGAAATGAATTGAGAGGCAGGCCTGAGCAGGCCAATCAGCTCATTCAATTTTTGAATTCCAGAACAAAGCAACAGCTTGCTTTGTTAGGAATTGATGATAGGACAGGCACAGTTTTGGAAGTAAAGAGAGTTTTCACCAAGAGGACTTTCATGCAAAATTTAGAAAGGAAGTGCACAGACATTTTGGTTGATATCAACATTTTCAGAGAGAAATTTCAAGCTTTGCTGGATAGTGAGTTACCAAGTCCCATGCTCACAGAAGATCAAATAATATACTTGGAAACCTATGAGAAGAGAATAAAGGCTCATGCTAAAAATACAGCTGCTTGTTCTACTAGCTCGTCAGAATCGACATTACCAACCGGGAAAAGTATCTATGATAAAGTGAGGAATTTATTTCATCTGGAACATGAAATAAAGTATCTATTTCCGAATGAGCCCACCTTTTATAAACTTACTGAAGCAGATGAAACTTTAAGGAAGCTCAGAAGAACTATGATACCAGATGATCAATGGTGGCAGGAAATGTTGGAGATTCTATAAAAGTTGCTTTTAAGATGAAGAATTTATCTTTACTATCAAGTAAATGGTAAAAATAGGAAAACAGATGAAAGAGTATCAGGTGAAAAGGTCAAAGAGTATCCGTGAGAATAAAGAGTGTTCAACAAGCCAAAGAAATACTGCAAATGACAGCACAGAGCCCTATTTTAGCACCTACCTCCAGCACATCCACGGAAAAAGGAACAGCACATCGGCAGTTGCACATTATTCTATCCACGAGACCGTTTGTCTCTTGTTTGTTTGTAAAATATGCTTTAAGTTAGCCTAGATTATTGGCTAAGATAGGGTAAGATTGTTTTAGATTATTTTGTGTATAAATAAACCCTCAAAGAGAGTGTTGAGGGTGGATTCTATTACTCTGCTGTAACATTGAGATTTTCGGAATAAAAGCTTTTTGGAGAAATTTACTTGTGGCTTACTGGATGACGATTTAAAGCACTGGACTTGTTGCAGGATTCATGTGTTGGACTACAGTTCAATAAGTTTTTCTACCCTTTGTCTGAAATTTTATATTAGTTTATAATATCATCATATCCATTTCTGAATAATTTATATAAAGGATTGAAACAGAATTTGCTTAATTGTACTCTGTTTTCAAATGTGGTTATTCTTAATGTTTTCTTCTAAATTAGTTATAAGCATGAATTCTTAAATGCTCCTGCTTTGCTAATTTAAACATTGTTGATTACTATAATAAATAATCCTTAATTGCTCTTTGTTTGTAGTCATTTCACTTCTTTCTTTTGAACATGGTGAAAGATTCTTAGCTGCCTTTCATCCCTTCAAGATCATCCCATCCACTTTAAATTTTAAGGATTGTTCTCTGTCTAGCTATCTTGCCCTGTAATACCATCTTGTGCTTAGAATAGAAATCCAGTAAAGCCATCCTTTGACTCCATAGCCAAATGGACTGAAAGCTCTCAACCTTGCCCTTATTTGTGGATTCCACCATTTTCCCAAAACAAACTCTTGAATCTATAACTAGCCTAAAACCTTCCAAGAACAAAGATAAATCATAAAGAGAGAGCCCTCTTTGGATGCAGATTGGCTAGATTCTGCATCTAAAAGGTTGGTTTGTGGTTACCTTGGGTATAATTTCCTCTTACACAACTTCTAGGAAAACCTGAGTGATAACATAGTGGCGACCATACTGGGGATCTGAATCATTTTATTGTTATTATTGTTTGATTTATAAGCTATAGACAGAGTCTGAAGATCAGCCAGGTAGCCTTTGAAATTGCTTTTGCTCTGCAATTGCAAAAGTAAATAAAAGCTGCTTCAGTCTATCTCTGATTTAGCTTATATATTGAATCTTAGTTTCAAATTTTTTAATCAGACTCTCTAGTTTAAACAGATCTTTGAGGAAATCTTAATCACATATCATTATTTCTTAAAGAATTTGTAGAAGTTGTATTTATTTTTCAATTAAAATCAAAAATCCAAAAAACACATAGTCTAGGAAAACTGGCTTCAGAAAGGATTCGACATACTAGGTCAAACCCTGACCCCAATCCACCACCAATATTTGAAAATCCAAATCTGATTCCTAGGATTCTTAGAAGACAAGGAAGTCAAGAAAATTCTGAAAGAGGAAGTCAGGAGAGTACAGGAAGTTCTAGACCACTTTCTAGATCTGCATCTTGTCCTGTGAAAATTATATATATTGATGACATTCCTTTTGATGCACGATTTGAAACATCTTTGTTTGTGAATTTTTCTGAGACTGAATTATCTAGATTAGTTCCAGATCCTTTATTCTTTGAAGATTTGCAATACCGATTTGTTTCACATCACCTTGACAGAGAATTGCATAACTCCATTCAATCTGAGCAAACCTTTGAAGAGAGTTCAAATATTTCTGTGATTACTGAAGCATCTCCAAGTTCAGTCACTTTTTCTCAAACTTTTCAAACACCTGTTATCCTTTCTACCCCTCCATCTCCTCCCATAAGACCATAAACTCCTATCACTCCACTTTATCTTCCAATGGCCAATCGATATGCCCCTCTACAGTTACCAGCCAACCCTCCAGCTTTACCTCAGGACTACCAGAGTAAGATCACACCTTTTGATGGATCAGGAACTTACACAGCTCAACAACACACCAAAAGGATGACAGATTACTTTGAGTTTTATGAGATTGATACTGATAATATCCGAATGAGAATTTTCGTTCAGAGCCTTACTGGAGAAGTTAGAACTTGGTTTAGGGCTCTTACCCCGAATAGTATTGCTGATTTAGAAGCCTTTTATAGGGCATTTCTGAACAGATGGGAGAAAAAGAAGGATCCTCTCCAGATCCTATCAGAATTTGAAAAATTAAGAAGAAGACCAAACGAAACCGTACAAGATTACATCATAAGATTCAATGAATCATATAATGCAGTTCCTCAAAACCTAAGACCCCCACCTAACAACGTGTTGGTTAAATTTCCAGATGGTTTTGACTCCGATATAGCTTATTCCCTTAGGGAAAGAGCTCCTCAAACACTAGAGGAAATGCAAAGCATAGTGGTGAGTGTAGAAGAAAATCTGATAGAGAAACGGGCCAGAGCTAGGGCAGAGAGAAGAATGCCTATGAATGAAGAACCTTCAGCTTTTGAAAAGAAGCTGGATGTAATCATCAAAGGTATGGAAAGATTAGGAGACAGAGTGGAAACCATTGAAAGAAAGTCTTCTATTGATAATCAGAATGTTGCAAGAAACCCAAACTTTAGGAGAAATCTGAACCAAAATATTGGAAAGAATGTCCCTGATCAAAACATTAGGCCACCTTTCCAAGAAAACTTTGTTGAAGGTTCAACTTCTGAAGAACCTACAGAAGATGTAGAAATAAACAATGTAACTGATGATAAAAATGAACCAGAAGTTTTTCTATCACAGGATGATCAAGAGAATCACATCCTTGAAACATTCCAAACTCATTCAGGTGAGACTTTTGATTTCAAGGAAGGTTATGACACAGCAATCTATGAAGTCCATAAACAGTATAATTTGAGAAGTAGAAGGATTGATGTGCCAGAGAATAACAAACAGAAAACTTCAAAACAGAATCTCAAAGGTAAACAAAACATTCCCCCTGTACAAAATAGTCCCCAAGTACAAATTTTGTCTAGAATAACTCCCAGTTCTTCAAATCCAATAATTGAAGATGTCTCTGATAACCAACCAATCAATAAACAACAATCTACTACTTTTTCTCCTGTGGGAAATGTAGAAGATACAGTATAAGTTAGTCCAGAAACATCCTCAAAACAAAACTTTATTCATGAAAAAGAGAAAAACATCGAAGACCCAAAAAACAGAGAGAACTCAACTGTGCAAAACACTAAAACTCAAACAGAAAAACCTTTCAATCTAGAGGCTGAAATAGGCAAACTCAAGATAGCTGTTCCTTTATCAGAATTGGCTAAACATGATGTCTATAGGAGTTAGATAACCAAGTCCCTAAACATTAACATTACTGGATTGGATGATTCAGTAAATATTCTTGATGATCAACCCAAACTTCTTTTTGGCCCAGAGGTTAATGGCAAACCAGAAAGTGGAGGAACCCCTCCGTTTTATGTAAGCCTGAATGTTCATGATAAGATACTCCATAATGCAATGCTAGATTCTGGAGCATCTCACAATTTGATGCCAAAAGCAGTAATGGAAAGATTGAATCTAGATATTACCAGGCCTTACAAAGATTTGTTTTCATTCGATTCCAGTCAGGTAAAATGTTTAGGTTTGATTAAAGATCTGTGTGTCACTCTGGTACAATACCTTGCCAAGTCTGTTTTAATGGACATAGTAGTTGCTGATATTCCACCTAAATATGGTATGTTATTGTCTAGATCTTGGGGTGCTAAACTTGGAAGATCTATTCAACTAGACATGTCATATGCAACTATTTCAGTATTTGGTCAGCCTAAAAGATTATATAGAGAAACCTTAATGAAGTACTTAGTCAGTAGCCATGAGAAGCCTGAAAACTTCCCTGTTTACTCTGTAAATTCTGACATGGATTCTTTTATTTTATATAATGCTGATTCAGATCTTCCTACTGAAATAGAAGCTCCAGAGTTGGAAACCATAAACAAAACCACTGTTAAAATTGAAGAAATCTCTGAAAAAAAAGGAACACCAGATAATCAAGAAAAGCCCGAAGAAACTAAACAGCTAGCTCCTGTCAAGAAACACTTTAAAACAATTGATGAAGATTATGAACATGAAATTCTATGGCATTTAGAGTTTGATGGCTCAGTAAACAGACTAGGGGCAGGAGCTGGGATTTGGTTACACAATGTGGATAACAATCATGCAGAGGGTCATGCTTTTAGGTTGAATTTAAAATGCACTAACAACATGGAAGAATATGAAGCTCTTTTATTAGGGCTTAAACATGTCAAGAAGTTAGGGGGTATTAGAGTATCAATCATAGGCGACTCCGAACTAATCATCCAACAGATTAAAGGAGAATGTGCAACAAAAGACATGAGACTGAAACAATACCGAGAGACAGTTGTTGAGATTCTCAACACATTTTTGCAAGCCCAACTTGCCAAGATTCCCAGGAAACAAAACTTGCATGCTCACAGTTTAGCAATGTTTGCTAGTACATGTAGGTTACCTTTCGATCCTAATCATCAGTTTTCAGCTGAAATTAGGCATAGGCCTGCCATACCAGACAATCTTTTGAACTGGCAAGTATTTGTGAATAACAATCAAATCAATAATTTTTTGACACTTCAAAGTGAGTTTTCTAACTGTAATATAGATGAGGATATAACTATTGATGAATCTGATCAAGAAAAAGAACAAAAAATAGAAATTTCAAGAGAAAATGCAATTCATATGCTGCATCCAACCACATTCACTGAAAGAGACATGCAAAATTTGAAACACATGGAATCTGACGAAATCATAGAAAATGAGACAGAAATCATTAATTTAAAAGATAACCATTTGCTCAAAGGATTAACTCCTTTGGAAGATCTGTTTGACTCGAATGATATTCCATTTAGACCTAAAATGGAACCTGTAAAGGCTGATATGGAAGAATGCAACTTAGGAACCCCAGAAAATCCCAAAATGGTTAAGTTGTCCAAATCCCTTCCAACAGATCAGAAGGTTAAATATGTTGAACTATTAAAAGAGTTCCAGGATGTTTTTGCCTGGAGTTATGAAGACCTCAAATCTTATGATACATCCATCATTCAACACTATACCTTTGAAACCTGACCAGAAACCTTTTAAACAAAAACTTAGGAGAATAAATCTTGTTTTATTACCCTCAATTGAAAAGGAAATCAAAAGGATGTTTGAAGCAGGGATTATAGCTCCTATCAGATTTTTAGAATGGGTTTCAAACCTGGTACCAACAAGAAAAAAGACAGGGGAAATTAGACTGTGTGTCGACTTAAGAAATTTGAATAAAGTTTCTTTAAAAGACAACTATCCTCTGCCGAAAATGGACCACATTCTGCAAAGGGTGGTAGGATCTTCGAGAATATCACTATTGGATGGATTTTCAGGGTATAACCAGATTCTGGTTCATCCTGATGATCAGGACAAAACAGCATTCACTACACCATGGGGTACGTTTAAATATGTCAAAATGCCATTTGGGCTCAAGAATGCAGGAGCTACATTTCAAAGAGCAATGGACATTGCTTTTGCTAAAGAGATATATGATTTTCTGGTTATTTACCTAGATGATTTAACTGTTTTCTCTAAAACAGATCAAGAACATTTAGATCACCTTAGGCAAGTATTTATAAAGTGCAGAAAATATGGAATTTCTTTGAATCCTAAGAAGTCATTGTTTGGTTTGGAAGAAGGAAAGCTTTTAGGACACATTATTTCTAAAGATGGCATTAGGATTGACCCAGAAAGAATTCTTAATTGCTCTTTGTTTGTAGTCATTTCACTTCTTTCTTTTGAACATGGTGAAAGATTCTTAGCTGCCTTTCATCCCTTCAAGATCATCCCATCCACTTTAAATTCTAAGGATTGTTCTCTGTCTAGCTATCTTGCCCTGTAAAGCCATCTTGTGCGTAGAATAGAAATCCAGTAAAGCCATCCTTTGACTCCATAGCCCAATGGACTAAAAGCCCTCAACCTTGCCCTTAGTTTGTAGATTCCACCATTTTCCCAAAACAAACTCTTGAAACTATAACCAGCCTAAAACCTTCTAAGAACAAAGATAAATTATAAAGAGAGAGCCCTCTCTGGATGCAGATTGGCTAGATTCTGCATCTAAAAGGTTGGTTTGTGGTTACCTCGGGTATACTTTCCTCTTACACAACTTCTAGGAAAACCTGAGTGATAACATGTCCATTGGATGTTGTTTCAATGAGTATGGAGTCAACAACCCTTTGGACATCTGATTTGTAAATAATCTCAAAGCAATGGAACTGTGCAGCAATGGTTTTTGCTTGCTGGTGAAAGGGTTTTAAATTGTCTTCTGACCTGGTAGGTACCGTTCATCTGGTTTGTGATTAATTCAGAGTTTGTGTATGTGATAATGTCACTTGCACCATAACTCTGTGATGTTGTGAGGCCATCAATCAAAGCATGATAATATGCTTCGTTGTTTGTGCTAATGCCAGTTATTTCTCTACTGTTTTGGTAGACTTGGCGAAGTGCTTTATTATGAAGCACAAGCCTTGTTTGTGCATGCCCTAGGTTTGGGTGACACCATATTTTGATGGCCAAAACCCATTTTTCAACCATCTTCAAAACAAAAAAAATAATTTAATGAAATATTGTTACAATGTTAAAATGCAGTAGTGGCAACTCTGTTGCAGTAGCGGTAACAGTGACTTGTCGCCACTATAATAATGAAATAATTCACTATTACAATGGCGAAAAGTCATTGTTACAGCTACTGCAACAAGGATTTGCCACTTTCTCTCTCTCTCTCTAAATTTGTAAATATAGAATTTGAAAATACAATGAAAATTTTAATTGTAGATGAGTAGTTATAGTGACGGCAATTCACTGTTGCTGCTACTGCAACAACGTATTATGGCACTCTCTATCTCTTTAAATTTGTAGTATATTTGTAAACGATAAACATAGTAAATAACTAAAACATTACGAGATAAACTAGAGAATTTTTTAACTAGATAAAATTTTTAACCTTTAAATTATTAGGTTAACTAGAGAATTTTTTAATATAAAATAAAGAAAATTTGAAAATTTAAATAAAATTTTAATTTTGAGCAGTGGTTGCAAGACATTGTTACAGTGGCGGTAACCTGCTGTTGCAGTAGCGACAACAGTTAGTTGTTGCCACTGTAACAGTATATTGCCGCCACTGCTCAAAATTAAAATTTTATTTATATTTTCAAATTTTATTTATTTATTTGTAAACGATAAATATAGTATATAACTAAAACATTATGAGATAAAGTAGAAAACTTTTTAACTAGATAAACTTTTAACCTTTAAATTATGAGATTAACTAGAGAATTTTTTACTATAAAATAAATAAAATTTGAAAATATAAATAAAATTTTAATTTTGAGCAGTGGCGGCAATACACTATTACAGTGGCAACAACTCACTGTTGTCGCTACTGCAACAGCAGGTTACCGCCACTGTAACAATGTCTTACCCCCACTGCTCAAAATTAAAATTTTATTTATTTTATATTAAAAAACTCCCTAGTTAATCTAATAATTTAAAGGTTAAAAGTTTATCTAGTTAAAAAATTCTCTAGTTTATCTCGTAATGTTTTAGTTATTTACTATGTTTATCGTTTACAAATATACTACAAATTTAAAGAGATAGATAGTGCGATAACTTCTTGTTGCAATAGCGGCAAGAGTGAGCTGTCGTCCGACAGCAATTCACTGTTGTCGCTACTGCAACAACAAGTTACTTCCATTGTAACAATGTTTTGCCGCCATTGCTCAAAATTAAAATTTTATTTATTTTATATTAAAAAATTCTCTAGTTAATCTAATAATTTAAAAGTTAAAAAGTTTATCTAGTTAAAAAATTATCTAGTTTATCTCGTAATGTTTTAGTTATTTACTATGTTTATCGTTTACAAATATACTACAAATTTAAAGAGATAGAGAGTGTGATAATATGTTGTTGCAATAGCGGCAACAATGAGCTGCCGTCACTATAACTACTCATCTAAAATTAAAATTTTAATTGTATTTTCAAATTCTATATTTACAAAGATAGGGAGAGTGGCAACTCGTTGTTGCAGTAGTGGCAACAGTGAGTTGCTGCCACTGTAATAGTGTATTGCTGCCACTGTAACTACTCATCTCAAAATTAAAAATTTCATTGTATTTTCAAATTTTATATTTGCAAATTGAAAGAGAGAGAGAGAGAGAGAATTCGTTGTTGCAGTAGCGAGAACAGTGACTTGTCACGATTGTAACAATGAATTATTCATTGTTACAGTGGCAAGAAGTTACTGTTACCGTTGTTGGAAATACTGAGAGGGGGGGTGAATCAGTATTTCTTTCAATTAGAGCATTAGTTAATCTTCAATTATTATCAGTGTTTTTACAATGATAGCAGCAAAAAAGAGGAACACAAATGCACACAGTTTTTAAGGTGGAAACCCACTCTGGGACAAAAACCACCTAATGCTTTTCTAATAATTATTTTCAACTCCAATTGAAAATAAAGCTCCAACTTCCTAGAATCTAGAAAAGCATTCTTCTCCAGCTCCCACTGGATGGACGCTCCAACGCCCGAGATTCTTCAATAGTCACTGAACGGATGCCCCAACATCTAATGAGCTACAACTTACCCTAGCACCACCCTACCACCCTATAGAAGAATAAAAAATGAATGGACTCCCGTACCAGGGAAAATGGTCCACTTTACAATGATATAGAATGATGTAGAAGAAGAAGATATACTAGACCATAACCCCAACTTTGACACAAACACCTAATGATAATCCTAGACCTCCCAACGCTGCCTCTTCAACCCTTGGCAGATAGATACTAGTACAATTTGTACAATAATGTATTTACAATGACTAGGTACAATGATACCTTTACAATGATTGTATGCAGTGCTGCCCACTTGAAGACTTCATATGATGAACTTTTGTTGCTGTTATGCACCTTGGAAGCTGCTCTTTTCATGCTACCCTCTGCTGCACCTTGCTTTGCTTTTCTGCCGTAGAAAGTATGGTCCTTTGCAACCCTTGACAACACATGATCTAGCTTTTTATTGCCTTCTAGGAGCTCGATATTGAATTTGGTGTATCTCTGTCATTTCAGATCCTCAATATCTGATTTTCGGTTATGTAGTAGTCCTCTGAGTCATCTTTCCAATGCCACAAGTCTGACCCAATTTGGATTCTTCAAGAGAGAGTTATACCCAATTTCTCACACTGCCCTAATTATGGACTGTTTCAGAAGAGCATACTTTTATGGTGTTCCACGTGTCACTGTTTCTTCATTTGTTTCTGAAATTGATAGAGCAAAAATTGCAGGTTGTGCACTATCCGTCACATTTTATGGCATTCCAATCCGATACTCAGAGATAGAGTTATGACGATTTTACCAAGGTCACTTCTTTGAGATGAATTTCAGGAGCCTGCAAAAACCCTTACTTCCACAGATCATATCTCCAAAAATATTGCGCAACTTGATCTGAAATTTTTATAGAGAAAAAACTTCCTCACGATTTCGACTTCGCCCATAAAATTTCAACACGAGCCTTCGTGTAAAAAAGGTTGAACTTTAAATGCCATGATGACTGTTTAGGAGGGTTTGAATCCTTGCTGAGGAGGAAATGAAGATCACAATATATATGAATGTTTAAGTTGAGAGGGGCTTCAACAAGTGAACGTGGGAGGGATTTTAGGAGCATAAAAAATATTAATTATGACTTTTCAATGACCCATGCCCCAACCCCATGGGGTTTTAGCCCACTAACTGGGGTACAAACTTCAAACATGAATATCTCTCAAACCGTGAAGAATTACATGGCATTCCATATATCAACGGAAACATCTCGACAAGTGGAAACCATCAAAAGCATTATTGACCCAAAATATATTAATTTGGTAGGTCAAACTTCCCATTCAATTTTGGGTTAGCCCCTGGTGCTGCTTGGGTTGACATCAATGACAATTGCTAATCAACAACCGCTACTGCAACAGAGTTGCCGCTACTACTAAAAATGAAGACTGTTGATATTCTAAGTGTTGTATCTCAAAATCTACACCACAGAAACTGCC
Source organism: Pinus albicaulis (assembly GCA_034641835.2). Lineage (NCBI taxonomy): Eukaryota > Viridiplantae > Streptophyta > Pinopsida > Pinales > Pinaceae > Pinus > Pinus albicaulis. The sequence continues at coordinate 1,405,543,404 of CM076579.1, read as the reverse complement.
AATCTATCAATATTTCATTAAATTATTTTTTTGTTTTGAAAATGGTTGAAAAATGGATTTAGGCCATCCAAATATGGTGTCACCCAAACTCAGGGCATGCACGGACAAGGTTTGTGCTTCATAATGAAGCACTTAGCTAAGTCTACCAAAACAGTAGATAAATACCTGGCATTAGCACAAACAAAGAAGCAAGTTATCATGCTTTGATTGATGGTCTCACAACAACACAGAGTTATGGTCTCACAAATTCTGAATTAATCACAAGCCAGATGAATGGTACCTACTAGGTCAGAAGACAATTTAACACCCTTTCACGAGCAGGTAAAAACCATTGCTGCACAGTTCCAATGCTTCAATATTATTTACAAATCAGATGTCCAAAGGGTTGCTGACAACATACTCATTGAAGTAGCATCCAATAGACGTGGATGTGCAAGATATGTGGAGCCAACATGTGCTCCACCAATTATCATTGATAAACATCGATATACATTTCCTATTAATGAATGGATTGTTGTCATTGATATTGGGGTTATTATGGGGGTGTCATATGATAGTGTTCCTAGTTTTTGAGATAGAGTGGAGCAACATGATGTCCATCATTTTTTATGTATTTATTTATATGAGTTTTTTTTTATAGATGGACTCACTTTATTTTTGGGTCTCTACACATGTATGTAGAAATGTATTTTTCAGTAATACTATTAATGGAATTATATTATTATTACAATTTAGTTGTCTAATTTTTATTACACTTTAGTTCTATCATTAGATTATGTGATGGATGCTTTTATTATGGATTTTATTCTATAAGTAAGATTCGAATGTGATGCAATTGCGCTGACACATGTACAGAAGCGCTCTCATGTATTTAATATATTTGAAAAAATGTTCTCATGTATTTATCGGTGTTTAAATTATATTTATACTTCTAATTACTTTACATGAAATTATATCACGTCACTTAGACAACTAATTAAACATTGTTATTTAATATATTTGAAAAAATGTTCTCATTTTCTTTATTAGTGATTAAATTGTATTTTTACTTTTAATTACTATACATGAAATTATATCACCTCACTTGGACAAATAATTAAACATTGTTATTATAATTCAATTGTCTAATTTTTATTACAGTTTAGTTCTGTCATTAGATTATGTGATGGATGCTTAATATATATAAAACATACATACTTACTATTTCCTTTTACAAATGATATTTTATCAATGAACATCACTTCAAAAATATCCAAAAATAAACAACAAAATAAATAGTTTTATCAGAAAATAGAGAATTCCACTTACTATTTCCTTTTACAAATGATATTTTATCAATGAACATCACTTTTTAAAAAAATCCAAAAATAAACAACAAAATAAATAGTTTTATCAGCAAATAGATAATTCCAAAAGATGTTACAAAACGAGACCTTAGAATGCCTTCAATACACCTTCACAATTCCAACTTCTAGGAACATTCATTCATTCATTATCCATGAGCAGCACATGCATAATTTATAGAAGCCTCTATTTTGAATATAATGAGCTCTAATTCTTAAAGAAGTCCCTTATTGAAAAATTATGTGAGATACCCTTGGTTACAAGTCAACCAAGATAACTTATATATCAATCATTATTCTTCCTTTATACATGGTTAAATGAAAAATGCAAATGTGACATCTTGCACTTTTGTAATCCATAGATCCAACCTCATTTAAGGGGCAGAAATGTACAAATATTCAAACAAACAATCCAATTGTTGTGAATTTCTCCATTATCAACATCTACAACCACAAGGCCAAGTGTTTTGAACTGATGCATGTTTCAACATCCATGACAACAACAACAACTTAGCCTGCAAACAGAGAAAATAATACAAACAAATTGCAAAGCAATGAGGTTAACTTGACAACCATGCAAAATTAAAATATGCATCGAATGATAACTAATAAACTGTAATCAACACGTTATCAGGGCATAGAAGTGAAGAACAAAAAAATACACCAAGTATGAGTGTAGAAATTTATAAACATAATAATGTATTTCTGGACTCCCCTAATCTAATAGTTAAATCCATTGTTAAATACATAATCCTTCTACTCAATTATTTGCGGGAATTAAATCGTCAATTGCAAACACATGAAGAAAAATCATTCACACATAACAAGATGTTTTACCGGGAAAGCTTAAAGCTAAAATACAAACTATCATATATTATGTATATCATGGAATCATGAAACAATCTCATACAAAGCTCAGCTCATAGAGCTCTCAGTACAATATACAATCGTTTCACACTGTCATACAAAAATTGGTTCATACATGCACCAATTTACTGCCTCCTGATAGCCTGCCTCCACTGCACAATCCCTGTTGAAGAAGACCCCTGAATGAATTCGATCTTGCCTTGCCTTGAATGCGCAATCCTCATTGGCAACTCCAATGTGTGTGTAGATGCATTGAATGCAATACTATAGTCACATCACTATAGTCACAATTGATAGTCAAACACACCCTTTCACCTATCTTTCCACTGGGTCACCACTAGATCTAACATGCAAGTAGTTAACTGTCGTATTTCTTCAGTTGCAAGTAAGACACTACTTATGAATTAATTAAATAATTAATTCACTCATCTTTCACTAGTGTATCTTTAGTTATAATTAGCACAACTGAGTTTAACTCACTTAACTAAGTTAAACTAAATAACAACTCCCATAACTACTCTTCCAACTCTGTTACAACTGTGTCACACTCAGTTACAATGAAGTCCATCATGCATGAGTCACCAACCAACCTTGGAATGCATAATTCCTTTAGCTAATTGGTTTGCCACATCAGTTAACTGAAATCAAGTGCTCCAAGAGAAGAAGTTATTATTTATTTTTTGATTATCATTAAGGGCTAATAATAATCGACATGCATTCTATTTTTAGATTTGTGATCTATAAATAGACTTTGCCCATGATCTAAAAATATAAACTCATTTAAAGATAGAATTTGCTCAACCATCTAGGATAAACATCCTGTTAATTTTAGAATATGCTCACCATTCTAAAAGTAGACATAAACCTAAAAATAGCCCGCGGGCCCCACTTAGTGAAGGTTCTTAATTTTCACTAGGATCATCATTTTGTTGAATTTCAACACTCCCTCTCAACAAGAAAGGGATTATCTTTCACCCCGATCCTGTCTCTATGGTATTCGAATTTGCTCCTGGTGAGCGCCTTCGTCAAAATATCTGCATCCTGATCTTCTGTAGGAATGTATTGAAGCAACATGATCTTCTGCTGCACACAATATCTGATATGATGATACCGGATATCTATATGCTTAGATCTATCATGAAACACAAGATTAATCGAGAGTTTAATGCAACTCTGATTATCACAATGAATCACTGTAGGATCTAAATGAGAACCGAACAAACTGACCAGGATCTTCCTCATCGAGATAACCTCACATGCAGCTTGACTTGCTGCCATGTATTCTGCTTCTATTGAACTGAGTGCCACGGATCTCTGTTTCCTACTGTACAAAGAAACAATTGTAGATCTGATACTGAAACCCCTCCTGATGAAGCCATGCAACTTCATCTCATCCATCTGTCTGTACCATAAGCCATACTCAGATATGCCCCTGAGATATCTTAGGACATGCTTGCCTGCCTTCCAAAAGAGCTTGGTAGGCTTAACCATCGCTTGACTAAGCTGGTTCACCACATAACATATGTCTAGTCTTGTATTAACTAAATAAATGAGCGAACCCACTAATTGTCGATAGATAGTAGCATCCACTACCTCTGCCGATGTAGCATCCTCTTTTCTCCAATTTCCTAGAAGAGGAGTATCCATGGGATTGCAATCCTCCATGTGAAACTTATCGAGTATCTCCTGAGCATACTTTCCTTGAGACACAAACAACTCACCTTCTCATTTCCATATTTCCAATCCAAGGAAATAATGAAGGAGGCCCATATCCTTCATCTCGAACTCCTTTGCAAGGTCCTCCTTGCATGAGTGTATCAGCTGCTCATCACCAGTCAGTATTAAATCATCAACATAAAGAACAATGATTAAAAGCTTACCCTCCACCACAATTTGGTATAGGTTTGCATCCGCCTCACTCTTGGTGAAGCCAAGTCTAGTGAAATAGCTATCGATCTGAGTGTACCAAGCACAGGGTGCTTGCTTCAACCCATACAAGGCTCTTTTGAGTTTGCACACATGCGATTCAATGTTGAAGATCTCAAATCCTTTAGGCTACTCAATGTACACTTCTTCCTCAATGGCCCTATTAAGGAAGGTAGTCTTCACATCCATCTGATGAATGTGCCAACCCATCTACGCTAAGAGAGCAAGGATGGTCCTTATGGAAGAATACTGTGCGACATGTGCAAAGGTTTTTTCATAATCAATCCCCATAATCAATCCCCTCGATCTGTGAGAAGCCTCGGGCAAAAAATCTAGCCTTATACTTATCAACACTCCCATTAGTAGCTTGCTTTACCTTTTAGATCCATCTTGAACCTACCACTGATTTATCAACTGGTCTTGGAACAATTTCCCAAGCACTGTTTTTGACAATGGAGTCATACTCCTCCACCATTGCATCTACCCATGTGGGCTCCTGCACTGCTTCCTGAAAATAAATGGCTCTGTCACAATACATTTGCTCATGAGAGCCATGTATATAGTGAATCAGTCAGGAGATTGTCTCTGTTTGCATTGTGATTTAGGGGCTCCTACATTTTGTGCTGCATCAAGCTTAAGCCTCTCAGCTTTTGTAATACGCCTTCTGCTAGTTCTGATTTTTGGCTCCGCGTGAGTGGACTCCTCCACTCCATGATCCTCCTCTTGTGGTTGATCCACATCTTGAGGCTCATCTTTGGGAGCAAGCAGTTTCTCCTCTACATGCAAGTGTAGCTCCCTCTTAAGCATAGCTCATGCAACGCCAACGATCATTTTGTTCTTCCTCTCCACGACCCCATTATACTGTGGGTTATAAGGCGTTATGAGTTCTCTCTGAATTCCTCCTTTGCTACAGAATTCTTTGAATTCATTCGAGATATATTTACCACCATTATCGCTCCGCAGAGCCTTCACTTGCTTCCTCGACTCTTTCTCCACCAATGATTTAAACTCACATAACTTTGAGAATGTTTGGTCTTTATTCTGCATGAATAAGATCCAACATATATGAGAATATTCATCAACAAAAATAACATAATACCTGTGTTTTGCTGTTAAAGCAACCGAGAATGTCCCATACATGTCTGTGTGAACTCTCTCCAAGATCACCGAAGCAGGATTCTCCTTTTCATGAAAGGTGGTCTTCATAAACTTACCCATAGTACATCCCTTCCACTGATCTATTTGCGCAAGTGTACCCTTGGGAAGTCCAATAGAAATCTGCTGCAAAATATTCAGGGCGCCATGGTGAAGATGGCCCAATCTCCTATGCCATAATTCACTCTCATATCGGCTCACCACTTCTTCTTCTTTTCCCACCATAGTAGCACAGCCACAGCTTGTAGAGATTCTTGACTCGAATCCCTATCCTCTTGGCTTGACCCGTTGTTTTATGTCGCAGGAAAGTTTTTCCATCGCTGAGAACAACATCATAAGCTTTGTCCTCCAACATTGCGACTAAGACCAAGTTCTTCTTTAGACCTAGAACATGCATAACATCTTTCAACATAAATGGTTTACCTGACTCCCTCTCAAAGGTAATGGTCCCAATGATGGTCGCACTGTATCGTCCATTGTCGCCCATCTCTATATTCATTTGGAGATCTTTCTCCTTCAAGTCACTGAAAAGCTCCTTATCTCCCGTCATGTGGAAGGAAGTACCACTATCAAGATACCACACCAATCTCATTGCACTTGAAACCAAGCATGCGATCAAGGAGAAATCAAGTTCAAATTGTGAGGCAAGGGCTTCACCAGCTATAGCTCTAGCAGCCTTCGTGTTCTTCTTTTCTAGTTGGCAGTTAGTGGCGAGATGCCCATGTTCGTGATAGTGAAAACACTTCACCTTGGAAAAATCCAGCTTCTTGCCTTTAGCGTCAGATTTTGAATGGGATTTCTTGCCCTTACCTTTCCTCGCTTTGGCAGCCAAAGCACAATCCTCTTCATCTTCATGCTTTGATGAAGAGCCATCCCTGGTATTCCGCCTTATCTCCTCCTCCACTAGATCTGACTAAAGTCGCTCCCAATCCGACGGTTTTTCCCGTCCATTGACAAAGTCTTTATAACTGTGCCAAATATTCAGAAGTCCAAGGAGAGCCAAGCTCACCAAATCATCATCAGAAACTGTAATTCCCACGCTCCCCGACGCATTCGTACATTGGACAAACTTCGTGAGATACTTTGGAATACTATCGCCCTTCTCCATTTTGATTTTTCTAAGTTTATCTTTCAGCGCCAACTTCCTATGGTCGCTGCTGCTTTGGAAAAGATCTATCAAAGCCTTCCACATTGCAAATGGAGTGGATTTCTCATGAAGGGTTGACACAATATGGTCTTTCACACCTTCCAATAGAATCCTTCTTGTCTTCGCTACTTTCTTTTTCAAGGCGTCAAGTAATGAAGCATCCATCGAAGTGGGATTATGAACATCACTACCGATGAACTCCTTCAAGCCATTATCTTCAAGCACCTCCTCCATCCTATCCTTCCAGGATTTGTAGTTCGAGCTGCCCTCGAGTGCATACTCCAACCGCAACCCATTGAAATCCATTTCAATGTTTATTGAACTGCCACACCAAGAAATTCTTGCAGCAAATTCGAATTGTTCCACCAACACAAACTCAACACTACTTCAATATTGAAATCTTCAGTGATTAACACTGCTCCGATACCATGTAGAAATTTATAAACACAATAATGTATTTCTGGACTCCCTTGATCGAACAATTAAATCCACTGTTAAATACAAAATCCTTCTACTCAATTATTTGCAGAAATTAAATCGTCAATTGCAAACACATGAAGAAAACTCAATTGCACATAACAAGATGTTTTACCGGGAAAGCTTAAAGCCAAAAACCCCAACTATCATATATTACGTATATCATGGAACCATGAAACAATCTCATACAAAGCTCAGCTCATAGAGCTCTCAGTACAATATACAATCGTCTCACACTGTCATACAAAAATTGGTTCACACATGCATCAAATTACTACCTCCTGACAGCTTGCCTCCACTGTGTAATCCCTGCTGAAGAAGATCCCTGAATGAATTCGATCTTGCCTTGCCTTGACTATGCAATCCTCATTGGCAACTCCAATGTGTGTGTAGATGCATTAAATGTATCACTAATAGTCAAACACACCATTTCACCTATCTCTCCACTGGGTCTCCACTGGATCTGACATGCAAGTAGTTAATTGTTGTATTTCTTCAGTTGTAAGTAAGACACTACTTGTGAATTAATTAAATAATTAATTCACTCATCTTTCACTAGTGTATCTTTAGTTACAACTAGGGCAACTGAGTTTAACTCACTTAATTGAGTTAAACTAAATAACAACTCCCATAACTACTCTTCCAACTCTGTTACAACTGTGTCACATTCTGTTACAACGAAGTTCATCATGCATGAGTCACCAACCAATCTTGGAATGTGTAAGTCCTTCAACTAATTGGTTTGCCACATCAATTAACTGAAATCAAGTGCTCCAAGAGAATAAGTTATTATTTATTGTCTGATTATCATTAAGGGCTAATAATAATCGACATGCATTCTATTTTTAGATTTGTGATCTATAAATAGACTTCGCCCGTGATCTAAAAATAGAAACTCATCTAAAGATAGAATTTGCTCAACCATCTAGAATCAACATCGTGCTAATTTTAGAATATGCTCACCATTCTAAAAAATAGACATACACCTAAAAATAGCCTGCGGGTCCCACCTACTGAAAGTGCCAAAAAATCACTAGGATCACCATCTTGTTGAATCTCAACAATGAGTGCATAGTATTTTTGTAGAAGTATCTGTTAGGTTCCCGTAATTTGTTATATTGGTGAGAAAAAATGAACAAGGGTAACATCAGACCAGTCTTTGGAGTCCTAGGACCTTGCCTTCCTGGACTCAAAAAGGTCTCTCTCTATTTTGTGCAAATGATGTGAACTTGTTTTATTTTAAAATTTGATTTTAGGGTAGTAGTTAATTTTAAGGTTTGTTTGTTTGTTTTGGTTGGGTAGATGATCAATTATAATAGATGGAGAGAGATATTTTCAAGTCATTGTGCTATGGAGTCTACAAAAGGTTACGAAGAGTTCAACAATGAATTAGGGTGCATCACAGGGAAAATCTAACATGGTAAAATGAATTTTCAAGGTTGGTGTGAGATGAAATGAACATTAAGTTTGTGAAACATAGTAGGTGCAAAAGGGCAGTTAAGAATCCTTGAACAAATACTTTTAAACAAGAAGGTTTTTTAACACTGCTCAGCATAAAGAAGTAATCATAAGACAGGGCAAGCCAATAACTCTTTGATTAAACTCAAGCAAATAATTATTTAAGATAAACAATCCAGTGAAACTATAGAAGGTAAAAAACTTGTATAACTTCTAGTGATTTCACCTTCAAGATTAGAAAAAATTAAAGATATACATATAACATTGATCAAATAAAAGGGAACTCTTGAACATCATTGATCATATCCATAAAGACCTTCAAAGCAACTTTTCAAGAAAGGATAAAGGGCATGATCAAAACATAAACCTCTTTGGCTAAAACTAATCAGTGATACTTCAAAGAAAGATCTTAAGAACAATGTTTAAGTAACATCAAACAAGCAGGGCTAACGATAAAAAATATTTAATATCTACTGTATTGAATCTTTCATAAGATAAACAAGCACATGTATGTCTAGAGAGCAATTAAGAATTCTCTAAACTGACCTAGCAGAAGAAAACATAGAAGCAGTGAAGGATAAATAGAACTAAGGTGCCACTAAACAACATTTCTTAGTCTAAAACGTTTGTCCTACTGCAATAGAAGGATGAACACAATGATAATACAAGAGAACATGAACTAAATAGGAACACATCACCATTTGACAATGCTCAGGGATCCTGCAAGCAAGCCTTCTCCAATGTCAAACAATCCAAGCCATTCACAAAGATCAGAGCCAATTTGTCCTCAACCTCCAAGTCTATGTATTACTCTCAATAAATGTATAAAACAACAACCAACTACAAAGAGGACTCATTGTTGTATTTAACAAGCAAGAAGGACAAAAACCTAATTAGGTCTTTATAATCCCATTAGTTAATCATAAATGTCACTTTTGTCCTTTGAGACCTTACAAGGCCCAAGGCACAAAGTATCTGATGAAAAATATCTTCTTGAGAATTTTTGGCAAAAAAATTGACATTTTGGCTCCCAAAAACTTCCAAAATGTTTCCTAGCGTACTTTGTTGACTTTTGCTTGCCAAGGCGCAGCACTAAGATTTAAGGAAGCAATTTCCTGCCCAAGGGCACAACACATGCATAGGAAAACTGGGTTACCTTGTAGCCTAGTTTTGAAGCCTTCCCGATGTCAGAATGGGCTCTGTGATGGCTCGTTGGAAAGCCTGTTGAGTCTAATTTCCAGAACTGCCCTTGGTTTTCTGATTGGACACCTCTAACATGTTTAAAAAGAAAAACTCCCAAGGCTGGTAAAGGCGCAACACCAGCCCTAAAAACTAGGCAGAAAGGTGAAATTTAGGGTTTTTTTGACCCTTTTGGAGGACCAAATCAACTCTAAATGACCTGAAATTTGGTGAGCATGTTGTAATTGAGCTGAGGATTCCAAAAATGTAAATTTTACCTCCTGAGGATGCCCTGAGAAAAAGCGCAGCGCCAAGGGTGTTGTGCCCTTGGCCCTCCAAATCAGCAAAAACCAAAAATTTCCAAAAAGTTCCCAAAATTTGCAATTATCTTCCTTTCTATGTCTGGGATGCTTGCATGGAAGCATCAACAATAAGGTTAAGATTTTCTTAACCTTTTGACTCCTTGAGGGCTTGAACTTTGGCAAAGGCTCTTTTGAGCTTGGCCCTTGCAATTTTATTTCTAAATGCATAGTGCTTGGCCATCTTTTTCTATAGGCCAAGGTCCCTTTGTGTCTTCTTCAGTTGCTTGTTTTCATCCTTTTAATCTTCAATGATACACTTTTCCATGCCAAGCTTTCTTTGTAGGTCTTTGATCTGAGCATCCTTATCTTTGAGTAGTATTCTTGAAATCCTCTCCTCATCTTCATTTTCACTGTCAAGGTCAATGAATTGGCACTCTTGTATAGTTTGATGCTTACCTTTCTTATCTCTAACAGTGACCTTCTCTTTGCCTTTGTTAAGTTGCATGGCTGAGTGGATGGCATGGTCCCTTGCCTTTTAAAGGCAACAAACGCATGCCTTTTTCCTCTTTGGTATGTGAGAGGGAAAGGCTCAATATTTTTCATCTGAATGCCCTCACCATGGCTGACCTCATGACTGTTGTTCTCTTCGTCATTGATCTCTGCACCTCTGTTTTCTGCACTGTGTTTTTTACTGCTTTTATCAGCCTCACTTTCTTTTTTTTCCATGCTGACATCACTGTTGTGATCTTCATTTGTATCATCATCCTTTTCTCCTTTATTGATATTAGCTTCACTATCTTCTTAGTTCTGTGATCTATTGCCAACCTCATCATCATCATTACCTTGGCTGCTTTCTTCATCATATGCCTCATCTTCATTGACATCTAGCTCCATGTCTTCTTAACCTCTTTCTTCATTTGTGTTTTCACTGTTAGAGGTGTCATTATTGGTTTCTTCACTGTTTTCTGCTTCTTCATTTTGCTCCTTATTACTGCTAGGAGCCTCACTGTCTTGTTGCCCATTATGACTATTGTCATGACTATCACTGCCTCCCTCATTACTACTGTCATTAGCCTCATTGCTGTGATTTTCACTGTTATCACCAGCCTCTTCATTATCTTCACTGTCATCATCTATATCCATACTGCCTTTGCCTCTTTATCTTCAACATCATCATTGCCCTTATTATCACTAAGAGCCTCACTATTTTCACTGTCATTATGGCTCTTAGTTTCACTGACATGTTCTTTTTTGTGTTCCTCCTCACTGTTGCTTTCCTCATCATTGCTAGCATCCTCATTTTCTTTTGTTTCCATGCTTTCTTCATTCCCTTCATCATTTGTTTCTTCCATGTTGACATCACTGTTGTCTACCTCTTCATTTTCTTCCTCTTTACTGTCCTCTTCTTCACCATTGCTTGACTTATCATTACCATTTCCTTCATGGTCACTTGATTGTTCATTTCCACTTTATTCATTGGTTGATGCATTGGGAGAAGGTGAGGAAAGAAGGTTGTCCTAAGGTGAAGGTACATGGGTGGATGGGGAAACATGCTCATCAGGAGATGATGGAGGAGTTATGATAGGAGGATGAGATGAGGAGAGCACATTCTGCTGAGGATGGGGTTGTGGGTTTGTGAAGACCTCATGGGAAATGAAAACCTCCCATGGAATACCCCTTTGCTCTAATTGATGCATTACAACTATCTTAATGAGAGAATGGTGAAAGAGGCTCTGCATTTATTGTGAAGGATGTCTCTTTTGCACACTCCTATAGAGATAATAGGGAAAATGTAACATCTTTACCCTAGTGAAATGCATGAGAAATCTTATGTGGTATGAATAAAGCCTAGAAAACCTCCTCTCACATGTAAAATATTTCATGATGACTCTCATCAAGGGCGCATATCTCTCCAAAAAATGTGAAAAAGGAAAAATGGATTTGCAATCATCTTTGTATCTAGGTTTTAGGAAAGTTTCATAGTGGCTCAGGTCCAAATTAGCTTGCTTGAACCACCTTTCTCCCACAATAGGTATTCCAGTGGCCATAGAAATGGTATTTGAAGATAGCTCAAATTTTACTCCAGCTAAATTTACTTGATTGTCATGAAGGTTAAGGATAAAAAGCCTGGTCAGCTCAGGATGACTTTGTACTTGTTGTACTCTTTCACAAAAGTCAAAATAACCCACATTCTGGAAATATGAAATTGTCATAGGAGAGGCCATCAACTCCACGGTGTTTAGTGTCTCAAACCTATTCATTCTTCCACCTCTGCGCTGATGTCTTCTAGGCCCTTGGCCTCCCTCACCACTGTCACTATCACCTTCCCTTGAAATTTTGATTTCACTATTGCCTTGAAACAAAAACCCTAACTCTGTTTTATGAAATGATATGGAAAAGTGATGGAATGGTGGTACAAAAGGTAGCCTTTTACAAGTGAGTGAGAGGTATGAGTGAAGGGGCAATTTGGGCGAGATGAGAGGCTAGATAATTCTAAATGCAAATCAACTGATATGCCAAAACCTTGCTTTGGAAACACCTTAGTAATGATGAAAATCTGAGAGGGTGGGGTCTGCAATGTCAATGCTTTGCAGTGTGGGGGATTGATTTTGAAAATGGAGTGAGTGTCTTGGTGGATGAGCAACTCCTAAACATGGCACTCTCAATGTGCTCTTGTCATGCAGATGGAGGGGTGTCCTCTAAATAGTGGTGTGCTTAATATGAAAATCATGTTTTTTTCCTTTAGGGTTTTTAGTTTTTCTTAACTTCACACCATCAAACTGCTTGGAAGAAGGAAAGTTATCCACTTACCTCTCAAAAAATGTTATGAAGACACCTGGCATAAAACTGGAGGGTTTTTAAAGTGTTTTAGTGCTTGCACTGGTGTGGAGGCCCCCCTGGCGAAGAGCGCAGCACCTGAACACAGTGTCGGGTTGTGCAGTGTCTGTCGTGCGTTGCCCCAAGAGCACAACACCTAAAAGCAATGTTGGTTCGGGCGGTGTCTGTCATGCCTTGCCCCAAGAGTGCATCATGTGCACGCAAGTCGGGTTGGACGGTTGGTGTCAGGCTTTTGTGAACGCATAGAACTACCGGGCCTGTCGGGCCTCTTCATGAATGCGTAGCACCGAAACTCTTTCTGCTGGGCCTATTGAATGATTAAACGTGCAGCGTTTGAATAGGGGTGAAGCCTGTCGGGTCCTGCCGGGCAAGGTTGCACGTGGAATTTGAATAGAGGCCGAGCTTGCACGGGTAAACGCACAACGTGCACTTACAGGCACGCAACACAGATTAATTTTGCACAGAAAAAACCTCCAGGAGCGCAGCACACGACTCCAGGCGCGCAACACAGGGTAACTTGCTTGTTTTGACTCAAAAAACTCACAGTTTCACTCCTCGACTGTTTTTGATCTTTGCAAGTGAATAATGAGTTGAATAAGAAACAGAATGACCCTAAATATGCTTTGGGAATGTTAAATTTAATCCCAGCGAACCCACTTTCTAATGTTTTTGCCTTGTCACTTTTACTGATATTTTATTTGACCTTTTTGCTGCAAGTGACTTAAGACATAGATTTTTGCCTTTCTATTGCTATTCTTACCAACTTTTTATTATTTTGGTTTTCATGTGACTTCAAAGGATGAAGTTGGTCTACTGCTACTTCCTTTGTACATTTCAACTCAACCATTTACCTCTTCTTACTCATCCTTTTACCTTGTTTGCTTATGCAGGGGATTAGATGATGAACTTAGACTTTCTTTTGGTTCCTTGAGGCATGAAATTGAAGAGCCCATTCCTACACTTTGGTGAATTTGGCCATATAGTAGCCTCTTCAATTTGATCTGAAACCTCTACTATAAAACTCAGTTTAACCCTTTGATCTTGACATACCTCCTTTCACTTTTTATAAGTAGATTTTCTCCATTTGGTGAATTTTGACTTCCTTTTGGCCTATTGATGCCTTTCAACATTTTCTTGACAGGTGACTATGAGAACCCTGTCTTCACCTTTCTCACTGATCCTTGGGCATGATAAACTCACCTTTGACAAGCACTATAGAACTTAAATCATGCCTGCTACCTTCTCTTTTGGCCACTTCTAATTTGTAGGTGCCATAACATACTGACTTCCTAAAGTTTGATATATTCAATTGCACAGCAGCAACCTTACAGTCAACTTGGGTTTCCCTCTTAGAGCTCAACACTATGTTTTTATTCCTTTTACCACTGAGTGTGAGTAAATTAAAATGAGGATTTGATCTTCCTCTCACTGATATTCTTTACTTATTTATCCTTTGAAACAGTGAGGAATTTCACTTTGGCAAAATCTGGGATGACATACACAGTAGCCTTTCAAAATCTTCTTTCTGTTGTCATCATGGAGGTCTAACATCTTCATTTTGCCTCCATTACCATCTTACCAAACCCTAGGTTTCTGGGATGCTTTCTCAATGTGATTTGCTACATTAGATTCCTGCTTGGCACACTGTTGATCCAATCAAGCTTAGAAACCTTGATTTCTCCTCTAGATTTAGTGCTTCCTGTCTTCCTTTAGGAACTCATCAGTTACTTTATCAATTTCCTTTGCTAATTTACCTCTTGACATTCCTGCAGAGATGCCAAGCACATTTACCTTTTGAAAAACTTGAAATTGACAAAGTAGCCCTCTTTGGAGATTTTCTGCTCTTTCTTGGGCAATCATGTGTTGCTCTTCTTTTTAAATTTGAAACAACCTCTAGCACAGGAAAAGCAGAGCTTCAAACATCAATGAAAACTCTAAAACCTATGAAACCCTAATGACCTAGTGGGAGGATCCTTTGACTTGGTCTTTGACTGAAAGCTTGGTTTGGAGTCTTCAGGTGTAAAAAATAGAGTTTTTGGCAAATTGCTGTATTGAAGATCCAAAATCCAATGCACTTGATTTATCTAAAGAGTCTACAGAGATAGTTTTGAGACCATCAATGTTTGGGGCACCTGGTGAACATGGGAGGAATAGGCTGTTTGGTAATCCTAGATGGAAAGTGGAGGGGTGTGGTAAAGGAAAAACATAGTGTTTAAGTTATAAGTGGGAGAATAGGATGTAGATGACTGGCATAAGTCCATGAGCGGCGCTTTAGGAATGGCACGTTAACCATGGAATGGTAAAATAGTAGAATAACGGAAAATTTGTGATAAGGATAATGAAGGCAGTGAGATTTCTAAAACTCACAATATTCATAAATCTTGTTTTTAGAAATCTAGGATTGATATTTAGTCATCTACAGATGGTAAAAATTACTAATGACTAACAGTATCAGTGCACACAAGTGTCACAGAAAGAAATAGTGCATGGAAAGGAGCAATGCTAAAGGCAGTCAAATTAAAAGTGATTAAGTTTGATTATATGTGTTCAATTTGTTTGATTGTATATGTTCGACCTGTACCCAAATGAAAGAACATGGAGCATCTGGGTTCATTTCCTCTCCTCTAATAAAGTCTCCAATTCGAGTTGAAGAGATTTTTGCAATCTGATTAAAGGAGTTCATGTGTTTTCCTTGTACAAGAGACCAATCTAAATCTGACCTAGAGAAGATGAGCTTTTCTTTAGAGTTTTGCACTGGAAGGGCAATTATTGACTCCCATTTCACTTGCTTCAACATTTTTCTGACCTAATTCTGTTGCTGCAACAGTTAACTAGTGAGTTGCTGCAACGGTTGACGAGCGAGTTGGCACAATGGTTGTCCAGATGGTTGACTTGTGCTCTCTTATAAAATGGTCTGAATAAATAGGGTTGTGGTAAACAAATTAAATGGGTTGTGGTAAACAAATTATTTGGGGATTCTCACTTAAAAAACATAGAAATTTAGTTAAAAAATAGACATTCACTAAACAAAATAGACCGATTTTTCCGTCGATTGAGTAAATCCTTCAGTAGTGGTCCAGGGAGGGCTTTCATTCCATTGAGTGAGTAACAGGAAGGACAATGTTTATTTATTCGGGAATTCCCACTTAAAACAAATAGTGGCATTCTCACTTAACAGATATTGGCTTGAAAAAATAGACCCGGTCTCCGTCGAGTGAGTAGCTCCTTCAATTATTTGTCGAGCGATAGCTTTCAATCTGACTGGTGTGTAACAGGGGATGACATGAGTATTTGATTACAGGAGCTATACAGGGGACGCTCGATTGAATGCAACATAGTTCATGGTGCCTTGGGTAACATCTTCTCGTCGACTGGTTTGCATGTCTCTGTTCATCTGGCTCGAGGAACGCGGGAAAATATTTTCATTCATGGTTGCCCCCATGTGTAGGTGAGGGGAAACGAAAATGATGATTGAATCCTAAACGAACTCCTTCAAATGGTAACGTTGTGGGACGGAGATGGGGAGGGGTCGTGGGACCTGTGTACGCTGGAGGGGCTCGCTAGTTGCCGGGGGCACAAAACCCGAAGAACGTTCTGTTGAATGGTTAGCTTACTCTCTTTTTGGGCTTTGGCGTTGTCCACCCCACTAGGCTGCCTCACGACTTGTTTGTGTGTCCCTCTGAACTTTGTCATGGCCCACAAAATGATCAAGATAGAGCTTTGAAACTAAAAAGAAAGATGAATAGTTCACTGCTAACCTTTTTTTTTCCAAAAAAAATTATAGATTAAGTTAAATCCTCATTATTTACAATAATTTTTAAAAGCTTTTGAAAATAAAACTACCTTTAATACTGTGCACCCTGACCATTGACAATAAATCCTTGAAAAGTAGCTTTCCCTAAATACGCTATTGTCAAAAACATTTCAAACCCTCTTAAAAATTCCAAAAACATTTCAAATTATCTTAAAAATTCCAAGAACTTCTATCTCTTAAACCAATTAAAGTAAAAGTGAGTATTAAAGTTCTGTGCATTGCTTTTTTTTACCACCGAACTTATACCAATATGTGGCTAGAATTTTTTTTAAATAGATAATAAAACGCTCATATATTAAAATATAAGATAGAACTTTATTAATGAGATTGACATAGGATAAGTAAAAGTGATAACTAAAGCTCTGTTCATTGCTTTTTTTTTGGACCACCCGTGACCCCACTTACACCCATACGTGGTTAGAAATTTTTTAATGAGATTACCACTTTTAATCACACGGGATGGTTGGAACTTTATTAACATGATTCTTTATTTTCTAGTCTCTAGTAATGAGCTGAGTTTCCACTAGAAAAGTTAAACGGAAGTAAACCGCTACACAATATATATTTTTTTTCCAGAAGAAATTCAAACCATTATATTTTTGTTTATTACTCCTTTTCAATTTTTTTATTTTTTAAACCAACCCATCCCACTTATACCAGTAGTTAGAACCATATAAATATGATTGACAATTTTAATTAGATTACAGAGGAGTACAACAACCAAGCCAAATACGAAGGAACTTTTGTAATTTAAAAAATAGTTCATTAATAGCAAATTTAATTGTCACATGGCACTTACAATCTTTAGATTTCTTCGCCACTTCATGAACTCCTTGGAAGGGTTAAAACATAATTACGCCGTAGGCGTCTTTATTTGAAAACAACCTTGCTGGGTGTCCTCGTGTCATAATGTAAGCCCTTGATCTTTTGTTAGACGATTGAATCGTCATCAGCCATAGATTTGAGTTGTAGCAGTTGCCAGGCAGTTGCCAGTCTGCGCTGATTAACCGCTCTTTCTGTCTTCAAGTTTCCAGAGTCGTTTACAGTCCTCTAGTGTTTATGCTTTCCCTGTTTCGTAGGGCCTAAAGATTCGAAATCTGGGGAAGCTGTGCTTCGTGAGCACGCATCCTGTCGTTCAGTTGGTCAAGATGGCCATTATTGACCAACAGAAAGTGATATTGTCTTGCAGGATCGTTTTGTTTTTCTTTTCAAGACTTCGAAAGGGGCACCAGTTTCAGTGTTAGTCTCTGTATCTACACTTGTTATTCAGCCGTTTGCTCCGTGAGTTAGAAGAGGCCTTTGTATTGTAAAAGAAATGGTTTCATCTGTCAAGTTGGAGGTTCGATTCCTCGAAGAATTTTTTTACCGGAAGAATTGAAGAATGAAGCAGCCCGACGCACTCCTTTGTGCTGCTGAAGCGTCCGTGTCTACAACGTCCACTGCTCTCAATGACCACGAGATCCAAGTCACGACATCCTCTCTTGCGGTTAGTCAATACTTCATTAAGCTTTGCAACATATGTTTTTCTGTTTTTCTTTAATTCTTATGGCAACAAATAATTTTCTTTAATTCTTCCGGCAACAGATGCTTTTCATTAATTCTTCTGGAAACAGATAATTTTCTTTAATTCTTCCGGCGACTGATGCTTTCATTTAATTTTTCTTACTGGGAGAGGATCTTTAATGTATTTCCTTTGAGTTTTGCAGACAATCTTTAATGGATTTTTCGTATCTTTGGATTTTGCAGATGATCGGTTATTTTCTCACGAAGGGTTGTTGACGGGTAACTATAGCACTTTTCCTGAAATTATATTTAATTTTCGATAACGGTTCCATTTGTGAAAAGAACCCTAACTTAATTATTTTCTTGATTTTCAGAGGGAATCAACAATGCTAGGGTATATTCCAGGCCTTTATGCACCATATAGGTAGGTAGTGTACAATGTAAAAGTAATTTCCATTTCTCCCTCGTAATTGTTTTGAAGAGAAGAAACTTTGAGCTTCTGTCTTAGTTTTCATTTCTGGGTTCTGTCATTCCGGTGTAAGGTGTCTCGACTCCGTAAAGCCAAATAGTTGGAATTCATATGAAAGTATATTATTAAACAATTTATGAAGGGAGATTTCATTCATTGCTTACAGTGTAAAGGTATTACAGTTTTTTTTTACTGTTATTCGATTTATGCATTGGTAATTTGTAATTCCAGCAACATTTTGTTGACAATTGTCATTCGTCTTACACCTTTGTGATTTCGTTTTAATTCACAGGTAATTATGGAACGTATCGAGAAGTACCTAGTAGACATTTTGAACCTATATATTATGGGGTTATTTTCTCACGAAGGGTTGTTGACAGGTAACTATGGCACTTTCCTGAAATTCCATTTAATTTTCGATAACGGTTCCATTTGTGCAAAGAACCGTAACTTAATTATTTTCTTGATTTTCAGAGGGAATCAACAATGCTAGGGTATATTCCAAGCCTTATGCGCCATATAGGTAGGTAGTGTACAATGTAAAGGTAATTTCCATTTCTCCCTCGTAATTGTTTTGAAGAGAAAAACTTTGAGCTTTAGTCATAGTTTTCATTTCTGGGTTCAGTCCCTTCCCATTCGAAATTTGAGACTATATTTCAATTTGTCGTGATATTTGTTTTACTTTTGAACCCCGGGACTTTAAGGGTTTCTAATGTTTTCTTTAATTTTTGAACCCCAGGACATTATGGTCACGATGTGGCAATTTGTGTCATTAGGGAGTTTATGTTTTTTTCGTATCAATTTTAAGAATACACTTATTAAGTCATATGTTATTGTTGGCAACAGGTTATTCTTCGTTATTCTGAAGAGGAGGCGCCTTATTCCTCCTAGGTATAGTTTGACTGATGCAACCCCTATTTTGGGTTCCAATAGTATGTATATTACATTCGATGGTTCCTATACAAAATTATGATCTCTCTTGTAATGTATTGTTCAGCATGTCGTAGGCACAACGTTCGAAATAGAAGTGCGGCCTATTCAATAACACATAAAATTTATTTAAAATTTTATTCTCCTTCCTCACGTCTTGTTATCCAAATTTTCAAAGGTTCTAACCCTATCCTGCGACTTCTTGTTCCAGGTAATTCTTATGGTGCTTTGAGAAGGGAATAAGTGTTAGCCTTGGGTTAAATTTTTATCTTTCAACACTTTTACTCCACCATTTCCTACGGGTCGGACTTCTATTGTACTTACCTATTGTGTGTCACTATGTGGAACACGCGGTTTATGGAATTCGACTGTGGTTATCAGAACCATTTACATAGTTTCTTTAAATTCTCTTCTTGTTTGATTCTAACCCTACCAAGGATCGACTCAACATTATGTCACAAAAATGAGTATCTTGGCCTTGGGCCTTAATTTTTTCTAATTTATATACCAGTATTATTTGCTACTGGTAGTCTTGCTATATTTGAATTTTAGTATAAATAATTTAATTCTCCTAAAATCTGCCATCATATAGTGAAATAATTTATTCATAATTCTGCAATAAAAGTTTGTTGTGGTATTAAGTTAGATTTGGTTTATTTTACATGTTTATTATATAAGTCACCATTTTTGCAAAACCAAGCAAAGCTAACACCCATTTTTGTGAGCTTGTACGCCTTCGATTTGCAGGATTGTGAGTACTAGCTTTTCCAACTCAAAGTATTCTTACAATGGCGGCATGAGTGGCCTCATCTTCAAATCTTGCCAATCGACATCAACACATCAAAAAATTCCTATTTCCAGTTTGCTTGTCATTACATCTTTAGTCCTATTAACAATTGTATTCCACATAAAAATCTTACGGCGTTTCCTTTGCAACATCTGATAATGGTGCAATTGCTAGTTTAAGCCGCTAGCCTATGTATCCAGTCAGACAATACCGAAGAAAGTGGGGACAAGGAGTTCGAAGTCTATACTCGGGGTGGTTCTATTTCACCAAATTAGGGCTCCAAAATAGCTGTGATTAATGATCAAAATTTTCCTTTTCAATCAAAATTATGTGTTATTAATTTTTTCATTATTTGGAATGCTAATTATCAAAATTTTCATGCTTGCCTTTCAATCAAAATTAGTGTTATATATATATATATATATATATATATATATATATATATATATATATATATATATATATCAATAAAAAATAAATAGTTATTTTATTTTCAAAATTATATATATATATATATATATATATATATAATTTTTTTTTTTTAAATTTTATTTTCAAAATTATATATATATATATATATATATATATATATATATATATTATCTTATTATTTTTTTTTTTAATAATACTACATTGTATTATTGATCTATGAATAATGATATTATGATATATTTTTAAATCTTAATATATTTATCCCTTCCATATAATATTATTAAACAATGAGTAATAAAACTGAAATTATTTATATATAATAAAATTTGTTGGAATCTAATTTAGTTTGAATTTTTTATAAAATAAATAAATTACATTTTTAGATTACAAAGAAGTCTCGAACTCGTTATTTTCTTACTGGTTTATGTTAAAGAGATTCTCATTCTTTCGACTAATTTCAATTTCTACTTTTATTTGTTACTTTTACTAATGGTTCTATTAGGAACTGGGTGGTCACATCCAATGATTGTCACTTCGTGGGGTGGGTGTGCCGAACTAAGTTTGAAAATAAGGAATATTGAACTTGGTATAACAAACTGATTAGATGCATGTGGGATAAGACATTGGTTTTTCATGAAGTTTTTATGATAATTAACATTAATTTGATGTTGATGATTTAGAGTAAAGTTAAAATATCTTTGTAAGAATGTTAATGTTAAGGAATTGGATATAGGAAAAGAAAATCTCAACTAAGTTTTCTTATTTTGAAATAATTTGTTGGAATTGTTTTATTTAAAAAAAAATACATTTTTAAATTTAAAATTGGATATCTAATGAATTAAATAATAAATATTTTCATAATATTTAATGAGCTAAATAATAAATATCTTTATGGTAATTGAGTTGGGAAGTACTTTATCTTCATTTTATATAAGGGTATGTATTCCTTTTATATGCTTTGGGAGTTTAAGCATTTTATATAACCCTAATACACAGAGACATATGTGGGAAGATGCTTAATTTCCTTTGAGCTTAGTGAGTTTATGCTCACTCGCTTATTAATATTGGTAAAACCTCAATTAACCACTATATGCATGACTATATGTATGACTATTGTTAGTGTCTCGTGATTTGGCAGATTGACAGACCAAAAGACAGGGTAACATGGAACCAGTCTTTAGAGTCCAAGGATCTAGTCTTCTTGGACTTAGAGAGGGATCTTTCTATTGAGTGCAAAGGATGTGTTCTTTTTGCTCTAGGGCTTTGATTTTATGCTAGTTGTTAAGTGTAGGGTTTGTTGATTGTTTTGGTTGGGTAAGATGGTCAAGTGGAATAGGTGAAGTGAGAGTCTTTCAAAGCCATTGGGCTATGGAGTCAAATGAAGTCAAGGGTGTCTAAATGATGAAACAGAGTGTGTTGCAGGGCCAATTTAGCAATGTTAATGGATCCTTAAGGTGATGTATGAGGTGTAATGAACATCAAGTTTCAGAAAGATAAGGAGGTATTAAATACATATAGTTAAAAGTTACAACTCATGAGGTAGGGCAAACCATTGAGCTTAATGAACAATACTTAAACTGATAAATATCTAAGATAAACATTCCAGTGAAACATAGAAAGCATAAGAACTTCTAACTTTATAAATTCACCTTCAGAATTTGGGAAAACATATAAGATAAAACAAATAATTCAATCTATGAATAGAGAACTCCTAAACATCATATATCAAGCTATTGGGAACTCTGAAACAAGTTGGTAAGTATGGACAAAAGGCAAGATCGAACGAGACCTATTTGACTTAACCTAGCAATCAATATTCCATAGAAAGGCTTCAAGATAGGGTTTTGAAAGCTTCAATTAAGCAGGGCATGCCATGAATCATACTTGCAAACTAGCATACTAACCATACATGAAACAAAAACAAGTTTTGGTGGACCTAAGGAGCAATCAAGAATTCCTTAAGATGGCCAAAAGAGGAAACATCAAAGCTATAACAAACAAGATGACTGAGGTGCCTCAAAGAGCATGTCTCAACCTATACTTTTTTATTTATAGCAACCAAGAAGCATGAAAAATAATGAGAAAAAGAAAACATGAACAAGTTAAGAAGACATCACCATTCACCAAGCTAAGGAATCCTGCAAACAAGCTTCTCCATCATCAAGACAAACAAGCCATTCATTCACTTCACAAAACCAATTTCTTCTCTAAGCTCATAAAACCATGTATATTTCTTTTTAAGCTCATCAAATGCCAACAAAAATACATGAGGGCCTCATGCTCTATTTATGGAGAAAAGGAGGACTAAAACCCTAAATATGGTGGGAAAATGTCAAATTCAACCATAAAAGTCGTTTATGGCCAATAGACCATGCAAGGCCCAAGGCACTTAATATCCTAAAAAATAAATGCCAAAATAACTATTTGCACCTAATTCTAGAGTAATTTGCTTCAAAAAACTCAAAAATATCTATTTGTAATAAATGAGTGTGTTTTGTTGACTTTTGGTCCAAAACACACTAGGTAGCCTCTGTGCGCAGCGCCATTTCTACAGAAAATAGGGTCTCTTGTGGCTGAGTTTTGGACCCCTTCCTTATACCGGATTTGGCTCCGTGATGGCTCGTTGGAAATCTTGATGAGTCTAATTTCTAGAAATGCTTGAGTTGTGCTGAGTGGGTGCCATTTACCTATTCAAAAACCAATTTTCCCAACACTGCTCTGTGCGCAGTGCTTGGTCTAAAAATGAGGCAGAAAGGTCAAATTTTTGATGTTTTGTGACCTTTTGGGGGGTCAAAAATGCTCCAAATGATCTGAAATTTGGTGAGCAGACTGCTGATGACGAGAGGAATCCAAAAATGCAAATTTTTCAAGCTGAGGATGCACCAAATTTGTGCATAGCACCTAAGGTGCTGCGCACAGAGACCTCAAAATTTGAAAAATACAAAATTTTCTTCAATTTGGCCAAAAATTGGTGGAGAGATCCCTCAAGAGGTCTTGGACACCTGTTGAGAAGCCTTAGCCAAAATTACAAGGCTATCATGCTCCTTTTCCCTTTTTAGGTTTTCTAGCTCTATGAGGGCCTCCTTCAGTTTGGCACAAGCAAGCATGTTTTTCCTTGCATAGTGCTTAGTCATTTTCTTCTGAAGAGCAAGGTCTCTTTTCACCTTTTTGAAGTGCTTCTGCTCATCTTTGTAATACTAAATGACACCTTGTGCCATCTCAAAATCTCTTTTCCATTCCCTAAGCTGTGCATCTTTTGTCAAAAGTAGCAATCTGGTGGCCATCCCTTTGTTTTCATTGTCACTGTCTAGATCAATGAATTGAGGTTCTTGAGAAGCTTTTATTAATCCTCTTGCTCCTCCTCACCTTTACTTGCTGCTCACATTTTTCCATCTTTTCCGTGCCTTTGTCCAATGGCTTTCTAGCTTGAGAAGAGATGGCCCTTCGCCTTTTTGAGGCAGCAAACACATCTCTCTTCCCTCTGTGATATGTGCATGTGAGAGGAGTGATCATGGTAGTTTTGACAGTGTCTTCATCATTGCTTTGACCCTTGTTGTTGTCACAAGCCTTTTCATCTTTGCCATGGCTTCTATGAGTCACCTCATGCCTCATTAGGTCACTGCTTTTCTGACCTTTAACATCATCATCATCATTTTCCTCACTGTTTTCTATAATGTCATTTTTGCTTTCAAACTAATCATTACTTTCTTCACTTGCCTCATTTTGATTTTGTTCTTCATAAAGGTCTTTGTCTTCATGATCCTCTTGGCTATCTTCACTTCCATCATCAATAGGAGGCTGATTTGTGTCATGACAATCATGACTATTTTCTTGGCTACCTTGCTCATCATTGACTGCCTTATCAGTGATATTGCCTTGGTCACTGCCTTCCTCTTCAAACTCTGTTTTACCCTCATTATCTGCCTATTCTTGGTCTTTTATTTCCTCATCATCTCCCTCTATTTATTCAAGATCATCATCTTCATTTATTTCAGCACTGTTTGCACTATCATTGTGCTCTCTCTCATGCTCAAACCCATTTTTCTCTTGACTGTCATGTGCACTTTCTTGTTGATTGTCATCCTCATTATTTTCTTCATTATCCTCTTGGTCTTTATCTTGTTCATTAGCATCATCATTTTTTGCATTTGGGAGGGATTCATTTGTGTCATTTCTATCACTGTCTTGCTCCAAGTGCTCACTGCTTTGTGTATCTTAGAACATAATGGTTTTGAGCTTGGTGAGAGCTTTAGGTCTAGGGAGGACAAATGTGTGATGTGAGGACAATTTTTAGCAAATGAGGGAAAAATGAAGTAATCAAGGAATGCTTCCAGAGTTTAGGAGAAGGCTTGTCTTGCATTGAGTGCCTTTATGCCCATGATCACACTCAAAAATGGTAATTCTTGCCCTAGAAGGTCAAATATTTGGTTTTCATGAAGATTAGGGTTTAGGAAAATTTGGTTCTTAATGTTCCCCTTGATTATGAAAAAGACCACTTGGAAGGTAAGAAAGAAAGACCACCAACCTTGCTTAACTGATGCAGGAGCTTTGGAGGCAAAAAAATTGGATTTAGGCAATTTTTGAGCAAATTTGACCAAAAGTCACCGGTGCGTAGCGCCACCCGACTGACCGTTCAGGTCGGGCCCTCTATGCGTAGTGTCGGGTCAGGTCGGGTTGTTTGACCGGTCTGTGCGTAGCGCCAGAGAGTTTTCAGGTGAATTGGGCCGAACCTAGGCCTGTGTGCAGCGTTGACGACCTGGTGCGTAGTACCTCCATCGGTGCGTAGCGCTTGGACATTTTCAACCACAATTGCAGAAAACCCTAAAAAATTCTTCAATGAATTTCCTTTCTTTTGCAAAGACACAAATGAGTTGAGGGAAGAGGGAAAGGATGCCTTTATACCCTTTTGAAAAATATTTTCATGACAAAACCCACTTTGATAATGTTTATTTCTCTTCACCTTTTCACTATTTTTTTGGCTCTTTTTGTCCTGTAGGTGGCAGGAACATAGGAACAAATGGCTTTTTTCCTTCACTGGTAGCATCTTGATTTTTTCCTTTTGTATTCACAAACCTTTCATCAAGCTCAATCTTTGCCTTTTACCCATATTTTGGAAAAATGAAACAATCCTTGAAAAGCAAAGTTCTTTTGGCAAAGTTTTGAGGAAAAAGGCAGACAATGAAATTAATGTTTTTTGAAAGTCTTCCTTCACTTTTTCCTTCTCATGAACTTCAAAACTTGTAAACAGTAAGCTTGTGACCATTTGGCACTTTTCTTAGAGTCTTCAGTGACATATTCTTTATGCCTTTAATTTGCTTTGTGGATAGACTGAAAGGATAATTTTTTCTCTTCCTCTAACTACCATTCTGTCATGTTTTTCACTGTGAAGCAGTGGAGACCTTTTTGGTGTACAAACCCTAGCAGCAAGCATCAACAACCCTTTTAGTCTTCATGTGTGTTGAATATTGCAACAAGAAACAGTGAAGGAGGCATCTTGAAACATCATCCTTGATCCTAGTTGGAAAATAATCACTTAAACTAGGTGGGGCCCACACAGGTGATTTTTGGCGCAAATTCTATTTTTAGACTATGTCTATTTTTAGACATGTCGATTATATTCTATGAGTTGCAGGATGCTATTTGTGGATGGTTGGTCAAGTTGGAAAAATAGATGGACTTCTATTTTTAGACATATTGGGTGGAATCTATTTTTAAATTGCCAGTCTAAAAATAGATATGTCGAATATTATTAGCTCTTAATAATATTTGGACTTTAAACATTATCTTATTCTCTTGGAGCACTTCAGTTAAGTGCACAGATGTGGCACAGCAGCTAACAGAAGGAATTACGCTATTCCTGAGGGTTTACTGGAGCTATTGCATGGAGGACTTCAGTTAGAACTCATGTGACAGAGTTTGGTGGAGTTGGAGAAGTAGTTGGTGGAGTTGTATTTAGTTTAACTCAGTTAGACTCAGTTGAGCTAGTTGTATCTAGTCTAACTGATTGATACACTAGTGAGAGTGGTGTGAATTAATTAGTTAATTAATTCACTAAATAATAACTCATTAATCAACTGAACAATACAACAGTTAACTACAGTGCATGGCAGTTTCAGTGGAGACCAATGGAGAGATAGGTGAAAGGGCAAGATAGAATATCTGTTGTGACTACTAGTGATGCATGAATTGCATCTACATATACATTGGAGTTTCCAATGATAATAATGTAGTCAATGAGAGTGGGATTACATTGAATTTGTCCTTGTAATTAGCTTGGATTGCGCAGTGAAATAATTGCTGGAGGCAAGATCGGTGCATGGATTTGCGGGATTAGTTTTTTGATTGGGTATGATGATTGTCTTGTCTTGAGTGCTTGTGATGGCACATGTCTTTATATGGAACATGTATGATCTCCATGTTACATAATAAATATTTGGGGTTTACGACTTCGGGCTTTCCCGGTTAAAAGCGTATTCATGTGTGTTTTATTACTTCATGTGTTTTACGGTGTTGATTAAATTTCATGAAAATTTATAATTGAAGGATACGTATTTTGCAAAGAAGATAATGTGTGAGATCGGGAGAATCTTGGACATATGCATGCGTAGTGCATATAATTTCTACATGGTATTAGAGCTGTGTTATAGATTTTCTACATGGAATGAGAGCAGGAATTTTTGGGCGCACGAGTTTGTAGAGAATATCTAAAATTTTTGGTGAAATATTTTCAGAAAAAAATAGCATATTTGGATTCCTCGCAAAAAAATATCCAAATTTAAAAAAAAAATCGGTCGAATCGGAGCTTGGATGAGGGAGATATCATTGATTTAAAATTGTACTTTGTTAAAAATTTTGCGATGGCGGGACAATTGCAATGTGCGCGAGCCAAGGAATCACATACTAGGATTCTGAGATGCGCTACAAGGCACTGAGGAGCAAGCGAGAGGTTAGTGACAGTGTTTGAGGGAGCTGAGTTCAACATGCAGC
Source organism: Pinus albicaulis (assembly GCA_034641835.2). Classification (NCBI taxonomy): domain Eukaryota; kingdom Viridiplantae; phylum Streptophyta; class Pinopsida; order Pinales; family Pinaceae; genus Pinus; species Pinus albicaulis. The sequence goes on along the minus strand of CM076579.1, from coordinate 1,405,515,790 downwards.
GTGAAAGCGATCTGAAGGTTGAGGCAGCCCTGGCGGAGATGCGAGACAATCTTTCAAGATTTTGAAGTAGATGGGATGTCTACGGAGCTTCCTACTGTTGGGAAGTGCAAGAAAGACATGCAATTGATGCTTGAGAGGGAGCAAGTTTTGCATGCAGGTAAGAATGAACCTCGGGATGTGGAGCAGCCACAAGATGAGGATCATGGAGTGGAAGAAACCACTCATGCAGAGAAATTTCGTGCCAGATGGGCAGAGGGAGTGCATGCAGCTATACCACCAGGTGAGAGGTGGGGCAACATGCATGAGTAATCCCAAGAGGAGATTTCTGGGCAGGATTCATGGAGATGGTGTGGATCTCATGAGTTGAACCTGGCTACGAGGTTCCCATAGATCAACAGTAGTTTTATCAGTTGGATTGATGCAGGTAGATCAAAGTGACAGTGTCGGATACTGAAGCGTGTTTCAGAGTTGACAGCAAGTGCAAAGTGCATGGGTGCAGAGTTCAACAGCGCAGTGGTTCCTGAAGACATGTGCAGTAATTAAAAAGAATTCAAATACTTTGATGACATATGCATTATACTGATTGAGTTGTTTGGAGCCTTTCAGTTTCGGAAGTGTTGCAACAAGAATTGCAGAGCAGATGCATGGAGTTGCAGGGCACTTGCAAAGGTTGCGGGGTGAATGTATGGAGTTGCATGTCGCATGCAAAGATAGTCATTTCTTGTTGAGAGGGAGTGTTGAAGATTGCAACAAGAAACAGTGAAGGAGGCATCCTAAAACATCATCCTTGATCCTAGTTGGAAAATAATCACCTAAACTAGGTGGGGCCCACACAGGTGATTTTTGGCGCAAATTCTATTTTTAGACATGTCGATCATATTCTATGAGTTGCAGGATGCTATTTGTGGATAGTTGGTCAAGTTGGAAAAATATATGGAATTCTATTTTTAGACATATTGGGTGGAATCTATTTTTAGATTGCTAGTCTAAAAATAGATATGTCGAATATTATTAGCTCTTAATAATATTTGGACTCTAAACATTATCTTATTCTCTTGGAGCACTTCAGTTAAGTGCACAGATGTGGTACAGGAGCTGACAGAAGGAATTACACTATTCCTGAGGGTTTACTGGAGCTAATGCAAAGAGGACATCAGTTAGAACTCATGTGACAGAGTTTGGTGGAGTTGTAAAAGTAGTTGGTGGAGTTGTGTTCAGTTTAACTCAGTTAGACATAGTTGAGCTAGTTGTATATAGTCTAACTGATTGATACACTAGTGAGAGTGGAGTGAATTAATTAGTTAATTAATTCACAAATAATAACTCATTAATCAACTAAACAATACAGCAGTTAACTATAGTGCATGTCAGATCCAGTGGAGACCCAGTGGTGAGATAGGTGAAAGGGCAAGATATACTATCAATTGTGACTACTAGTGATGCATGAATTGCATCTACATATACATTGGAATTTCCAATGATAATCACGCAGTCAATGAGAGTGGGATTACATTGAATTGGTCTTTGTAATCAGCTTGGATTGCGTAGTGGAGGCAGGCAGCCAGGAGGGCAAGATCGGTGCATGGATTTGCAAGATTGGTCCTGATTAGTGTATGACGATTGTATTTTACTGAGAGCTTGTGATAAGCTTTGTATGTTTGTATGAAATTGTCATATGATCTCCATGTTACATAATATATAGTTGGGGTTTTCAACTTTAGGCTTTCCCGGTTAAAAACTGTGTTATGTGTGTTTTTATTGCTTCATGTGTTTTGCAATTGTTGATTAAATTTCCGCAAAAATTTATAGTGGAAGGATTCTGTATTTTGAAAGAAGATAAATATTGTGAGATCAGGAGAGTCCGGATATATGCATGCATAGTGCATATAATTTCTACAATGTGTGCCATCATTGTGAGAAAGATGAGGTTTGTTTGTCCTTACCAATTTTCCTATAGGTAACCAATTTTACAGTTCTGCAGAAGAGTCATTTATGGCTAATCTATCTCTTGCAAAATATACCTTTGAAAAGGAAACTATTTTGGAGGCTACTCTGCTTTTTATACCAATCATATGTTTGTTCCTCGGACCAGTTTGACAATGATATATCTTTGGTGGGGGAAGGTGGGAAATTTAAACCATCTTGTGTCTTCCTCTTGGCCACTTCTGCTTTTGCAGGTGCCTACACAACTCATACCTTAGATCACTGTCCTTTTGGATTTTAACACCTTCTTTCTTCAACAGTGAACCCATGCTTATCATAATTACCTTTGTGGGCAATTTCACCTCATGATTTGCCTTCTTTTGATCCTTTATTAAGACCTCTGGCTGTATCTTTGAAACTTCTGGCCTTTGTGCTGATATTCTTTATCATTTTTTCTTTTTGGTGAGGTGAAGTGATGTTGCTTTGACAAACCCTAAAGGGTATCTTGGATGTTCTTTGAATGCCATCTACTTGTTCATGAAGGAGGACTTATCATCTTCACTTGACCCTTTTGATCCATCTTCCCAAGAACACTCGGAGGGTATAGAAAAGTGACCACCAACCCTTTTCAACTTGTGCAGGAGCTTGGGGCAAACTTTGAGGAGAAAAAAACTGAATTTTGGCCACTTTTTGGCAACCCTGGCCAAATCTCCTCTGTGCGCAGTACCAATTGGAAGAGGGTATTTGAAGGCCTTCCTAGTGTCGGAATGAGCTCCATGATAGCTCGTTGAAAACATTGTTGAGTTTACTTTCCAAGACGGCTTTTGGTTTTCCATTTGTTGTCCATTTACATGTCCAAAAGCAGATTTTCCCAACACTGGTCAAAAAATGTTGAATGATGGTGCAGAAAAAAAGAGTGCTGGTGCAGACAACTTTGGGAGACCTTCTTTAACTCAAAATTGCGCTCATGATAGCTCATTGGAAAGATATTCAAGTCTAGTTGTCTTTTGACTCATCAAGCAAGTCATTTGGACACTCCAACTATGAGAAAACCGTATTTTGCCAAGGTCACTCCAGCAGTGCAGAAATTCTCCTGGAACACCTCTGTTTTTGATATTTCTCCCAAACCATGATACCTATGTAAAACATGAAGTATTTGTTTCTTCTTGGGCCTATTTTGGACAAAAACCTCTTTCACTTTTGTCAAATTCATCTCGTTTTGGTCAGAAACACAATTTGAAGCAAAACTGGCCATAGGTGTGACACATGGCTTGTCTCTTGGAATGAATTCTTGGAAAATGATGGAGGCATGATGTTTATGGGTGGGTGTGGACTTATTATTACTAAAATTATCTATTAAATGAATTTGTTGCTCTTGTGCCTCATTTTCATATCAAACTCTAGCTTAGTTGGAAGAGGAAATTAGGGTTTGGTGTAGGGGATTTAGGACTACCTTGTAGAGGGAGGGGAATGAAGGGGTTCAGGGTTGTCTAAATTCTTGGGGAAATTTCAGGGGATAAAGATAGATTTTAGGGAGTAGGGGAAAGTGGAATTTCAAGTATTGAGTGAGGGGAAGGGGTCCAAAAGGTTAAAACATAGGCCTAGTCTTAAAAAGTGTCAAATTGTGGCAATAGACTAGGTTTTGTAGAAAAATGATGAATTTGAGGGATATGAGTGATGTGAAGTGTTTATGAAGGTATATTAAGGATAGGAGGAGGTTTAAGAGCACCAAGATACAATCCTTGTTGATGTTTAACCATGGAGGTCATGAAACCAAGAAAAATGCCCTTTAAAAGCCCTAGATGGACAATGGAGGAGTTAGGCAAAACAAAATAGAGGGTTGAGGCCAGAGGTGACATAACAAAGACAAACTAAGTGACATGAGCCGATGATGGGTCTTATGGGATGGGTGAGCTGAGAATTGACAGGATGGGATGATAAAATAGTAAAAAAATTATCTTAAGAATAATGAAGGTAGTGAGATTTCTAGAACTCACAATGTTCATGAACTTTGTTTCTAGAAATATAGAACCGATACTTAGTCATCTTCAGATAGTGAAAATTATGGATGACTAACAACTATAATGACTTAATATATAACTTAATTTAATATATGACTTAATTTTGTGTGGTTCACTATTGTGAATGTCTTGGCTACTATGTTTCTTGGCATTGGAATTGTCCACACTCATTATGTTGCCTTTCCTACTTGTTTGTTTGTTTGTTGGAAGCTTGTTCCTTTGAGCCTTGTCATGGCCCATAAACTACTCAAGGTGGGGTCAGAGTTATATATATATATATAGTAGGTGGCGTTGATGTATGGTATATTTACAGGTGTGGTATGGTACGAGGACGATAAGATATATTTTTTTCTATATATATATATGTATAGCAGATGGAGTTGAGGTATGGTATATTTACAGATGTGGTACGAGGGCAAGAAGATATATTTTCAAGTAGTTAATATTTTTCAAATTAAGATATTTGTTCTTTAAATATTTGTCCCACCCACCTTTGCAATAATTTGATGGAAGGAGGGAGGGTGGGGTAATATTCAAGGGGATGAGATTGGAGTTGATAGGGCTTAATTTTTGTTGGTGTACTTTCACACCCTCACTCAAATGTGGGAAGGGAAGTAGAGCAAAGCTAGAAAAGTGGAGGGAAGGGAAGGGAAGGGGTTGGAAGGAGAGGAGCACAAAGAAAGGGAAGGGAGGTGTAAAAAGGGGAGGGAAAGGAAAAGGTACAAGTGGTGTGGGTGTAAGTTTTCATAAATATTGATGATCACCATCATTAGGTATATTATAAGGAGTTAAGATGTCACATTTTTAGCTTAATTACTCTTATTTTTCTCGCATTTAATTTCATTTTGTCATATTTTGCTTAGTGAGAATGGTGTATTAAGGGTTGTCATGATTTGAGGCCTAATGTGGTTTAAATGTAGGAAAATGAAGGGAATAATGCCATTTTTTAGAAAGATTCCATATCAGGGCTGAGAGTAGACAACAAGGAGCAACCATAGGGAGGTTGACCGCTTTTTTAACTCCTAAAAACAACCAATATTTTTGCTTAGGGAGTGTTAGTGTCAGTTTTTGCATACTTCCACTAGGGATTAAAACACATTTTGCATGTGCATCTTAGGTGTCCCACTCTAAAGAATTTTCAATCGTTTTATTAGGTCATGATATAAAATTGTTCCACTGGTGGTTGTCCTTGTCAAGTGTCCCATTTTCCTTCACAAGTATATGCCTACTGACCCTTTTCCATGTTTTCATCATGCTGAAAACAAGTTTTCTCTCCTTTCAATTTTAGTCAAAATTGCCCATTGAGTCAGTTTCTTTCATTTCTCATTAGCTCACTAAGGTTTCATTAGGTCAAATCATTGCATTGTCTCATTTTCAATAAAGGGCAGAAAAGGTGTGAAGGTGACCCAAAATAAACCCATGATTTGCTTCAGCCAGTTCAAATGTAATACTCAGCCTCCAAAAGGTTGCCAACTCAGAAATCCACATGCCAACACATCAAATTTCAAAGAGAGTTGTCTTTTCCAAAGGGTGCCCAAGTCATCATTGTTCACAAGCACTAAACCCTAATTTCCTCTCCCACTGAGCTAGGGTTTGCTATGAAAAAGAGGCATATGAGCAAAGCATCCATAAGGGAGGTCATATCAGTAAGTATGGGGCCATTTCAGCTCATGAACATCATGTCTCCATCATTTTTTGAGAAATCAGTCCAAGGGTCAAGTCATTTGCCACTCATAGGGCTAGTTTTGCTTCAAAATATGTTTATGACCAAACAAGGATGAATTTGACAAAAGTGAGAGAGGATTTTGTACATCATAGGTCCAAAAAGAAAAATGTCCTTTAGTGTTTACACAGGTGTCATGGCTTTATAGAAATGTCAAAAATACAGGTGCCATAGGAGAGTTGCTGCACTTTTGGAGTGACCTTGGGAAAATCAAGCTTTCTCATAGCTGGATTGTCCACATGACTTTCTTAATGAGTCAAATGATCAGACAGAGAGAGATTTCCAATGAGCTATCATCAGCTCAATTTGGAGTTGAGGACGACCTCCAAAAGTTGTCTGCACCAACATTTTGCATTTCTACACCCTCATTCAGTACTTTTTGACCAGTCTTGGGAAAATCAACTTTTGACAGGTGAAATAAACTCAAATCAGAAAAAAGGTATATTTGGAAAGTGGACTTCAAGAAATTTCCAACAAGCTATCCTGGGCCCAATTTGGACACAGGGAAGACCTCCAAACATGGTCTACAAAACAGTGTTGCAGTGGCGCTGCGCTAATGTTTGGGCGCTACGCTAATACCTAGATGCGCTAAGCTAATGCCCGGAATTCACAGTGCAATTTACACTGGCATTGTGCTAATACCCAGGGGCACTGCGCTAATGTTTGAGCACTGTGCTAAAGTCTAGTTTTCTCCCTAAGCCTCAAAACTCAGTCAAATTGCCTCAAATATTTAGCAAAGATTCTCAATAGCATTTGACAAGTAAGTAACAATAAATTTCACCCCCTTTCTATCTTCAAAAGGATTTTCATGGGAATTTTGTTTTCTTTATGTAATTTGGAGGTTCGATAGGCTATAAAACCCTAAACTCAGTCTTTGTTCCCATTGTTCCCAAATTTTCCACTAATAAATCTCACATTTTCTTCCTCCATCATATCCTTATTCCCTAGACCCTACTCCTTCCCTACAACACCATATCCCGATTCCATAAAGCTTATTTCACTCCCCATACTCATCTACCTCATCCCTAGGGTTTCAAAGATTTCAAACTCAAAATGTCAGAAGAGGACAGAGACATCAGTGAGGAAAAATCACCAAAGAAAAGTGATCACAAAGGAGGGAAAATTAATAGATTTGAACCAATAACCACAAGGGAACTCATGGCCTCTCCTCTCACTGTGTATTGTTTCAAGCATGTTGGTTGTTTTGAGTTTTGTGAGAGGGTGCAACAGATTCAGTATCACCCTGGGTTAACAAAGTTGTTCATCACAAATCTTCATGATGGGCATGCTACTCTTGCTGGGGTCACATTTACCATGTCTGCTAGTGCTATTTTAGCTGCTACAGGGATCCCTAATGTGGGAGAGAAATGGTTTGAAAAGGTAAACCTTGATTTAAGCTATTATGAGCCATACCTCAAACCTAGATATAAGGATGATAATAAAATGGTTTTCCATTTCTCTCATCTCCTTGACTGGTATGTCTCCATGATGAAAATAATCATGAAGTATTTCACTTGTGAGGGGGGATTTTCTCGACTCTATTCATACCATATCAGACTCCTCATGCACTTCACTAGAGTCAAAATGCTTCATATACCTTAGTATGTCTCCCAAAGCATTGAAAAAATGGCATACATTGTAAAAAGGAGGGAGTATAATCATCAAATGCAGAGTATTTTTCACCATTCACTCATTAAGATGGTATTCATGCATCAGCTTGAGCAAAAGAACATTTCATGGGACACATTCATTGCAAATGAAATTTTCACTACCCCACCTAGTCATCATGAGCAGAGCATCCCTTCATCATCTGATCCTCCCATATCCACTTCTCCATCCCAGCCTGCTGCTCATACATCATCACCTAGTCATATGCCTCCACCTCATTTTGACCCTACTTCTTCACCTTTCCGTAATCCTTCACCATCATCACATCATGATAATGGAGCATCAAGCAGTGAAAAGGACATTGAAGTAACTTGGGATAATGTGACTAATGTTGAGCCATTTCCCAAGACCTATCAGAGAGGCCACAAGAATGTGTTTGATTCACTTGGAGTGAAAGGGGCCCTGCCTTCTTCATTAGCAAAATAGGTAAACACGGGCAACGAGCCAATCATTGAGGAGTAGGGGGACAAGCATGAAACAGAGCAGGAGTTTCAACTAATTGACCTTGATGAGGAGGATGAGGATAGAATCACTAATGCATTACTCAAAAGCAAAGAGGAAAATATTAGTGAATTTCAAGCTAATATTAGCAGAGCACAATATGTCATTGGTTTTCTTGAGCAAGAGAATCAACAGCTGAAGACCAAGTAGATTATCAGTGAGGTAAGGACCATCAAAGCAAAGAAAGAGGCAGAGAGGGCTAAAGCCTTGTTGGAGGTGTTAGTCATCAGTATTTTTTTGCCTTCATAGATGACTAAATTATTTCCCTAGATTTTTAGAAACAAAGTTCATGAACATTGTGAGTTCTAGAAATCTCACTGCCTTCATCATCATTAGAGATAAATTTTCACTATTTTATCATTTCATCATGTCAAGCTCTGCTTACCAGTCCCAGAAAACCCATTAGGAGCTCATGTCACTCCTTTTGTCTATATTTTGTTACCTTTGGCCCAAATCCTCTGTTTTGTTTTGCCTAAAAACCCCCTACTTCTACCTAAGGCCACCAATCAAACAACTCTTTTGTGTCTCCCAAAAATACCCCAGGCATTGATAGTCTCAAAACTGTCTCTGTAGATTCTTTAGATAAATCAAGTACATTGAATTTTGGATCTTCAATACATCAGTTTATCATAAAACTCTGTTTTAAACTTGACGACCCCAAAATCTAAGTTTTAGTCCAAAGCCAAGTCCAAGGAACCTTCCACTAGGTCACCTAGGGTTTCACAGGTCATAGGGTGGATTTGGTATCCTAAAAAGCTATGTTTTTCCTGTATAAAGATACTATTTTCAAAGAAGAAAAGGGATAAGTGATTTTGTCCAAAATTGATCAAAAGGGTCATTCAAAGAAAGGCCTCCTTGGCCTAGTGCAGAACTTCTGCAACAGATAGCTGCAATTGCTCACATTACTGCAAAAATATCAAGATGGCCATCCGCCTAGCAAGAGGTAAGGTACTAGGGTGAAAATCATCACAAGAAGACCATCAACAGGAAAGAAGAAAGCAACAAGGCCTATGTTTGAAGAAAACCAGCGTTTGTGATTGTTTTGGCCAAACAAGGAAGCAGTACTAGGGCTGCAAGGACAATGGTCACAAACAGGAGTTGTTTAGAGTTGGTTACTTTTTCTAAACAACCCTAATACCTAGGAGTTTGGGAAGGGTGACAAACAGGTCAAATGATGATGATAAAACCTCCTTCATAACAATAGTGGCATTCAAAGGGTTTCAAGCTGCCCTCTAGGGTTTGACAAAGAGGCACTGATTCCACCTCACCAAAAAGAAAAAAGGCAAAGAGTATCAGTACAAAGGCCTAAGTTTTCAAAAGGTAAAATTTAGAGGTCTTAAAGGATCAAAGGAGGCAGACATAAGCATTACTTCACTGCACCAAGGGAAGAAAGTGTTAAAGGGTATGAGTACAAAGGCCTCTCAAAAAGGATCAAAAGGAAGACAAGCATGAGGTAAAATTGCCCTAGGAGGTAATTATGATAGGCATAGGTTCACTGTTGAAGAAAAGAGGTGTCAAACTCCAAAAAGGACAGTGATCAAAGGCAAAAATTGTGTAGGAACTTGCAAAAACAGAAGTGGCCAGGGGGAGAAAAAAATGGTTTAAAAAATTCTAACTATTCCAACTAGAGATATATCACTGTCAACATGGTCAAAGAAACAAACATGTAATTGGTATAAAAGTAGAGAAGCCTCCAAAAAATGGTTCCCCTATCAAAAGTATATTCTACAAGAGATAGTTAACCATGAATGATACTTTTGCAGGATTGTCAATATGGTTACCTACAGGAAAATTGACAAGGTCAAACAAACCTAATATGTTTCTCACCATGATGGAACATATAAATACTAAAGGATTTGTTGATGCTTGCTGCTAGGGCTTTCACACCAAAAGGTTTTTCACTGTATCAAAGAGAAAACATGATATAATATCAATTGAAAGAAGGTAAAAATTCTTCTTTTCAGTCTATCCACCAAGCAATCAAAGCCATAAAGATGCAGAACTAAAAATTCCAAGGTGAAGGTGCCAAAATGATCACAAGCTTACTGTTTACAGGTGTTGAAATTCATGAAAGGATATAGCGAAGAAAACCTTCAAAAAAGAGCGCTAATTTCATTGCCTGCCTTTTTCTTCAAAACTTTGCCAAAATAACCTTTTGATTTTTAAGAAAGGGTTCATGCTTCCAAGTGTGGGTAAGAGGCACAGTTTGATCTTGTTAAAGAGTTTTCCAGTCTGAGGGGAAACATCAAAATGCTCCAACCAAAGAAAAAAACCATTTTTTCTTATGGTTCTGCCACCTACAGGACAAAAAGATAAAAAAGACAGTGAAAAGGTGAGAAGGGAAACAAAAATTAGAAAATGGGTTTTAACTATGAAATTATTTTTCAAAAAAGCGTATAAAAGCCTTCCTTCCCTCTTCCCAAATTCATTTCTGTCTTTGAAAGAGAGAAAAGGAACTGTTAGAGCACTTCTGGGGTTTTTTCTACAAATATGGGTGAAAGTTTTAGGCGCCACTCACCGATGGAGGTGCTACGCACCGATGGAGGCACCACGCACAGAGTCGTCGGTGCTGCGCACAGAGGAGGCAGATGCAACATTAAAACGCACTGCGCTATGCACAAAGGAGGAGGCGCTACACATCGGCGGTGGCACTGCACACATGCCTAGTCTGACACTCGATTACCCGCCGTTCAATGGTGCTACACACAGAGAAGGCTCGACAGGCCCGTTAACCTGCCCGACTCAATCGCAAACCCTCCAGCGCTGCGCACAGGCCCGCAACTGCCCGACCCGACCCGACGCAATGCACAAGGGAGACCCAACAGGAACGACCTGTTGGATGGCGCTACGCATAGAGGGGTTTTGGCCAGATTTGCCCAAAAGTGGCCAAAATCAATTTTTTTTGCCTCTAGGCCCCTGCACAAAGTTTGAAAAGGTTGGTGGTCCCTCTTCTTTGCCCTCCAAGTGATCTTTTTCATAATCAAGGAGAGTATTAAAAACCTAAATTGACTAAACCCTAATCTTCATGTCAACCATCATTTAACCTTATATAA